>CM077083.1:40168192-40521095 GCA_039513925.1 Platanthera zijinensis
TAACCTCCACACCGAGAGCAGGACTTTCAGATACAGCTTGTGCTGGGGCCAAGCCGCGTCTAGGGCCCCTTATTCGGATGGCCCCAAAGGAGTTTGCAGAGTTTCGGACTCAGTTGCATGAATTAGTTGAGGCAGGATTTGTTAGACCGAGTTCCTCGCCATGGGGAGCACCGGCCCTATTCGTGAAGAAGAAGGATGGGACACTCCACCTGTGCATCGATTATCGAGCACTAAACAGGATGACCGTCCGGAACACCTATCCGCTCCCACGGATAGACGAATTGTTCGACCAGCTGGAGGGGCCCCATTATTTCCCGAAGCTGGACTTGAGATCAGGATACTACCAGCTGCGGATCTAAAAGGAGGATATCCCAAAGACGGCCTTTAGTAGCAGATATGGCCTGTATGAGTTCACCGTGATGCCCTTCGGGCTCACGAATGCTCCGTCGGCGTTCATGAGCCTCATGAACTGGGTTTTCGAGGCCTACTTGGATGTGTTCGTCATAGTGTTCATAGACGACATCCTGATCTACTCTAGGACGGAGGAGGAGCACACTCGACATCTGGCACTGACTTTGGAGAGGTTGCGGGAGCATCGCCTTTATGCAAAATTCAGCAAGTGTCTGTTTTGGTTGAAGGAGGTGGCATTTCTAGGCCACATTATCAGCAGAGCCGGGTTGGCAGTGGACCCGGCAAAGATTCAGGCAGTTCGAGATTGGCCGCAGTTGAAGACAGCCACCGATGTATGAAGTTTCTTGGGACTTGCCGGCTATTACCGAAGTTCGTGGAGGGGTTCTCTCGATTTCCCTCCCCCTCACATCTTTGAAGAAGAAGGAGGCACCTTTGTTTGGACCCCGCAGTTCCAGGCGCTTTCCAGGAGCTGAAGGACCGACTCATCTCAGTCCCTATTCTGGCCCTTCCATCTGGAAAGGAAGGATTCCAGGGTATACCGATGCATCATACCAGGGAATGGGAGCAGTGCTGATACAGAATGGGCACGTCATAGCATATGCCTCCCGCCAGCTGGAGACCCATGAGAAGAACCACCCAGTGCACGACCTTGAAATGGGAGCGGTCGTTTTGCTTTAAAGTTCTGGCGCAATTATCTTTATGGAGTCCACTACGAATCTACTCCGACCACAAGAACCTGAAATACGTAGACACTCAGAAAGAGCTGAATATCAGGCAGAATCGCTGGGTGGAGTTCTTAGCAGACTATCAGTATGAGATGCACTACCATCCAGGGAAGGCAAACGTGGTGGCCGACGCATTGAGCCGGCGAGCTGCCACTTCCGAAGTTGGGCCCCAGGTTATGTCCTGGAGCTAGTCCGGTCATTCAGAGATATACAGATATCCCTAGTGTCCGAGGATGACCCAGTTCTGTATAGGGAGTATCTCTGGCATCGATAGTGGCCATAGATGATATTCGGGATCGCATTCGGGACGGACAGAGGACAGATGCGTGGGCAAGCCAAGGTTCCGAGCTTTGGAGGAAGGTTCTTCGACAGGAGATTATTCCCTGAGAGATGGATTGCTACATTTCAGAGGCAGAGTATATATACCCGCAGGTGGCCAGATCCGAGAGGATATTATGATGGAGGCGCATTGTAGCCGGTACTCTGTGCACCCGGGGATCACAAAGATGACTGCTGATCTGAAGAAGACGATGTTTTGGCCGGGCATGAAGAAGGACATTACGTACTTCGTGACCCATTGTGAGGCGTGTCAGTTGGTGAAGGCGGAGTACAGGAACCCCGCAGGATTGCTGCAGCCACTCCCGATGCCAGAGTGGAAGTTCGACGATATAGCTATGGATTTTATACATGGTCTTCCCCAGTCTCGGACGGGGAACGACTCGATCTGGGTGATTGTTGATCGGTTGACGAAGGTGGCCTACTTTATACCAATCAGGAAGGATGACTCGGTGGGATTGCTGGTACGGAAGTTCGTGGAGCAGTATATCCGATATCATGGCGTGCCCCGGACGATAGTGTCGGACCGCGATGGACGGTTTACATCCAGGGAGAGGCGGTCAGTGCAGGCATATTTGGGCACCCGGTTGACTTTTAGCACGGCCTTCCACCCTCAGACGGACGGGCAGACAGAGCGCACCAATCGGACCTTGGAGGATTTTCTACGACTGTGTATACTGGACTGAGGGGAGCCGTGGGAGAAGATGTTACCGTTGGTCGAGTTCTCCTATAATAATAGCTACCAGTACAGCATCAGGATGGCGCCTTATGAAGCCTTGTATGGAAGAAAGTGTAGGACCCCGCTTTCTTGGGTTCAAGACGAGGATCCGAAGCTGTTGGGATCGTATTTTGTTGAAGACACCGAGGCTCAGGTGAGACTGATCATAGATAGGATGTTGGAGGCGCAGAGCAGACAGACTAAATACTATGACGCCCGACATCGTCAGGTGGAGTTTCGGGTAGGGTATCGAGTGTTCTTGAAGATCCGGCCCATGAACGGAGTCTCACGGGTGCGCGGTCGGAGGAAGAAGCTCAGCCCTAGGTATATGGGCCCTTACCGGATCCTGGAGCGGATCGGACCCCTAGCCTACAGGCTAGAGTTGCCGCCAGAGCTGGCAGCTCTACAACGACGTCTTCCATATTTCTTCGCTGAGAAGGGCTCTACTATGCCCGGAGCAGCAGATTTTGACCACCGAAGGGCCGGTAGCTTCAGACCGATCTGTTCATTTGGAGCTGGTCCGGATCGACGACAAAGGAGTACGGATCTTGCGCCGCAAAAAGATCCCCTTAGTCAAGGTTCTGTGGAGAAATCACGGTCAGGAGGAGCACACCTGGGATCCGCAGGACCTGATGAGGCAAAGATACCCGGAGTTGTTCAGTCAGGTACATCTCACCACCTCTTGGTATACTATAGATTGCCTTCTTGTTTTGGACAGTTAAGACTAGATAAGGAAAATTCAGGACCTAGGCATGCGCACTCAATCAGAAAGGTAGGGGCTAATCTTTTGTTTATTGGGGAGATTGTCTTCATTTATCAAACGAATAGTCGCCTAAACCCGATAGAAAAATCGTACGGGATGTTACAAGTTTAATTTATTCCGATAGAAATCCCCGTAGGCTCAACCTCAATTTCGGGGACGAAATTTTTTTTTTGTTTATTGGGATTTGTAACATCCCATTTCTGGCTAGACCCCGAGGAGTCAGTTGGTCGTGATAGAACCCTAAGAAGCCCAGAAATTGAAATAAATCGATCGAGGTTTCGGGTCACGGGTTGGTCACGCCCATGACCGACCCGTCACGCCCGTGACTTTGGGCGTGACTACTTCGACGATCGTCGATCTCCGCGAGACGATCGTCGAACTTGCTGCCCGGGCATGTCATGCCCGTGACCAAGGTGTCACGCCCGTGACCTAGGGCGTGACCCCTTCGACGATCGTCGATCTCCGTTAGACGATCATCGATCTGGCAGCCCGGACATGTCACGCCCGTGACCAAAGTGTCACGCCCGTGACCAGGGGCGTGACTCCTTCGACGATCGTCGATCCCCGTAAAACAATCGTCGAAATTGAACTCGGGCCTGTCACGCCCGTGACCTAAGTGTCACGCCTGTGACCTAGGGCGTGACCAGCCTTCGACGACCGTCGATCTCAGTTCGACGATCGTCGACCTCAAAATTGCCGTTCGGGCATGTCACGCCCGTGACCTAGGTGTCATGCCCGTGACCTAGGGTGTGACCACCCTTCGACGACCGTCGATCTCAGTTCGACGATCGTCGACCCCAAAAATTATCACCCGGGCCTGTCACGCCCGTGACCTATGTGTCACGCCCGTGATATTGGCCGAAACAACGGTTCAGGCCCGAAATTATTCTAACACGCGTGGAAATAAATGCTGGTGTGGGAAGTTACACCAGGAGTAATTACGGGCCGTTTTTTCCTTCTATAATTATATAATAAAGGAGGAAGTGTTGGTCCAATAGGAAACCGCCAACTGGACACACCTGTTCATCTTCCACTGTTTCTTATCCCGTCACTGTAACCGAAAGGCTATTAAGAGGAGCCTTCATGGCCATTACGGCTTTACCCTTTCACCTCCCCACTTTCTGACTTATAAAAGCCCTCTTGGGGCAAGAGGAGAAGTTTACACGCTCAAGTAAATGGATTAGATCTTTGTTCTTGCTGTAGGAGAAGTTCGGCTACGCCACCACTGTGCCATGGTACCCCGTCGCTCTTCTCGCCTCCAAACCGCGAACAAGGTCCTCCTCTGCTTCTTCTCTTTCATGGGTAGATCTTAGGATTCTTAGAAAGGAAGTTCGCGCTCAACGTAGCCGGACCCATCTCTCGTTTTCATGGGAAAACCATGAAAAAGGTATTTTTGAGTTCGCCGGAAACCGCCACCTCCAGCGGCCAAACCACCGCCGACCGCTAGCCATCGCCTCAATGGAGGTGGTGGTGGTGGTGGCTGGCCAGGGAAGTGACCGGACGGCCGGCGACGGATCACGGAATGCTTACAGGAAAAATGGTTTTCTGTGTCTGTTTTCGGTTTCATGAAGAAGATGAACAGTAGAATCAATTTTATAATATATAGATTATTATATATTACATAATGGAAAGATGTATTATTTGAATATATTTTGGGGCTGCAAAATGAGGCACTTAGAGGCCGTTATAGGAAAAGTAACCAGACACGAAAGTTGTAGCCCTTCGAGTCTAGATTAATTTAAAATTGGTTTCAACTTGTTTGGGTAAGCGGTTCGGCCGCAGCACCCGTTTTAGTGGGGGCTGTACCTAGAGTTGGGCAGAAATTAAAACTGATGCCCACTCTTCGTCCCTTGTCCAAATGACCTGAAATTTGGGCAGGGGGTTAACCTTAGCTATACCTAACGGCAGACCAAAAATGGGAATTTTTGGAGATACTTTGCCTAAAGTTTTTGTTTTAATTTAATAAACTTAGAGGAATTTATTTAAGTTGTCAAATGACCTCCAAACCCTCCCAATTTTGGTGAGTGGTCCCTGGCTATTAAACCTAGGTCTGTACAAAATTCCAACTGATTTGGTGGAGTTTTGGGTGGGAAACCTTCTACCCTTAACTAGGCATTAGTGAGACATCTTTTAGTAAAAAGTGCACTAAGAGTTTGGAAAGGTCAAATCACCTCAACAGAGGCTGATATTCTGACCCCTAACTTAGAATGCTGTTATAACTAGCTTGGAGAAACATGGTGTGGATTAGGGTGGATTTTACCCTAAGAGATCGGCTCAAATCCAGTGGGTTGGAGTTGGAGGTTTGTGAAGGACATAGGAGCAAAAGCTCTTGTATGCCCTTGAAATTTGGAGGAGAGTGGGATGATATGCTAAAAACCCTCTGGTTGAAATAGGGAAGGAATTGGAGGTAATTAGGTACCTCGGAAGTTGGGATTTTGGATTAGGATAAATATGTAATTTAGTTATTTTAAGCACTAAATCTAATCTAAAAATTATGAAACTCGGGAGGAGGGAGTTTTTGGAAGTTTTAGATTTATGATAATTTTCCTGGAATTTTATGATTAATAAATATTATACTTCATGTGTTAAAGGGTTATTAGCCCGATTTGTTGTTTCAAATATTTGGAGGTTTTAAATTAATTATAATCAGTTAAAATTATGGATTTAGATCTTGACTAGTAGAATATTGATCTCTGAATTTTTATAGAATTTTATGTTGAGTAAATCTGGTACTTTGTTCACAGATATTAGAAAGTGGTTTTATTGTTTAAAAATTAATTATGGATAAAATACTTGCTTGAAAATTATGAAACTTGGCCAGTGCTAATTTTAGGCCTATACCTGTATGACATGAATTATTTTTAATTTTTGGAAGAATATTTTCTGTACTTGATTCATAAACAACAGAAGTTAGAGATTATTTCTAAAATAGTTTTCATGCCCTTTTAATGATAGAAAAATTATGATACTTAGGATTTAACCTATTGAGATAACCTACTATTTATCTTAAATTTGCTGGACATCTTGCATGATTACTTAGGGTAGTTCATGTTCAAACCGGTAGCCCTTGGGATTTTCGAGGGATTTAATTAAATGCCAAATAGATTAGGAAAATTCCATTTTCTGGATTTAGGTCATTTATATCATGGTGAGTCTCCAGTAAATAATTTAGGGCATTTGGATGAGTATTGGATCATTGCATAACCGGTTCGACATGAAGTCTAGGTCGGTCTGCATATAGCAATTGTGAAATGCAATAGGACACGATCTGAGGAAGGCATTGGAGTTAATCATATTGTCTAGGTGGGCAATGGTGGAGGAAGTCACAATAGGAAGGTATAAAGATTAGTGAGAATTGGTGATAGCTAGAGTTAAGAGGTGCTCGGGTTTCGGCGAAAGATCGCCTTTTCCCGAAGAGAGGAAGGTTAAAAATCACCCTAGGATAGTCTATCGTAATATGAGAAGGGAATCAGGTTAAGGGAGATAAACCAATAACAATAAGTGCCTTGCGAAAGGGAACTTCGGGCCGTAATGCCGCCGTCTTGGTTCCTAGTGCCCCTTGAGAGCCCTTCACGGGAATACCGGGGGCAGTCCTGGGCTAACGTAAACTGTAATAACAAACCGACAAGAGTAACTTAGTAACTACGGCTGTACTTTTCACAAACACAATTGGCACAGGAAGCTTGATGAGAGCCTCGGCTCGGTTGGTTGGAGACGGACGTTTTGGTCCGGGGAGCTTCGGCTCGGTTGGTTGGAGACGGACGTTTTGGTCCGGGGAGCTTCGGCTCGGTTGGTTGGAGACGGATGTTTTGGTCCGGGGAGCTTCGGCTCGGTTGGTTTGGAGATGGACATTTTGGTCCGGGGAGCTTTGGCCCGGTGTTTGTGTGTTTACGATTAAACATGCATGTGCATAAAATAGGAAAAGTTAAGGTGGTGGGTTTTACGATATCGGGGAGTTCGATTGCACCGACACCGATATCGTTGACTCGGCGAGGTGATTAGCACTTTGCCAACAGAATTCCGGTGCGCCAGCCGGCAAGAGTACACAGGCGTCCGCTTAGTGCATCAAGCGTTGAGGCGTACGATAGGTCAGACCAGTGGTGCTTTTACTGGTTTTGAGGTGGACGAGGCCCAACCCACCGCTTCCGTCCGCCACTACGGATGTATCCTGGGAGGTAACGGCTCCGAAAGGGGGAACTAAAAGTCTGTGTGGACAGAGTCGGGTGTGTGAGTTGCACTTGCATGTTGCATCATACCCACTAGCATGTCATAGCATAATCGATTCATTTAACCCTGACACCTAAAGTATAAGTGGTATGGGACGCTTATACATTAGGACCTGCAAAACGACCCCTTGGTCTATAAACTTGTGTGCGCAAGTTTATAAATCAAAGGTTAATTTCAATATATAACAACCATTGCTGTTTGATAACCGACACCCCAAGGTATAAGTGGTATGGGACACTTATACAATGGGAGCCTTGCAAAAGATCCCTTTTGCTTATGTGTTCTCGCATAAGTGAAGGTTAAATTCATATATTTGTTTTTCTTACTGCTAGACCTATTATAACAATTATATTAACTGCTCACCGATTACAACTTGTTAGATTATATCCGCTGCCATCTGTTTCTTGAAAAATCTCTACCGTCATGTCTTTCCCTTTCTTCCTCCCCGCTCGGTAACTAGGATCCATGGGGGGAAGGGGTGGGGATGATAGGGCTTAGTCTTTATGACTAACGGTTTTCGAACCGCATCATTTAGGGGATCGTGGAGCCCAGCATGGAGGAGCAGCCCCAGAGATCGGTGCGCCTAGAGATGGGGCAGTCTAGCTCCGGAGTTCATACAGCCGGGACCGTGAGTCTCGACCCTGAGTAGTTTCTGTTTTAGCTTCCGCATGAGTGATATTGTAGTGAGGACATGATGTACCGGGCATAAGCCCGCATTTATAGTACTCTGATGTTTTCTGTGGACACTCCCTTCGTGGAGATTTTTATTCTATATATGTGATCTATTGCTATGGACTGCATTGCTCTTACTTCTATTATTGTGCTACCTTTCTGTGATCGAATTGTCCGACAGAATCGGCGCCTTGTGGTGATGACCCTTCAGGACGTGAAGGTGTCACCGCAAAGCGGCGATTCTGGGCCTAAGACCCCGGTGGTTGAAAAAGAAAAAAAAACGGGGGTCTTACACTGCCTCAGCACGCAAACAGTACTGTCACGCCCCATGTCACGCCCGTGACATGGGCGTGACACCCTCTTTTTTCGGTGACTGACGGATTTCCGACCAATGATTTGGACATGACGTGCCTGTCACGCCCCCTGTCACGGGCGTGACCTAGGGCGTGACCACCGACGTATAGAAGCAATCATCCCTCCCGCTAGAATCCAGAGCCCGAGGTCAACATAGTACTGTCACGCCCCCTGACACGCCCCCCCCCTAGGGCGTGTCGGAGGGCATGACCAACCCGAGAAAATTTTCTATAAATTGAGCCCCCCCCTCTCCATTTCAGCAAGCTTTGGTTGAGAGGGGGTGGTGCTGCCCCTTTGGTTCTTGAGTTTTTTATGCTTTCTCTCTCTCTCTCTCTTCCTTTGTAATTTTAGCTTAATCATGGTTTAATATTTAGTTGCCCTAGCTTTCTTTGTAATCTTTAGTGTTGCTTAGTGCTTAATATAGGGCTAGAATAGGATTTAATATTCATGCACTTGTAATATCAATTTCAATTGTGTAACTTGCCTTTTTTCATTAATAAAAGTGTTCTTCCTTTACTTGTGTTCCTTTATATGCTTTTCTACTCATCTCCCCTCCTCCACTCCATTATGATTAACTAATCCTCCTTGTACTCGATCTTGATGATCCGAGGTTAGAGCGATTATGTTATGATGTTTTAATTAATCTTTTCTTTTTAGGTTAGGGCCTTGAATTACTCATGATTAATCACGGGTTGGAGGTATATTTTCGATATATACTCTCCGCCTTTTCTTTCATTCTGGGCTAGCCGAGAGGCCAAAAGAATGAAGTGAGCATTCAAGAGTAAAGGGAGTTGTACGCACCCCTCGAGAGAGGCAGACGTCCAAATCTCCCGGATTGGAGTAAAATCCAATAGTGGGGTTCACCGCGTAAAGCGAGTTTTAGGCCTCCGATTTAGACGAGAGTCGGTCGGACCTTCCTAAACTCAGTTGGGCACGACTTCGAGAGAAGCGTGTTCAAGCTTTAGGAACCTCCACGGTCAAGGAGCTTTATCCTAAAAAGTTCAGATTTTTATCGCATTTTCTTAATTGTCTTTAGCCGAGGTGAATCTTGATTGGGTGCATTTCGATTTCATATTTTCTACCTTTCGTAGTAATCGCCTATCTTGTGCTCTTTAATTAACTGCAGTAGTTTCCTTTCTAGCATAGTTCTTTGCTTAATAGCTTAACTTAATTGCGGTAGTTCTCTTTCTAGTATAGCTTTAATTCCTCCCTTGCACTTAGATTTTCTAAAGCCCTAGTTTTTTCGTCGATAAGATAATAGCGTTCGTGTGAGTAAGCTTTGCCAACAGTTCCCGTATTTCAATACGACACTTGTGTCCCCTTTCTACAATTCGATAGGTATACTTGCCTCATCGGGTTGCTAGTTCGGTTGCGTTTATTTTCTTCGAACCCTAGCGCGCAACAAGTTTTTGGCGCCGTTGCGGGGGAACCAACTTCCGTTGATATTTTGAAAACACGAACCTATTAATTTTATCTCTTCTCTTTCTCATCTTCTTTCTTTAAATTTTTAAAAATCAAAAAATTTTTATCACCGCTCTTAATAGTAACCAACCTCACAATTTTTCTACGCCACCTAATTCTCTCGAAAAGGGCAAAGGGCATTAAGCGCCATTGCCTTGTCTAGTACCTTGCGAACCCTTCACGGGGTAGTCCTTGGGAAGTTCGGGAGTTAATCTATAAAAAAAAATCTATTTCAAAAAGAAAAAAAATTTCTAATCTTTTTTTTTAGTTTATCCTTTTTCTCTTCTTCTTCTTTTCTGTTCTTTTAGTGCATGACCCGCGGGAGTCCGTCGGTTATTTTGGACATGGACCACGAAATTGAGCGTACTCTTCGGAGAAGATCGCGATTTTAAGGTCCTACTATCCAAGTGCCGGTTGAGGACTCCGAGTCATTTGTTACTTTAAGAATGGAAGAACCCAACGTAGATGAGGCCATGCAAAGGACTATGTCCTATTATGCACGACCGAACCTCGAGGGAACAGAATCAAGTATAGTCCGCCCTGCTATAGCAAATAATAACTTCGAACTAAAGCCTAGCATAATTCAAATGGTGCAACAATATGTGCAATTTGACGGACTTCAAGATGAAGATCTGAACGCACATATAGCTAGCTTTCTTGAAATTTGCGACACCTTCAAGATAAATGGTGTCACAAATGATGCGATCAGGCTGAGACTCTTCCCCTTCTCTCTAATAACTAATGCTAAGCAGTGGCTTAACACACTTCCGAAAAATAGCATAACCACTTGGAATGAATTAACTGAAAAATTTTTGGCGAAGTATTTTCCGCCAGCTAAAACTGCAAAACTTAGGAACGACATCTCTGCCTTCGGACAAATAGACTCTGAAACCCTATACGAAACATGGGAGAGATTTAAAGAATTATTAAGACGATGCCCACATCACGTGCTGCCTGTATGGTTACAAGTGCAGACGTTTTATAACGGGCTAAATCAAAGCACGAAGCAAATGATAGACGCAGCTTCTGGCGGTACTTTAAATCATAAGACCCCGGAAGCCGCTCTTGAGCTTTTTGAGGACATGGCCATGAACACTTATCAGTGGAATGTGCCTTGGTCCCGCCCGAACAAGCCTACAGGTATCTATTAAGTGGACAACGTCTCCCAACTCGCTCTGCAAGTAGAAATCCTAAGCAAAAAAATCACGGAGATGACTGCTGCCTCCGCCCCTCAGGTATAGGAATCTGTAACCCCTACTCCAGAACATTTAGATTATGTTAATAATATGCCTAGAACTGCTTTTAATAATTTTTCTGCTGCGAATTTTCATCCGCCTGGTTTTAATTTTCCGAATAGTTATAATCCTGCTTTAAGAAATCATCCGAACTTTTCTTGGAGTAATCCATCGAATGCGATGCGCCCACCCCCGCAAAATGATTTTTCTGCACCACCACCACCACCACCACTTCTTCAAAATTACCCAAAACCTCCAAGCTTGGAGGAATTACTTTCTAAATACATCACCACAAATGACGCTACCATAAGAACTTTAACCGGAAGCGTAAAAAGTTTAGAAAATCAGGTAGGACAGCTCGCGAAAATAATTTCTGAGCGACCCGCAGGGTCTCTTCCTTCCAATACCGAACCCAACCCGAGAGAGCAAGCGAAAGCTATAACTCTTCGGAGTGGGAAGCAAGTATCCGGTATGGTAAGTGAAGAGCCCGAGGCAAGCTCCTCTCCCGCCTCTAAAAATCAAAGCTCCGCTCCCGTTTTTAAAAATCAAAGCTCTGCTCCGCTTCCACCCTCTGCTGAATAAGTAATCACCCCTATTTTAGAAAATAATCTCACTCCACCACCCATCTTCAAAAATATTTCAACTCCTCCATACCCCTCTGAACTTAATAGACAACGTCAAGATGATCAGTACTCCCACTTCTTAGAAATCTTCAAACAAATCCACATTAATCTTCCCTTCCACGAGGCTATTTCGCAGATGCCGAAATACGCCAAATATCTTAAAGACCTCGAACAAACAAGAAGAAGTTAGAGAATCTTTCGCACGTCACGCTAAACTCCGAGTGCTCTGCCGTTTTAACAAATGGTTTGCCGAAGAAAATCAGTGACCCGGGTAGTTTCTCTATCCCGTGTGTCTTCGGTGATCTTTTTGTTAAACACGCGTTAGCCGACTTAGGCGCGTGTATAAACCTGATGCCCTTTTCGTTGTTCAAAAAGTTAGGGATTGGTAGCCTTAACCCCACGCGTATGAGTATCCAGCTAGCCGATAGATCCGTCAAGTACCCGTTAGGAATAGTGGAGGACGTTCTAGTGAAAGTCGACAAGTTCATCTTCCCGGTGGACTTTGTCATTTTGGACATCGAAGAAGACGTCGAGGTTCCCCTGATCCTTGGCCGACCCTTCCTTGCCACCTCCCGAGCCATCATTGACGTAAGCAATGGTAAGCTCTTTCTTCGAGTAGGCGACAACGAAGTCACATTTTCCATCACCCCTTCGATGAAGAACACCTTAGCGAACGATGACTCATGTTTTTTCGTAGATGCCGTGAGTGATGATTCTTCCTACTGCCTCTCCGACTTTGAAAAATAATTTTCTACTTTTTGCTCCTCTTCTCTTACAACGGAATCACTGCAAGGAAGTGATGAATCTTCTTATTGTCTTTTTGAGTTTGAAAAAGAATTTTCTGATTTTTGTTCTTCCTCTTTTCTTCCCACTGAATCTCTACAGGAAGCCGTCTTAGCTGCTAGCCCCACCCCTTATTACGTTCCTTATAAAAAAGTTTATGAAGATATTATTTTTGAAAAAGAAAGAATCTCAAAATCCTCTTATGAAGAACCCCCTACCCTAGAACTTAAAGAACTTCCCGAACACATTAAGTATGCTTTCTTAGAAAAAGAGTCCAAGTTACCAGTTATCGTTTCGGCCTACCTCACGGATACGCAGAACGATAAACTTCTTCTAGTTCTACGTAAGCATCGCCGGGCTATTGCTTGGCAAATTTCTGATATCAAGGTTATAAGCCCATCTTTCTGTACCCATAAAATTTTAATGGAAGATAATTCGCATAACTCTATCCAACCTCAGCGCCGTATAAACCCAAACATGAAAGAAGTAGTTAAGGGCGAGGTTATGAAACTATTAGACGCAGGAATTATCTACCCTATATCAGACAGTAAGTGGGTTAGCCCCGTTCAGGTAGTTCCAAAGAAGGGAGGGATAACTGTAGTGAGTAATGAGAATAATGAATTAATCCCGACACGGACGGTGACGGGTTGGCGTTTGTGCATAGATTACCGTAAGTTAAATGACGCCACCCGCAAGGACCACTTTCCTTTACCGTTTATCGACCAGATTTTAGAACGTCTCTCTGGCTATAGCTTTTATTGTTTTCTCGATGGCCTCTCGGGGTACTTTCAAATACCCATCTCTCCCGAGGACCAAGACAAAACTA
The DNA here is from genome assembly GCA_039513925.1 of Platanthera zijinensis. Taxonomy (NCBI): domain Eukaryota; kingdom Viridiplantae; phylum Streptophyta; class Magnoliopsida; order Asparagales; family Orchidaceae; genus Platanthera; species Platanthera zijinensis. The sequence goes on from CM077083.1 coordinate 40,181,327, forward strand.
CGTTTACTTGTCCCTTCGGCACCTTCGGGTACCGAAGAATGCCGTTTGGATTATGCAATGCGCCAGCTACATTCCAGCGATGTATGCTCGTAATATTTGACAAGTACGTAGAAAGCATTATGGAGGTATTCATGGACGATTTCTCCGTGTTGGGCGATTCCTTCGATAGATGTTTAGAAAACCTCGAAAAAGTCTTAGAACGATGCGAAGAAACTAACCTTGCCCTAAATTGGGAAAAATGCCATTTTATGGTGAGGGAATGGTTACTTTTGGGCCATAAAATTTCTGCTAAAGGTATTGAGGTAGACGTTGCCAAGATAGAAGTTATTGAAAAGTTACCGCCGCCTACAAACATAAAAGCTATAAGAAGTTTCCTAGGCCACGCTGGTTTTTATCGTCATTTTATAAAGGACTTCTCCAAGATCACTAAGCCCCTCACCCATCTCTTAGAAAAAGACACTCCATTCATTTTTGATGACTCTTGTATTTCTGCCTTTGAATTAATTAAAGAAAAGTTAATTAATGCACCGATTATGATAGCTCCGGTGTGGGACCTTCCTTTCGAGATTATGTGCGATGCGAGTAGTTTTGCGGTGGGAGCCATATTAGGTCAACGCATATCTAAAAACTTCCACCCCATCTATTACGCTAGTAAAACCCTCACATCCGCACAAGAAAATTACACCACAACCGAGAAGGAGCTCTTAGCTGTAGTATTTGCGTTTGATAAATTCCGCCCTTACATTACTCTTTCAAAAATCATTATTTTTACGGACCACTCGGCCCTCAAGTACCTTCTTGCCAAAACGAATGCCAAGCCTCGCTTGATTCGCTGGGTCTTACTCCTCCAGGAGTTTGACTTAGAGATCCGTGATAAGCGAGGAGCCGAGAACTTGGCCGCCGACCATCTATCCAGATTAGATAACCCCTTTATAGAAAAATTAAATGAAAAATCTTTTAATGACTATTTTCCTGACGAGAAGCTGCTTTTAGTTAATACATCTACTTCTCCTTGTTTCGCGCACATCGCCAACTATCTAGTGGCCCGGGTGCTCCCAAAGGAGTTCTCCTCTCAGCAAAAGAAGAAATTCTTTTCTGAGCTGAAGAACTACTTTTGGGAAGACTCACATCTTTTCAAAATTTGTGTGGATCAAATGATAAGAAGATGTGTTTCTTTTGATGAAGGAATTGATATTCTAAAACATTTGCATGAAGGTCCGACAGGTGGGCACTATCAAGCTGCTCGCACCGCTCATAAGGTGCTTTGCGCGAGTTTTTACTGGCCTAGCCTGTTTAAAGATGCGCAAGCCTTTGTGAGCAGGTGTGATAGTTGCCAACGGTCGGGCAACATCTCTAATAAAAATGAAATGCCGCAAAATTATTTCTTAGAGTGCGAAATTTTCGACCTCTGGGGAATTGATTTTGTTGGCCCCCTTCCTTCTAGCTTCGGAAACAAATATATTTTAGTTGCTGTTGATTATGTTTCACGATGGGCTGAGGCCCAAGCTCTTCCTACGAACGACTCCCGAGTTATAGTCATGTTTCTAAAAAGATTATTTTCTAGATTCGGTAGGCCATGCGCAATCGTTAGCGATAGGGATTCCCATTTCTGTAACGCACAATTTTCAAAAATCCTTACCAAATACGGCATTACACATAAGCTTTCCACTGCCTACCACCCCCAAACTAATGGTCAAGTCGAAGTAGTTAATAGAGAAATAAAAAGAATATTAGAAAAGACTGTTTCAACTTCTAGAAAAGACTGGTCAACCAAACTTGACGATGTTCTATGGGCCTACCGAACAGCGTACAAAACCGCCCTCGGATGTACGCCGTAGCGGCTGGTCTATGGAAAATCGTGCCATCTGCCCGTAGAGTTAGAACACCGCGCCTTTTGGGCCTTAAAATTTTTAAACTTCGATCCCCACTCAGTCGGTGACCTTCGAAAATTTCAACTAAATGAACTCGACGAGTGGCGCTCTTATGCTTATGAAAATAATAAACTTTATAAAGAGCGGACGAAGCGTTTACACGATAAACACTTAAGGCACCCTAAAAACTTTAAGCCGGGCGAACAAGTCCTTTTATATAATTCTCGTTTACGTTTATTTCCGGGCAAATTAAAATCTCGCTGGTCTGGCCCGTTTTCTGTTTTAGAACTATTTCCTTATGGAACTGTTTTAATTTCTCACCCTGATAAGCGTAATTTCAAAGTTAATGGTCAGCGTCTTAAACTCTACTTTTCTGGTGATGATGATGTCAGTCCAAACATTATTAAGTTTCTGCTTCACGAACTTTAATCTTGAACTTTTAAATTTTTTTGCTAAAGACAATTTTATTTCGGGACAACAATATTTTTGGACAATATTATTTTTTTGATGCATCGAGCTCAACGACGCTTTAACCAAAGGGCGCTCTTGGGAGGCAACCCAAGTTATCTTTTTCTATTTTCTTTATTTTACAATTTTTGCCTCGTACGGCTCCGACAAGCTGAAGCTTCTGCGATCGCCTGCTCCAACATTGCTGAATCCATCACAAAGTCCAATGAAGACATTCGGAGGGGCGGCATCACTCAGTTTTCGCAGCAAATAAATCCGGGGAAGTACCTGTATTTCAATTCTGTCTTTCAATTCTGTACTTTATTTTTCTCTCCTTCTCCAATCCCCTTCTTTAGCCATTGAGAACAATGTCTGTTTTAATCTTGGGGGAGGACTTCCTCCTTCATTTTTGCTTAGTGTAAATATTTTTCTTTTTGTATATATTTTAAATATTTCCAAAATAAAAAAAAATGAATATCTTAAAATTCCAAAAAAAAAAGAGAAAAAATTCCTAAAAATCCAAAAAATAAGAGAATATTTCTCAAAAATTAAAAAAAAAATTATATGTGTTTTTGAATAGTTTAGACATTTTGGTATTTCAATAGTACCCCTAGTTTTTAGTTTTGTTTTACTCAAAATCTCCTATAAACAACTTAGTTAATTATAATATTTCTAATCGTCCTTTTTAATTATGTTTCACAAGTAAAATGTTGGCCATGCTGTGTTTCTAATTCACGGTAGCATGTTAAGGTGAAATATTTTTCTAAAAATCGCATTTCTATTATGGTTTTTTGTTGTTTATTTCCTTTACTTTCTTAAAAATTCATCATCCACTATTTTCTTTTTTGTTTTTGAATAATTTTTGTAAAGTCAACCTTTGAATAACGTAGTAGATGTGAACGATCCAAGTCACCTATTATTTCTATTTTCAAGTTAATTTCATCAATCTTCACTACAAGAAAACTAATCTTTAGTGACAAAAAATTTGTGAAGAAATATCTTTTGTCACTAAAAGTATGTCTTTTGTGATGAAAAAAATTCCGTCACTAAAGAAATGTCATAAGTGACGAAACATAAGCTTGGTCACTAAAGATATGTCATTAGTGACAAAATATAAGCATGGTCACTAAAGACATTCCTTTAGTGATCAAATATAAACTCGATCATTAAAGACGTGTCTTTAATCACGAAATATAAGTCTGGTCACGAAAAACATGTCTTTAGTGACAAAATATTTTTTGTAACTAAATGTATGTTTATTATGACGAAATTAATTTTGTCACTAAAGACATGCCTTTAGTAAAGAAATATAACCTAGTTCACTAAAGACACGTATTTAGTGACATAATATAAATCTGGTTACTAAAAGCATGTTTTTAGTGACGTAATATAAATTCGATCACTATAACTAATTTATAGTGATAAAAACTAATTTAGTCATTAGTCATTAATATTAGAACTTTTCCTCCTATATAAAAAATATTTTTATAATAGATTCACTAAACATATGAGAATTTTAAATTAATTTGGGCTAGGTTACTAATATAAATACTTAAATAATTTTACTACTAAATCATTTCAAATTTGATAAGCTATTGTGTATTATCTTGAGCAGAGTCTCAACATCTCTTTATGATGCTGGAGAGTGGAGTCTACGATGGTGATGACAGGCGGCTTGAGAGGTAGGGCTTCCTATTTTTATACTGCCATTTTGATATTATTTATGATTTTTGATCTAGTGATTTTATTTAATTTGACATCGCCCTGTTTTATTCAATTGGCAACATAAAGCTGATAAGTTGCTTTCAGTAGTTATTAGGGTGATAGGTTATTTTTTTTAATTTAAATTAAGTGATTATTGCGGAGATTATAATATATAAACGTCGTTATAGGATTAATCTATCACCGCGCTTAGTTTAAAGGCATCGCGGTATATTTAGGCTTCGTTTGGCACGGTGGTGGCGGTCATGAACATGAGGGTTAAATTGTAGTTCATAAACGCCGCCACCTAAGGAACTTCATCCACTTTTATGTTCAAACGGATGATGCTGGTTAGGTGATCCTTAACAAATGACGATTTAATCCATGCATTAACAGCCACCACCACCGTGCCAAACGGAGTCTTAGGCTCCGTTTGTTTCGGCGTTTTTGCCGGGCGTTGGGTGCAAACGCCGCCGGACGGCGGGTAAATAAACGGGACGCCGGCGGCATTTGCTCCGTTTGCACCCGCCGCAAGAAGAAAAAGCCCCTCAAACGCCGCTTTTCCAACCCTGCCTCCCCCCTCCGGTTCCAACTCTCCATTTCGACCCGCCGGGAGCAAACGCCACCGCCGTACCAAATAAACCCTTTAATCTTCAACGGCATTTCTCATTAAAAAGGCCGTAATTTGCTATGACGATGATGGCAGCCCCCGCGATTTAGTGGCGCTTGATGAACAGCCGCTAGATCTGCGATATTTGAAAAACGCCGCAAAAGCTAATAAAAAATGTTGTCATCTTAAATGTTGTAGTGATCCATGAAATAACATTTGGTCCATCATAAATACTATTATAAGACTCTAAAACCAGTGATTTTATAAGGTGAATGTTAACTATTAATTTTTAGGCGAAGAAAATTGATCCGCCAGGCCTCTTTTCATTTTCCGATTCCGGCGCCCAAATACCATCATTTGCCCCGCTCATTTCCTCTCATCTCGTTGGTTCCTAGGGCATCCCCACAAATTGTGATTTCTTCCTGCATCACTCCCTCGCTCGCCGGAAGCCTTCTTCACTCCTTCAGCAACTCATGATGCCCGACCGTTATTCGACATTGGCAACTCTCATCCCAACTAACGATTCTCCTCCTCCAAATTGCTGCATCTCCGAGGTCTTCCTCTCCCGTGATGCCTACCTCTAGGGTGCGTAGTTAAATCCCGAAGGAACGAACTCTCGTCCCTCAGTGAAATACTCACCGCCTTGACATCCCCACTTACCCGGATCCAGTCACTCAGCCCAAAGGAACACCTTCCAAATTTTGTAGATCGCCGGCACCCACTTCACTGGATGCTACATGAACTTATTTGATTATTGCTTGTTTGCATTTAATAATTGGATGAATGGCGTACAAGACAGGTAAGGAAGAGCTGGCTGTTTTGAAGAAGCTAACAAGTATAGATCCTTAGTATACATGCCACTGTGTTAGATTTCTTTCAAGTTTTAAGTATCAGAATCATCTTTGTTTAGTTTTTGAGTCTCTTCATATGAATCTTGACGAGGTTTTAAAGAAATTTGGCCCTAATAGCAACTAGTCTATAGAAGTTACAATGGATCTCCTGTTGTTTACCTTCAATGTTGGTTTGATGGTATTATTGATATTTCTATTTTAACCTTTGATACTTCTTCAAGAGATAATTTGATGAAGTGAGATTATAGTTCAATCCGAATTTAAAATCAGGATTATTTCATTCCTTCCATTTTAATACTACTGACTTATATTGTATAGTGCAAACAAAGAAAAAAAGTACCGCTAAAGGTATACCTTCAATATATATATATTTTAAAACGTCGCAACAAGTTGAACCTTCAGAAGTTTTTGTCACAATCTTATAGTTGCAATTTGATTGATTTCATTGAAACGATTCTATTGATAGATTGTTTATAATTATATTGCAGATTGCATTTTGGAAGAAGATAAATCTCATCTATCAAGTTTCCTTCCTCTGAAAGGTTATATTACAACTCTATCTCTTGCAACAGTTCTTAGAAAACTAACTAAAGAAGAGGGGAGGAGACATCACTTGGCTATCACAAATGTGTAAAAGAATGCATATTTATAGATTTTTCTTTATTGTAAATATGTGTTCATGTATTTCAGTTTAATTTTGTATTGAGGGGTTTGGGCTATCTCCCACCCTCTATTTCTCTATTAATCAAATAATCTATGTTGAAAAATCTTCTTATTGCAATTGAGTATTTATTTATTGTGTTCGAATGTCCAAATATGAATTTGATTGAATAACAAATGAAATAATTTTATCATATTTTATGAAAATTGAGCACATTTTAGTGACAAATTATCGCTATCGTGTTATTTTTTGTGACCAAACATTTCATCACTAAAAATACATAGCCACCAAATTACTTGGTCACTAAAATTATGTGTTTTAGTGATTGAATTAATTTGGTCACTAAAATTATTTTCTTCTAGTGCCTGAATTAATTTGGTCACTAAAATTTCTTTTAGTGACAATTATTCTGATCACTAAAATCTCTTTTAGTGATCGAATTAATGCAGTCACTAAATATGTACATTTTGTGATGGAACTGATTTATCACTAAAGATATTTAGTGATGGGCATTTTTAGTCACTAAAAGTTCTTTTAGTGACCGTTGCATTTTAGTCACTAGAACTTCTTTTAATGACCGAAATGATTTGATCACTAAATATGCACATTTAGTGACAAAACTCTTTTTAGTCAATAAAGACATTTAGTGGCGGGGTTTTTGTGACCACTTTGTGACGAACTCAATTTGGTCACTAAATGTCTTTAGTGACCACAATTCAATATTTAGTGGCGAAATATTTCGTCACTAAAAGTCAATTTTCTAGTAGTGCTTCTTTTATTATCTAGGACTCGCTTTTTGAAAATTTTTCAAACCTTTGTTTTAAATAAATTCAAAAGCGTGAAAATGATTTAGGCCGTTTTTGTTTTAGTTTGAGCTTTCTTGCCAACCTAAAAACTTTTACCACTAGTTAGTCGTTTTTGAGCCTTTTTCCGATTTCATTTGATAGCTCCTCCCTTCATTTCAGTTTCACCAAAGCCAAAATTTCCAACCTATCGAATCACACTAGCCTTTTTGAGTTTCATAAATTATTTTGACGATTTTGATAGGGTATTTTGTGATTTTTGTGGGAGAAAGGTTTTCGAAAAAAAAAAGTATGTTCGAAAGTGATGTTTATTTTTGGCCAACTCAAAAAGGAAAATAAAATATTTATGGCCTTTGTTTTGAAAAAAAAAAGATGAAAAAAAAGATTATTAGAAAAAAAAAGAAAAAGAAAAAAAAATATTTATATATTTTTATGAAAATTTTTGAAACTCTTTGCTTGGGTTTAGTGTGATTTTAAAACCTTCACGTTTATCTTTGAATTCCACTCCTGATCATTTTCCTAAACCAAACGTTTCTGTCCTATTTAAGTCCTTTTGATTCACGCTTTTTGATTTTTATTTAATTACTAAGAAAAGAAAAACAGTAAATCAGTTTTAGTTTTGAATTTAAACATAGATTTTTGTTAATTAAATTGATATAATTATAATGCGTTGCTTGGATCTAGTAACAACTCAATGCGTGTTTTTCATTTTCGTTGCTTTGCTTAAGTCCATTTAAAAAAATCTCGTTAAAATTTTGGATGATTTGTTTTTATTAAGTAAAGTTTATAAAAGTTTTACCATACCTAAATAATTGTTTTAGACTTACATTTCACCTTTTCCCTACTATGAATTTCGCATAGTACTTGTGTAGGCATAATTAGAACTTTTGATTAGTCCTTTTATAAATATCTAGTTTTTATATTTTTGCTTGGGGACAAGCAAAGGTTAAGCTTGGGGAATTTGATAATACGTTTTGTAGCCTAAACTATTATCGTATTTTCTATTTTATATTGTACAAATTATGTCTATTGTTAGTTTATTTTTATCATTTTTATGTAAATATTATTGCCACTGACTTTTTCTTGTCTTTTTGCAGGTTTCCAGAAAATTGGCCAAAATGACCTGTCACGCCCCCCTGTCACGCCCTCCCTGGGCGTGACCTAGGGCGTGTCACCCGATCCCGATGACTCCTGCTGGAAGGGACAGAAAACGGTCAAAAAGCGCTGTCACGCCCCCTGACACGCCCACCCTGGGTGCGTCACCAGGCGTGACCAGGGGCGTGTCGCCCTCTGCCGCAAAGCCTGCCGCCGTATTAAATGTCGTTCAGCCTCAGCACGCAAACAGTACTGTCACGCCCCATGTCACGCCCGTGACATGGGCGTGACACCCTCCTTTTTCGGTGACTGACGGATTTCCGACCAATGATTTGGACATGACGTGCCAGTCACGCCCCCCTATCACGGGCGTGACCTAGGGCGTGACCACCGACATACCGAAGCAATCATCCCTCCCGCCAGAATCCAGAGCCCGAGGTCAACATAGTACTGTCACGCCCCCTGACACGCCCCCCCTAGGGCGTGTCGGAGGGCGTGACCAACCCGAGAAAATTTTCTATAAATTGAGCCCCCCCCCTCTCCATTTCAGCAAGCTTTGGTTGAGAGGGGGAGGTGCTGCCCCTTTGGTTCTTGAGTTTTTTATGCTTTCTCTCTCTCTCTCTCTCTCTCTCTCTCTTCCTTTGTAATTTTTTCTTAATCATGGTTTAATATTTAGTCGCCCTAGCTTTCTTTGTAATCTTTAGTGTTGCTTAATGCTTAATATAGGGCTACAATAGGATTTAATTTTCATGCACTTGTAATTTCAATTTCAATAGTGTAACTTGCCTTTTTTCATTAATAAAAGTGTTCTTCCTTTACTTGTGTTCCTTTATATGCTTTTCTACTCATCTCCCTCCTCCACTCCATTATGATTAACTAATCCTCCTTGTACTCGATCTTGATGATCCGAGGTTAGAGCGATTATGTTATAATATTTTAATTAATCTTTTCTTTTTAGGTTAGGGCCTTGAATTACTCTTGATTAATCATGGTTTGGAGGTATATTTTCGATATATACTCTCCGCCTTTGCTTTCATTCTGGGCTATCCGAGAGGACGAAAGAATGAAGTGAGCATTCAAGAGTAAAGGGAGTTGTACGCACCCCTCGAGAGAGGCAGACGTCCAAATCTCCCAGGTTGGAGTAAAATCCAATAGTGGGGTTCACCGCGTAAAGCGAGTTTTAGGCCTCCGATTTAGACGAGAGTCGGTCGGACCTTCCTAAACTCAGTTGGGCACGACTTCGAGAGAAGCGTGTTCAAGCTTTAGGAACCTCCACGGTCAAGGACCTTTATCCTATTAAGTTCAGATTTTTATCGCATTTTCTTAATCGTCTTTAGCCGAGGTGAATCTTGATTGGGTGCATTTCGATTTCATATTTTCTACCTTTCGTAGTAATCGCCTATCTTGTGCTCTTTAATTAACTGCAGTAGTTTCCTTTCTAGCATAGTTCTTTGCTTAATAGCTTAACTTAATTGCGGTAGTTCTCTTTCTAGTATATCTTTAATTCCTCCCTTGCACTTAGATTTTCTAAAACCCTAGTTTTTCTGTCGATAAGATAATAGCGTTTGTGTGAGTAAGCTTAGCCAACAGTTCCCGGATTTCAATACGACACTTGTGTCCCCTTACTACAATTCGATAGGTATACTTGCCTCATCGGGTTGCTAGTTCGGTTGCGTTTATTTTCTTCGAACCCTAGCGCGCAACAAGCATCGAGTGCACTCCACGCCATATGCTGAATGGCGTTGAGTGCGCTGAGTGCACTCAACGCCATCTTGTCATGGGCTGAATGGCGTTGAGTGAGCTGAGCTCACTCAATGTCGTAGTCCGGATGGCATTGAGTGACACTCAACGCCATTGTACTTAGAATATTTTCCTGGCGGTTTTGTCTTGTTTGCTGGTTAGGCTAAACCAGGTCGTTTCGGGAAGTGGGCCACGAAGTTTTAATTAGTCGTTTCTCTATTAAGACCTAATTAAGTCTTATATAAATTAATTTTGACCGGTCAAGTGGAGGAAATGCCACGTGGCCGATGGTTATGAGAATGAACAGCTACGGCCATGGCCGAGAGGCGGTTTTCAGGGCCACTAATGCCGCTTGAATGCCTTGTCAACCTTTCACTCATCTTTAATGGCTGAATTCAACTCCTCTAGGGAAGAGGAGGAGATTCCAGCCGTTACCTTACTAGACAGAGCCGAGTTTATCCCCCCACCACCATGGCCAAAATTGCCTTGAAGGACCATTAATGGTCACCAGCAGTTAGACCTTTCCCCTCCATCATTTTACTGATTTAAAAGCTTCCCTAGACCTCAAGCCTTCATTTCCACACCTTGCCCAAAGGAGATGAGAGAGTTCTGTGTGCTGTTGAAGAGTACCAGTGACACCTCCACCGTTCATGGCATTTCGTCGATCTGCACGCCTCCATCCCGCGAATGAGGTCCTCCCCTCCTCTTTCTCTCTATGGGTAGATCTTAGAATTCTTTAGGGTTAAGAATCAGGTTCAACTGAGCCCGATCGGGAAGATTTATCTTCCTGGTTGTTTCTGCAAAAATTAATAGTCTCGGGTTCGCCGAAATCACCTCTCGGCGGCCGCGCCGCCGCACGGCAATTGCCACCACCACAACGGAGGTGGTGGTTGCGGTGGCCTGCAAGGGAGGAGACTGGATGGCCGGCGGCAGCATCTGAAATGTGCTCTAGGTCGGGCTAATCTAATCCCTTGGCTGGAGGAAGAAGATTACCCCGCGCTGTTGGATCTGCTTTAAGATTTGTGCTGGTCTAATTTATTAATTTCTTTTTTGAGTATTTTCTGTCTCGTTTACTGAATAGTTTTGAAATAAATATTAAAAATAGGTAGGCCACTCTACAGAAAGTATGGCCAACATGAAAGTTGTAGGCCGTGAAGTCTAGTTTTATTTAAAATTTATTTGGACTCATTTGGGAAAGTGGTTTGACCAGAGCACCCATCTTGATTGGGTCTATACCTAGGCTAGACCAGATGGTATTATGAGTGCTCCCACCAATCCAACAATCCAAATGACTTGAAATTTTGTATGGGGTTCAATATTACTTATATCTAGAGCATATCCAAAAATGAGGATTTTTGGAAAACTTTTTCCTATAATTTTTGGAAAATTTTAATAATCCTTATATAATTTAATTATGTGTCTTAAATAGCTCAAAAACCTCTAATATTTTGGGGGGTGAACTTGGGGGATATCGTAAGTCTCTAATAAAAATCTCAGCCCAATTAGGTTTTATTTGAATTAGTTTTTTTGTGACCAATTTTGGTCTCCTAAGGGATAAATTAGGGCAAGGAGTATTTGGGGCTTGGAAGAGCCAATTCTCACCCAAATGGGTTGGGACCTTGGCCAGAGCCCCATGGTCTGTAAACACACCCTCTCATGGAGTTTGAGATGGAGTGGTGTGGGTTAGCCCTAGGACCCTAGTTCAAACCCTAAGGTTGGACTTTAGGGGTTTGTGAAGGACATTGGGTGATATGTCCTTTTATGGACTTGGTATTTAGAAAAAATACCTGTAGGGTGGTTAGATGCCCTAAGAAGTGATTGGGTAGTGGTTGGACACAAATACCCCACATAAACCACTTAATAAGTATTTAGGTCTTTACATCCTAGGAATTTTATAATGAGTCATGTGACATTGATTCATAGTGAAACTTTGGCAAGTGTGTTTTCAGAGAGATTTTTATGTCTGGGAATTTTGTAATGAATTTTAGATCAATAAATATAGTACTTCATTTACAAACCATCAAATTGTACTTTCTACTTAAGAATGTCTTATGAATTAACCACTCACTGGAATCTTATTAAATTTAGTTAGAAGACCTTTTATGATCCTATAAAGCTTTATTGATTTTTGTGGAATTTTTGGAAGTCTTGTTATATGGGTTGATTCACAAAGTGATACTTTTCATGTACAACAATTTGAATTAATTTTTGTACATATTAAGCTTGAAAAATTATGTTATTTTTTCAGAGGTCCTATTTAGTCACCCTTAAGATTCAATAATTTTTCTATAATTATCTGATGATAAATTGTATTACTTCATTCTATATTCATTATGATTGGATTTACTTTAGATTAATTAATTAGAAGCCAAAGCATTTATGAAAAATTATGGAATTTGATATTTATTGTTAACTCTCTGCTCTCTAGTGTTCATAAATTCCTGGTAGCTATTACTTGAGAAAATATTGTACATCATGTTAAATTCAAGCATAGATTAGATTGGAAAAAAATTAATTAAATATCATAAAATTAGGAAAAATGTGAGTTTCTGGATTTAGCCTAATTATATCAAGATAGACTCCCAGTAAATAACTTAGTTCATTTGGATAAATATTTTGAGTACTTCCCATTATATACATCATATAACTTAGGATGGTCTGCGTTTAGTAAAAACTGCAGGAATCATATTAGGGTGCAGAAGTGAACTAAAGAGATGGGATATTAGTGTAATGGGATGTTAAGTGATATGAGGAGTCATATGTAGGAGTGAGAAGTCTGGCTAGTGTTTAGAGGTGCTCGGGGACGACGAAACATCGTCTACCCCGTAGGAGGGAAAGTGTCAAATACACTATGGTTAGAACTAATATAACACAAGACGGATTGGGAATTGGGTACTAACCAATAACAATAAGTGTCTTGAGAAAGGGAATGATGGGCTTCAGCTACCATCATAGTTCCTAGTGCCCTTTGAGAGCCCTTCATGGGGTATGGCGGGGGCAGTCCCAGGCTAACGTAAACCATAGGAATAATAAACTAAAAGAGCAACTAGTATAACTAGAGTTTCACATTCACACACCCCGGTAGCTAGGGAGTTTGAATAGGTTGGTTTGATTGCCATCCGGACGGTAGCTTCAGAAGGTAGATGTATGGACGGGATAGTCAGGGTAGCCGGGGGCCCGAGGGATTCGATATAGAATAAGGTGGTGGGTCTTCGGTTTTTGACAGTCATTCACACTAACGTCGGTACGTTTACTAGGCGGTGTGGGACACTTAGCCAATGAAAGTCTTGTGGATATAGCCAGAACTAGTACGTGGAAACTCTAGGTTGTGTTCTTCTAGGGGCATACGGAAGGGCTAGTCCCGGTAGTGTGGATACCCGCCTAAGAGTGGGGTGCCTGACCCACTGTCTCCGTTTGCCACTATGGAGGTTCCTGGGAGTGAAGCTAGCTACCCGAACAGGGGAACTAAAGGTCTGTGCACATAGAGTTGTGTCCGTGAGTTGCTCTTGAATGAATCATGTCATAGCATTTGACTACACTCTTATTTACATACAACCGACACCCCAACGTATAAATCGGTATGGGACTTTTTATATGATGGGAGCCTTGCAGAAGACCCCTTAACTTATAAGTTTGTATGGGCATTCATATAAGTTAAGGTTACTTACTTACTTGCTTGCTTGTATTCTACCTTGTCCTTTATTACATTTGCTTCTTATTTTACTTGTTTACTTTACTGCTCACTGTTGTAGAACTGCTAGATTGTACCTTTCTTACTTAGCTGATATACAACATGAATAACTGCTAGATTAGTTCCACTGTCATCTGCTTAGCTTACTCTCCACCTTTGTAGCTTCCCCTTTCCTCCTCTTTGTGTGATGCTTAGGAGTCGTGGGGGAGGGGTAGGGGATCATAAGACTTAGTCTTTATGACTAATGGTTTTCGTACCACAACATTACAGGAGCTCCAAATGGGGACAGGGACCAGCAGCCTAGGGACCAGTACCAGTGGAGTACGGTCCGCATGGAAGTTGGCCAGTCTAGTTTCGTAGCACCTGTGACCAGCTCCGTGAGCGATTAGTCTTTCTTATAGCTTTCACGATGAGTGATATGTGTGAGTACTCTGATGTACAGGGCTTGAGTACGTTTATATTTCATCTGTACTGATCTTTTTCAGTACTCTATTCTGTCTATATTAACGGACTTGCTGTGATTTTATTTATATGTGATTTTGTGCACATGTTTACATTCAGTGTATATTTACTTCTCTTTCTTGTGATCGAAAAGGCCCGCAGAATTAGCGTTTTGTAGTGGCGGCCTTCCCGAGAGTCAGTGGCACTGCAAAATGGCAATTCTGGGCATAAGACCCTGGTGGTTTGAAGAAAAAAAAATAGGGGTCTTACAGGTTGCCTAAGTTAAACGATATTACATAGTGAGATCCAAAACACCCAATTCTAATCTAAGTAGAGAAAAACAAGCGTTAGGGAGGGGTTTTGTGAAGATATCCACCAGCTGATCATCAGTGGTAATGAAGCTCACTTTCATGTCTTCCTTCTTAAAGTGATCACGAAGAAAGCGATGACAAACTTCTATGTGTTTAGATCGAGTGTGGTGCATCGGATTGTTTGTTTAGTCTATAGCACTCTTGTTGTCTCACCTAAGCTTAACCTTCTTGAAGGAGAGACCAACGTCCTCTAACATCTATGACATCCAATGTGCCTGTGCGCAATAGCTTCTTATGGCATTATATTCGGCCTCGGTCGTGGAGAGGGAAACTTTTATTTCCTACTCGACCATGAAACTAGTGCAGACCATAAGAATTGACACGTGCCAGTGCATTTGTAATCAGGTGAACACCTAGCATAATATAAATCTTAATATCCATGATGCGTAAAGTTGGTGGTTTGTGGATACAAAAGGCAAATATTTTTAGACCCTATGAAGTATTTAAAGATATGTTTAACGGCTTTAAGATGATATTCTCAAGGATTAGCTGGATATCTAGCACAAAGGCACACTACAAACATGATGTCTAGTTTAGATGCACTTAGATATAATAATAATCTGATCATGCCTCTAGATAATGTTTGGTCCATCGAATTTCCAATTTCATCCTTCCCTAATTTTAGTTATGCACTCATAGAAGTTTTCGCTTGTTTCAAATTGTCAAAATTGTATTTCTTAATCATATCTTTTACGTATTTTGATTGAAAAATAAAAATACCTTCGTGTCATTAAGAAATTTGAAAATTTAAAAAGTATGTGAATTCTCTTATTAAACTCATTTCAAATTCACTTTGCATCACTTTTATGACTTCTTCACATATTTTTTCATTAGTGGCACCCAAGATTATATAATCGACATATATTTGCATGATCATTAAATATGAATAACTATATTTTACAAACAAAGTAGTATTCATACTTCCCATCCTAAACCATTGCTTGACAATAAAAACCATTAGCCTATCATACCAGGAACGAGGTGTTTGCTTTTATTTGTATAAGGCTTTATGTATTTATAGGCATGATTTGGATGATTACTATTATTAAAACTGGGTGGTTGCTTTGCACGAATTTCTTCATTAATATAACAATTTAAAACGAACTCTGGATGTCCATTCGATACAATTTTTTTTTTTTAAACTAGAAAATGTTAAGAAGATCCTAATGGACTCAAGACAAGATACGAGTACAAAAGATTCCTCAAAATCCACCCCTTTGATCTGAGAGTATCCGTGAGTAACCAACATAGCTTTTTTTCTCCATAACCTAGACTCACCATCAAGTTATTTTTGAAGATCAAATTAACACCTATAACTAGATGGTTACCACGACGCTCCACTAATGTCCATACACTATTTCTTTCAAACTAATTAAGTTCCTCGTTCATGGCCAAAAACCAGGACTCGTCATTTAGTGCTTCATAATTGTTCTTAGGTTCAATTTCAGATACAAAACATAAGTTTGAAAATGATTCAGGCATAAATGAACGAGTTCTAATCCCTTGTGAATGCTCTCTAATTACTAGTTCTTTAGAATGATTTTTTGATAAATTTAGTTCATTTGGAGGCTTATATCCTTCCGAATCACCTAAGTTGTCACCTACTACTACTACATCTCTCTTCACACTCTCATCTTCTTGAGATATGACGTCACCATAAACTTCATTTAACTTTGGGTCTTCTTTTGAAGTAATTTCATCAAAGTGAACTTGAATTGAATCTTCTATAACCAAGGTTCTTTTTTATAGACCCTATAAGCATGACTCATGGAGGAATATCCTAAAGAGCTGCCTAGGTCAGATTTTTATCAAATTTCCCTAAAATATCCTTGGTATTAAAAATTAAACATGGGAAACTAAAGACTCTAAAATAGGTTACAAATGGCTTTTTATAAGAGTATAGCCCATATGGGGTGCACTTTTAAATAGGGTGAAGCATGGTCCGGTTGACCACATAACATGTAGTGTTGACCGCTTCAGCCCAGAAATATCGACATAAGCCAAACTCGGCAATAATTGTGCGAGCTAATTCTATGAATGTTCAGTTCTTTATTTCTACTACTCAATTTTGTTGTGGGGTGCGTGGGGCTAAACACTCCTACCGAATTCCAAAATTATTACAAAAATTTGTAAAATGTTCATTCTCGAATTCTCCCCCGCGATCAGACCTTATGCATTTTATTTTTGATTCCATTTCATTTTGCAATTTATTGCATAAGTTAGAGAATTCATTGAATATGTTAGATTTATTAGCAAGAAAAATGGTCCAACAAAACCTAAGTAATCGGCTATAATCACAGATAGATCCATGTGAATTTATATTAGTGGCCTTGAAATTGAAATATCACTTTTGCTTTTAAAAGTAGATTTTGTGAATATTCCCTTTTGGCAAGGAGCACATAATGAAGTCAAACTATCGCTTAGTTTTAGAAGTCCACGGATTAGTTTTTCTTTCAATAGTTTGACTATTAGTTTACACTCGGAATGACCGAGTCTCCTATGTCAAGTTCCAATTCTTCATTTTTAGCAACTTAGCATTTTAAATTAGATGAAGATATGTTCAGACACCTAATTGCATAGATATTATAATTTCTATGTACTGTTAGCAACATAGGGTTTTTATTTAGTGTCTATAATATTGCATGTATTTGTAAAACTTTCAAACAACACATTCAAGCCCTTTTCACAAAGTTGACTAATAGAAATTAAATTGTTCTTTAATCCTTCCACTAGCAGTACATTTGAAATAGAAATAACTTTATTACCTATGGTGCCGATACCAATAATGTGTCCTTTATTGTTGTCTCCAAAATTCACCATGCCTCCTTTCTTCTTCTCCAGGATAAGGAACTTTTCTTCATCGCCATTCATGTGCTTGGAACACCCATAGTCCAAGTACCACACATTTTCCATATCCTTAGCCTGCCAACACACCTAAAAGGAGGATGAGGGTAAAGATCTTATTACCCAAGTTGTTCCACCCATAATATAGATAGTCTAGTTTAGCATCCATATTTGAGCAATTTTCATTAATCCTTTCTTCGAGCACGGGCCAGAAGTATGACCAAACTTATTATATTTAGCACACTTTACATAGATGGTGGATATCACCTTTTGTGCTTTTTTTGGGCACATATTGGAAGTTGGCATAGGCTTCCAGCTTTATCATAATTCAGTTTTTGTTTCTAAAGCTATTTTTTCAGATTTGCTGGAGAAGAGCTATAGTCGGCGATAGTGGTAATGTCGGATGATAACTTCATATGTTTATATACTAGCGTGAACTTCCCAGATTCCTGACACTGATATCCCAGCAGCATATTAAGAGATTTTTGGCCTATTCTAGACTTTTGGATGGCACGGTGCATCTCATTGATCTTCTCCTTTAATAAAATGCTTCTTTCTATTCTAATTAGGGATAAGAGAAGTTTGTAGCTTCCTTTCCAAGTACTTCCTCTCTTTTGTAAGCATTTCATTTCTGGAAGAATTCTTGGAGAGGCTCTCTTCCAAATCTCTTATTATGATCAAAGAGTGAGGGCTCTCTTGGAACTCGACTTTCTATTTTCCACATTTAATAAGTTCATTATTGAGACCCTTTAACTCCTTTTTAATTATTTTATTTTCAGATTTTAAAACATTAATTTAATCACTCAAGTCATCTAATTTATCACATAATTTTCAAAAAAAATTATCATAAAGTTCTTTGTAAGTGGGAGGAGTTACCACAGTGTCGCAATGGACAATAGATTCGCAGTAAGACTCATTTTGGTGTTTTCAGATGAGGCACAGATTTGCTAATTCTTCACTCCTCGAGCTCGACGTGTCAGACTAGTCTGCTGATGTATCGTCCCATGTTGATGCCTTTAACACCTTTTTCTTTCCCTTACCATGGGTATTACTTTCCCTTTCCTCCTTAGAAGCTTAGGACAGTCTTGCTTGAAGTGTTCGTATTTGTGGCAGTGGATGCACTAAGGGGCAGATTCTTCTTCATCACTCTTTGCCACATTTGATAGTTCGCTCCACCCCTGCTTCTCTTCTGCTCCGTTCTTCATGAACCTTTGAAACTTCTCTCACTTTTTTGGGTTCCTAATGAACTTCCTTAAACACGGTCATACAGACTCTCCTCGTCATCAGCCTCCTCAGACACCTCTTTCTCCTTACTCTCCTTTAGTGTCAGTACCTTCTTATTTTTTCCCTGAGATAATACTCAACTTTAATTTTTAGTTCGAGATCGTGGGTCTTCAGGTTCCCAATGAGGCTCTCTATCTTCAGGGTTTTGAATGTTGTGAGATTCAGTAATAATAGTAATCTTTTGTTTGAAAATGGAGGCAAAGACCGCATGATCTTCCAAACCAAGTACCTATTTAAGAAAGTCTTTCCGAGAGATCTAGTGGCATTAATGATCTTTGTGAAGTGAGTGTACATGTTATCCACCTCTTCATCAATCTCCATCCAGAATTGTTCATATTAAAACACCAGACGAGATAGCTTTGATTCATTTACCTAAGAGATACCTTCACGAGTAAATTCAAGTAAATGACAAATATCATAAGTTGTTTCTGTAACATCCCATTTCCGACTAGACCCCTGGGAGTGGTTTTGTCTTAACAAAACCCTGGGAAGCCCAGGAATTGAAGTATATCGACCAAGATTTCGAGTCAAGGGGTGGTCACGCCCGTGACCGACCCGTCACGCCCGTGACCTTGGGCGAGACACCTTCGACGATCGTTGACCTCAGGAAGACGATCGTCGAGCTCAAAAATTTCAACATGGGCCTGACACGCCTATGACCAATCCGTCACGCCCGTGACCTTGGAATGGCGTTGAGTGAGCTAAGATCACTCAACACCATGGTATGGAAGGCGTTGAGTGAGCTTAGCTCACTCAAAGCCATAAGTTGAATGGCTTTGAGTGCACTGAGTACACTCAACGCCATCTGCTGTCGTCAGGTTGGCGTTGAGTGAGCTGAGCTCACTCAATGCCGTAGATTGGATGGCGTTGAGTGAGCTTAGCTCACTCAACGTCGTAAACTGTCAGGAGGTATGGCGTTAAGTGCGTTGAGTGCACTCAACACCATAAGTTGAACAATGTTGAGTGCACTGACCACACTCAATGCCATTTGGTGTTGCCTTGATGGCATTGAGTGAGCAGAGCTCACTCAACGCCATAATCTAGACGGCGTTGAGTGAGCTAATCTCACTCAACGCCATCTTTTAAAAAGGACATATTCTGGGTGGCATTGAGTGAGCAGATCTCACTCAATGCCATAACCCGGATGTCGTTGAGTGAGCAGAGCTCACTCAACGCCATAATTCGGATGCCGTTGAGTGAGCTGAGCTCACTCAA
The DNA here is from genome assembly GCA_039513925.1 of Platanthera zijinensis. Classification (NCBI taxonomy): domain Eukaryota; kingdom Viridiplantae; phylum Streptophyta; class Magnoliopsida; order Asparagales; family Orchidaceae; genus Platanthera; species Platanthera zijinensis. Next base: position 40,200,952 of record CM077083.1, read on the forward strand.
TGCCATAATACGGATGGCGTTGAGTGAGCTGAGCTCACACAACGCCATAGTCTGGGATGACGTTGAGTGAGTAGAGCTCACTCAATGTCGTAGCTTGATGGCGTTGAGTGAGCTGAGCTCACTCAACACCATTGTACTTAGAATTTTTTCTGGCAAATTGGTTATGGCTGTGTGCTAGTTCAGCTGAACTGGGCCGGTCCAGGAAATGGGCCAGAATGCGTTACTGGGTCGTTTTCTCTTATTAAGACTTAGTTAAAGTCTTAATTTATGAGTATGACCGGTCAATGCTACGTGGCAGCCGACTCCTCTCCTTCCAGGAATGGCCGAGTAAAGGTTTGCATGGCCATTAATGGCTTTTAAGGCTAGACTCCATCCTCTTTCCCTTGAAACGGCTGGATTCAACTCCTCTCAGGGAGAGGAGGAGTTTCCAGCCTTCTCTTAGCTATTTTGGAGCCGTTTCAGCTCCCCTCCACCATGGCCGAGCATGCATGTAAGGAGGCATTATTGGCTGGACAGCTTAAACTCCCACCCGCAGCCTTGTTTCTCCTTTAAAAGACTCCCTAGACTTAGAGAGGAAGTTTTCACCCTTGCCCGATAAAGCTAGAGCTCATTACCTTGCTGTTGAAGAATTCCGGCGACGCCACCATCACGCAAATGGCATCACGACGATCGGCTCGACTATAAACAGCGAACAAGGTCCTCCCCTCCTCTATCTCTACGGGTAGATCTTAGCTCCCTTAGGATTAAGATTCGGGCTTAATTGAGCCCGATCGGAAGAGCTTCTCTTTCCGATTTTTCCTACAAAAATGAAGTCTCGGGCTCGCCGGAAAAAGCCTCTCCGGCGGTCGCGCCACTGCCCGGCGATGGCCAACACCTTAACGAAGGTGGTGGTGGTGGTGGCCGGCCAGGGAGGCGGCCAGATGGCTGGCTGTGGGAGGGAGAAGTGCTCCCAGGTGCGTGCTATCTAGACTAATGGCTGGAGGTTGAAGACAACCTCCCAGTCGACGGATCGACCTTTAAGATCTATGTAAACATTTTGATTAAAGTAATTTCTATACTTTTTCTGTAATGTTTCTTCCCCTAACTTGCATTAATTTCTAAAAATACATAGAGGCTCCTAAATGAAAAGTTGTCAACACCAATATTGTATCTCTATGAGTCCAGGAAATTTTAAAATTTGTTTAAAGTGATTTTGACCACTAGATAGACCTCATCACTCATTTTAGTGAGGTCTATCCATAGGGCTGTCCATACTTTAAAAAACTCCCCACTCCAATCCAGTCATCAAAATGACTTGAAATTTTGGGTGTTGCCTAATCTTACCTATATCTTGGTGCTGTCCAAAAATTTGGATTTTTGGAAAACATTTTTCTAAAGTTTTTAGAAAAAGTTAATAAATCATGTGTATTTTAATCAAGTGTTCTAAACACCTCAAAATCCACCCAATTTTGGGTGTGTGGCCTTAGAGGACATAATAGGACACTGGAAAAATTTTCACCTCATTTGGGGGTGTTTTGACTAGGGTTTAGTCAACCCTAGTTGGCCCCATAAAGGGCTATTTAGGGTAAATCATCCCCTTGGTAATTATAGTGGTCATATCACCTCAACAGAGACTGATATTTTGGTCACTGACTTTTTAGGGCATGACACACCCTCCAAGGGAGTTTGGGGTTGTTTTGTGTATGGTAGCCCTAGAACCCTAGGGTAGGTCCCTTAAAGGGGATTTGTAGGGTTGTGAAGGTCATGGGATCAAATGACCTTGAACTGACTTCAAATTTGGTGCAGAGGACCATAGGGCCATTATAGTTCTGTGGACAAAATCTTAGGGGATTTGGAGACAGTTAGGCCACCTAAAATCCTTACCCTAGTTTAGGGCACCAATCTTAATTTGAACTATTATGCTCACAAATGAACTAAAAATCAAATAAAATTTGGGTAGGGTGATTTTCTGGTCTAAATGACAATAAATATTATTTTGTTGAGATTTTTGGGTTAATCTATATAGTACTTCATTCACAACTCTAGTTGTGCCCTAGATATTTAGTTTGATGATTCTGGAATTTCTATTCACTGGAAAGTTTTGAAATCTTTGGTTAGGACATCTTATAGCATGTTATACCTTCTGTATTTTTCTTGAGAGTTTTATCTGATTTTTGTGGGTAAATGCTTCTTAAACTTACCAATTGGGATATGTAGTCAAAAATACAAATAATGCCCAATTATTAATTGGAAAATTATAAACTTTGGTCAGTGGGTGTTTCAAACAATGATTGTAACCCTATAAGTTTCTCTGGATTTTTAGATAATTAAAAAAAGTACCTCCTTCACTAAGCTAGGAAATTAGTATTTTACATTAAAATAAATTCAGAGCCCAAAATATTAGAGAAAAATAATGGGACTTCTTTTATGATAGTTTTAGGTCACCATAAAGCTTCTGTAACTTTTTTGTGATTTGTGGATGCATATTTAGAGTACTTGGTTCATAATATGATAGAAGTGGCCTAAAATGGTAAATTAGGAAATATAGGCCTAAACACCTCTAAAATTTCTCAAAATTTGGAATTACTGCTTAAATGCCTCATAGGATTTTTTACTGATTTTATGATGATTTATTGTTGGGTCATTAGTGCACTTCATGTTCATACTAAGGCATTAGGAAGCTTAGAATAAATAAATTAAATGCCTGATAATAGGAAAAATTCGGGAAAATCTTGGACTTAGTTATATTATGTCATGATAGACATCCAGTAAATATTATAGGAGATTTGGAAGACAATTTGGAGTAGCTCCCCTTATATACCTCATGTATCTTAGGATTGTCTGCATATAGTAAAACCACGGAAACTGAACTAGAGTGGGTAATGAACTTGGGAAGATGGAATTTTGGTAGTTGCTGGTTTGGATATGGCAAGTTAATTTTAAGTTCATTATTGTAAGTCAGGATAAGTAGAGTGTGAGATTGGCTAGTGTTAAGTGGCGTTCGAGAACGACGAAAGATCGTCCACCCCGGGTAGGAGAGGAAGAGTATTAATACTCTAGGGCTAGATCTAAAAGAACATAAAACGGGACCGGGTAATGGGTATCAACCAATAACAGTAAGTGCCTTGCGAAAGGGAACGGTGGGCTTCAGCTACAATCATAGTTCCTAGTGCCCTTTGAGAGACCTTCACGGGAATACCGGGGGCAGTCCTAAGCGAACGTAAACCTTAGGAATAATAAGCTAAAAGAGACACTAGTATAACTAGGGTTGCACATACACACACCCCGATAGCTAGGAAGGTAGAATAAGTTGGTTTGGTTTCCAATTAGATGGTAGCTCTGAAGGTAGATGCATGGACGGGACAGTCCGGGGAGCCGAGGGCTCGAGGGTTTGAGTACAGAATAAAGGTGGTGGGTCTTCGGTATTTGATTGTCATTCACATCGACATCGGTACGTTGACTCGGCAGTGTGGGACACTTAGCCAAAGAAATTCTTGTGGATATAGCCAGCGTTAGTACGTGGATACTCTAGGTTGTGTTCTTCTAGGGGCGTACGGAAGGGCTAGGCCCGGTAGTGTGGATACCCGCATAGGTGTGGGGGCCCGACCCACTGTCTCTGTTTGCCACTACGGAGGTTCCTGGGAGTGAAGCTAGCTGCCCGAACAGGGGGAACTAAAGGTATGTGCGCTTAGAGTCGTGTGCATGAGTTGCACTTGCATGAATCATGGCATAGCATTTCACTACACTCATATTTGCATACAACCGACACCCCAACATATAAATCGGTATGGGACTTTTTATTCGATGGTAACCTTGCAAAAGACCCCTTAACTTATAAGTTTGTATGGGCATTCATATAAGTTCGGGTTACTTACTTATTTACTTATTTGTTCTCTATCTGCCATCTTATATTTTCTACTTACTATATGTCTACTTTATTACTTACTACCGTAGAATTGCTTGATGTACTTTATTCTAGATAGGTGTATATACACCATGATAGTTGTTAGATTAGTTTCATTGTCATCTGCTTGATTACTCTCCACCTTTGTAGCTTCCCTTTCCTCCTCTCCGCTCAGTGCTTAGGAGCCATGGGGGGGAGGGGTAGGGGATGATAGGTCTTAGTCTTTATGACTAATGGTTTTCGAACCACAACATTACAGGAGCTCCGGATGGGAGACAGGGACCAGCAGTCTAGGGACCAGCACCAGCGGAGTATAGTGCACATAGAGGTGGGTCAGTCTAGCACCGGTGCACCTACGACCAACTCCGTGAGTGATTAGTGTTTTTATAGCTTCCGCGATGAGTGATTTGTAGAGAGAACTCTGATGTACCGGGCTCGAGCCCGTTTATCTATATTATCTGGACTGTATCTTTGCAGTACTTCTATTATCTGTTATTATCTATTTATGGACTTGTTGTTATTTTCTATTCATACATGTTTCTGTGGAGTTGTTTACATTTTATGTATACATACTTCTCTCTCTTTGTGATCGAAAAAGGCCAGCAGAATTGGCATTTTGTAGTGGCGACCTTCCCGTGAGTCGGTGCCACAGCAAAGCGGCAATTCTGGGCTAAGACCCCGGTGTTCCAAAAAGAAAAAAAGGGGGTATTACAAGTGGTATCAGAGGAGACCTCGATCGGAAGAGAAGTAGTCCACAAAACCTTGGGCCACCCCCGTGCGAGATTAGTTTGCGGACAAACTAGCAGCGGAAGCAGTGGTGTGCCCATAAGGGAAATCACATGTGAAAGTTCATCCTAACCTTTCTTATATTCCATTCATACATCCTCTAACAAGTGGAATTTTCCCTTGTAGCCTGCGACGAACCCTACATCACAGCAGGGGACACCCTAGGCTCTGAATGTGGTCCCGCCTCCGCCAGCTCCAGCTCCGTTCCAGCAGATGGAGATGGGGCAAACACTGACGGCCATTCTGGAGGCCTTCAGAGCTCAGCAAGCCCCGACCCCACAGCCAAACCCCGGGGCCAATTGGATGACTGTCTTCCGGGGACTTTCCCCTCCATCCTACCTAGGGACGGAGTCTGCAGTATGTACGGAGGAATGGTTGGATACCATTTACGAGATGCTTGCGAGGATTCGATGCCCCATTGAGGAGGCAGTTGCTTTGGCAGTCTCCTTCCTAGAGTCACACGAAAAGAGGTGGTGGAAATCCCAGCTGGACACCACCATTGCGGGGAGGGATTGCACAGTTATTACTTGGGAGGAGTTCAGAGAATCACTCCTAGGACATTGTGTACCTCAGTTGGCGAGGGACGACCTCAAGGATAGGTTCCTGCGGTCTAGGCAAGGGAACAAGACTGTGGTGGAGTATTATTAGGAGTTTACTCACCTGGCCTGCTATGCGGACGCGTACCAGTTATACGATGCTGGCTATGCCAGGAGGTTTTATAAGGGTTACAAGACGACATGAGACTGGCCCTCTTTTTCGTATCAGAGGGGAGTCTGGCCAGGATTCTGGAGATGGCTAAGAAGAGAGAAGGGGATCAGCTTACAGTCAGGAGCCGGAAGAGACCGACTGATGATACGGTGATTGGAGGTCGTAGAGACCGTCCTCGGGGCAAGGTTATTGGGGAGAGAAGGAATGGGGAGAAGCCTCATCAGGAGATTGAGCAGGAGAAGAGGAGTCAGGGGGTATTAGCTCCCCAGCCTTTACAGATGCTGGAGATGCCAAGGATAGCAGAGCAGGCACCGGTATTCTTTCAGTGCAATCAGCCGGGGCATATCAAGAGGAACTGCCCTATGAGGCGAGCACCCCCACCAGCACATCAGGGCACCCCACCTCCCTGACAGTTTGGCGGACGAGGACAGGACCGAGGATGAGGATTTCAGGATCAAGGCCGCATGCCAGAGAGGGATCAGGTGTATACTCTAGACCTGACACAGCCCCGGACTCGGGAGCTGTTTATAATAGGTATGACAGTACTTTTAAGTTTTCTTCATATTAAATAGTATTCTAGACATAACCTAGTTATAAATTAAGAGAAGACAACTCCAACAAGAATACTAAGACACTCAATTACCCCAGGCATAGTATTCGTTAGCGGCAAGCCCGCTCACACTCTCTTCGACACTGGTGCTTCACACTCGTTCTTGTCGGAGGATTTCGTGAAAGGACTGGCAGGTGTGGAGCCATTCACCGGAAAGATGATGAGGGTATGGCTACCCGATGGATCAGAGATAATGACCTCGGCTCATTACATTATGGAAGTGAGGATCGGCGGGAAGGCGTTTGAGGCACCAGCGACGATTCTGAAGATGCCAGATTACGATCTGATCCTAGGCATGATTTGGCTGTGCTGAAACCATGCCCAGATCGACTGCATGGCAAAGAGGATCACCGTGAGGAACGGCGACTCCTTCATTATCATCGAAGGTATTATACCAGCACCCCGTACCTTATTATCGTCTGTGTAGGCCGTTATGGCCCACTTGTAGGGGGAAGAAGTTTATTAGGTCCTTTTTGAGACGGTCATGGCCGAGGACTCCATTTCAGATATTCCAGTAGTGCGGGACTTCGCCGACGTGTTTCCAGAGAAGCTACCAGGTTTACCCCCGCACCGATAGAAGGACTTTAAGATTCATCTCGTACCGGGGGATAAGCCGGTATCCAGAGCTCCCTATCGAATGGACCCAAAGGAGTTGGTGGAATTTCAAAGCCAGCTTCAGGAGTTAGTGGAGGTCCGGTTTGTTCAGCCTAGATCTTCACCATGGGGAGCTCCGGTGTTATTCGTTAAGAAGAATTACGGGACTCTTCAAATGTGCATAGATTACCGGGACCTGCACAGGTTGACGGTCCGGAATACTTATCCCTTACCAAGGATAGACGAGCTATTTGACCAGCTGGAGGGAGCCCATTGGTTCTCAAAGCTGGATCTGAGGTCACGGTACTACCATCTTCGCATTCGGGAGGAGGACATCCCTAAGATGGCCTTCAGCAGCATATATGGTTTGTACGAGTTTACCGTGATGCCGTTTGGGCTCACGAATGCACCCTCCGAATTCATAACCTTGATGAATCGGGTGTTCAAACAGTATCTGGATGTCTTTGTTATCGTATTCATCGATGACATCCTCATCTATTCAAGTACGGAGGAGGATCACGCGAGACATCTAGCCTTGACCTTGGAGAAGCTGCGGGAGCATAAGATGTATGCCAAGTATAGCAAGTGCCAGTTCTGGCTTAAAGAGATGGCCTTTCTGGGCCATGTCATCAGTGGAGCAGGTCTGGCAGTGGATCCGGCGAAGGTCCAGGCAATACGGGATTGGCCACCACTAAAGTCGGCCTCGGATGTTCGAAGTTTCTTAGAACTTGCCGGTTATTACCGGAAGTTCGTAAATGGGTTCTCTCAGATTGCCCTCCCTCTTACGTCTCTAACGAAGAAGGAGTCCCCTTTTATTTGGACCCCACACTGCGAATCTGCCTTTCAGGAGCTGAAGGATCGTCTCACCTTGGCTCCCATCTTTGCTCTTCCGTCAGGGAAGGAAGGATTCCAGATGTATACAGATGCTTTCTATCAGGGGATGGGTGCCGTTCTGATGCAGAACGGGCACGTAATAGCCTATGCCTCCCGTCAGTTGAAGCAGCACGAGCAGAACTATCCCGTGCACGATTTGGAGATGGGGGCAGTTGTTTTTGCTCTTAAGATTTGGCGACACTACCTTTACGGAATTCACTACGATATCTTCTCTTACCACAAGAATCTAAAGTACGTCGACACCCAGAAGGAGTTAAATATTAGGCAGAGACGCTGGGTAGAGTTTCAGTCGGACAACAAGTATACCATGCACTACCATCCGGGGAAGGAGAACGTGGTCGCAGATGCTCTGAGCCAGAGAGCGAGTACGTCAGGAGTAGGCCAGCAGCTGATGGCCTTGGAATTGGTTAAAGCATTCGAGGAGATGCAGATTTCACTAGTGTTTGAAGATGACCCGGAGTTATACATGGAGTATATGGGGTCGATGGTTACTACTGATGATATTCGAGACCGCATCAGAGATGGGCAGAAGCTGGATGAGAGAACTGAGCCGATATTCCGAGCCTTGGAGGAAGGCACGACAGGAGATAACTCTTTGAAGGATGGTCTCCTGTGTTTCCGATGCAGAGTCTACATACCAGCAGGAGGCCAGATCTGGGAGGACTTTATGATAGAAGCTCACTGCAGCCGATATTCGGTACACCCGGGGATCACCAAGATGGTAAAAGATTTGAAGAGGACAAAGTACTGGCCGGGTATGAAGAAAGACATTACGTACTTCGTGACGCATTGCGAGAACTGCCAACTCGTGAAGGCAGAGTGTAGGAACCCGACAGGCTTGCTGCAGCCACTTTCAGTGTCGGAGTGGAAATTTGAGGATATAGCTATGGACTTCATACATGGGCTACCTCGATCCCGTGTGGGGAATGACTCGATCTGGGTGATAGTGGACAGGCTAACAAAGATGACCAGATTCATTCTAGTGGCGAAGGACGCTCTGGTTAGTGTATTAGTACGGAGGTTCATTGAGCAGTTTTCACCCTCAGGGCGGTTTACCGACGGGCAGACAGAGCGCACCAACCGTACACTGGAAGATCTTTTGCGCCTGTGTGTTTCGACCGCGGCGAGCCTTGGGAGAGATTGCTGCCACTGGTCGAGTTTTCGTACAACAACGCCGATCAGTCCAGCATGGGCATGGCTCCATACGAGGCGTTGTATGGAAGGAGGTGCAGGACCCCACTATCATGGGTTAAGGATGAGGATCCGCAGGCACTAGGCTCGGAGTTTGTGGGGGATACAGATTCTCAGATTATATTGATCCGGGACAGGATGTTGGAAGCCCAGAGCAGGCAGGCCAAATATTACGATGTGAGGCATCGTCAAGTGGAGTTCTAGGTGGGAGACCGGTTTTTCTTGAAAATACGGCCGATGCACGGAGTCTCGCGGGTTCGCGGGCGGAAGAAGCTCAGTCCGAGATATATGGGGCCATACAGGATCCTGGAGCGGATCGTCCCCTTGGCTTATAGACTGGAGCAACCGCTGGAGTTTGCGGGATTACATGACGTCTTCCACGTCTCCTCACTTCGGAGGGCTCTGCTATGTCCTGAGCAGCTGATTTCCTCGGCAGATGGCCCGGTGGCCTCAGATCGGTCAGTCAACTTGGAGCCTATCAGGATCGATGACACGGCAGTGCGGGTCTTGCGACGTAAGAAGGTTCTGTTAGTAAAGGTTCTGTGGAACAATCATGGGCAAGAGGAGCATACATGGGAGCCACAGGACTTGATGCGGCAAAATTATCCGGAGCTTTTCGGTCAGGTATACCTCACAACCCCTCTGGACAATAAATTTGCGTTCCTGTTTTAAACCAATAGGACTGAAATTTAAAGAATAGGGGCTAATCTTTTATTTATTGGGGTATATACCTAGTCAATTGGACGAATTGGTCTTAGATTTGAAACTGCACATAGCAAACATAACGTAGAGATGTAAATCTTTCGACTTTCATGGGTTGTCACAAGCTTATTTTTCTCGATTGGAGCCCCTGTAGGCTTTACCTTGATTTTGGGGACGAAATCTTTGTTTTGTTGATTGGGATTTGTAACATCCAATTTCTGACGAGACCCCTAGGAGTGGTTTTGTCTTAACAGAACCATGGGAGGCCCAGGAATTGAAGTATATCTACCAAGATTTCGAGTCATGGGGTGGTCACGCCCGTGACCGACCCGTCACGCCCGTGACCTAGGGCATGACCCCTTCAACGATCGTCGACCTAGAGAAGATGATCGTCGAGCTCAAAAATTTAAACATGGGCCTGACACTCCCGTGACTAATCCGTCACGCCCGTGACCTTGGAATTGCACTGAGTGAGCTAAGATCACTCAACGTCGTGGTCAAGATGGCGTTGAGTGAGCTTAGCTCACTCAATGCCATAAGTTGAATGGCGTTGAGTGCACTGACTGCACTCAACGCAATCTGGTGTCGTCAGGTTGGTGTTGAGTGAGCTGAGCTCACTCAATGCCGTAGACTGGATGGCGATGAGTGAGCTTAGCTCACTCAATGCCGTAAACTGTCAGGCAGGTTGGCGTTGAGTGCGTTGAGTGCACTCAATGCCATAAGTTTAATGGCATTGAGTCCACTGACCGCACTCAATTCCATTTGGTGTTGCCTGGATGGCGTTGAGGGAGCAGAGCTCACTCAACGCCATAATCTGGATGGCGTTGAGTGAGCTATGCTCACTCAACGCCATCTTTTAAAAAGGACATACTTCTGGGTGGCGTTGAGTGAGCAGAGCTCACTCAACTCCATAACCCGGATGACGTTGAGTGAGCAGAGCTCACTCAACGCCATAATCCGGATGGCGTCTAGTGAGCTGAGCTCACTCAACGCCATAATCCGGATGGCGTTGAGTGAGTTGAGCTCACTCAACACCATAGTCTGGGATGGCGTTGAGTGAGCAGAGCTCACTCAATGCCGTAGCTTGATGGCGTTGAGTGAGTTGAGCTCACTCAATGCCATTGTACTTAGAATTTTTTCTAGCAGATTGGTTATGGCTGTGTGCTTGTTCAGCTTAACCGGTCCGGTCCAGGAATTGGGACAGAATGCGTTACTGCGCCATTTTCTCTAATTAAGAGTTAGTTAAAGTCTTATTTTATGAGTCTGACCGGTAAATGCCACGTGGCAGCCGACTCCTCTCCTTCCAGCCATGGCCGAGTGACAGTTTTCATGGCCATTAATGGCTTTTAAGGCTCGGCTCCATCCTCTTCCCCTTAAAACGGCTGGATTCAACTCCTCTCAGGGAAAGGACGAGTTTCCAGCCTTATCTTAGCTATTTTGGAGCCGTTTCAGCTCCCCTCCACCATGGCCGAGCATGCATGTAAGGAGGCATTAATGGCTGGACGGTTTAAACCCCCACCCGAAGCCTTGTTTCTCCTTTAAAAGACACCCTAGACTTAGAGAAGAAGTTTTCACCCTTGCCCGATAAAGATAGAGCTCATTACCTTGCTGTTGAAGAATTCTAGCGATGCCAAAACCGCGCAAATTGTATCACGACGATCGGCTCGACTCCAAACCGCGAACAAGGTCCTCCCCTCCTCTCTCTCTCTCTACGGGTAGATCTTAGCTCCCTTAGGATTAAAATTAGGGCTCAATTGAGCCCGATCGGAAGAGCTTCTCTTTCTGATTTTTCCACAAAAATGAAGTCTCGGGCTCGCCAGAAAAAGCCTCTCCGGCGGCCGCGCCGCCGCCCAGCAATGGCCACCACCTCAACTGAGGTGGTGGTGGCGGTGGCCGGGCAGGGAGGAGGCTGGACGGCCGGCTGTGGGATGGAGAAGTGCTCCCAAGTGAGTGCTATCTAGAATGTAAGCTGGAGGTTGAAGACAACCTCCCATCCCACAGATCGACCTTTAAGATCTGTGCAAACATTTTGATTAAAGTAATTTCTATACTTTTTTTGTAATGTTTCTGCCCCTAACTTGCATAAATTTCGAAAATTACTTAGAGGCTCCTACAGGAAAAGTTGTCAACACCAATATTGTTGCTTTGTGAGTCCAGAAATTTTAAAATTTGTTTCAAGTGATTTGAACCACTAGATAGACCTCAGCACTCATTTTGGTGAGCTCTATCCATAGGGCTATCCTGACATTAACAAAATTCCCCACTCCAATCCAGTCATCAAAATGACTTGAAATTTGGGGTGTGGCCTAATCTTACCTATATCTAGGTGCTTCCAAAAATAAGGATTTTTGGAAAACATTTTTCTAAAGTTTTTAGAAAAATTTAATAAATCATGTTTATTTTAATCACGTGTTCTAAACACCTCCAAGTCCCCCCAAATTTGGGTGGGTGGCTTTAGAGGACATAATAGGACACTGGAAAAATTTTCACCAAATTTGGGGGTGTTTTGACTAGGATCTTACTCAACCCTAGTTGGCCCCATAAAGGGCTATTTAGGGTAAATAACCCCCTTGGTAATTTGAGTGGTCATATCACCTCAACAGAAGCTGATATTTTTGTCACTAATTTGTAGGGCATGACACACCCTTCAAGGGAGTTTGGGGTGGTTTGGTGTAGGGTATCCCTAGAACCCTAGGGTAGGTCCCTTAATGGGGATTTGTAGGGTTGTGAAGGTCATGGGGTAAAATGACCTTGAACTAACTTGAAATTTTGTGCAGAGGACCATAAGGCCATTTTAGTTATCTGGAAAAAATCTTAGGAGATTTGGAGACAGAAAGGCCACCTAAAATCCTAACCCTAGTTTAGGGCACCAATCTTAATTTGAACCATTATGCTGACAAATGAACTAAAAATTAAATAAAAACTGGGCATGATTTTCTGGTCTAAATGGCCATAAATATAATTTTATTGAGATTTTTGGGTTAATCTATACAGTACTTCATTCACAACTCTAGTTGTGCCCTTGATATTTAGTTTGATGATTCTAGAATTTCTGTTCACTGGAAAGTTATGAAATCTTGGGTTTGGGCATCTTATAGCATGTTATATTTTATGTATTTTTATTGAGAGTTTTATCTGATTATTGTGGGTACATGCTTCTTTAACTTACCATTTGGGATATGTAGTCAAATATAAAAATAATGCCCAATTATTAATTGGAAAATTATTAACTTTCGTCAGAGGGTGTTTCAAACCATATTAGTCACCCTGTAATTTTCTTTGGAGTTTTAGATAATTAAAAATAGTACTTCCTTCACTAAGCTTGGAAATTAGTATTTTACATTAAAAAAAATTCAGAGCACAAAATATTAGAGAAAAATCATGGGACTTATTTTCTGATAGTTTTAGGACACCATAAAACTTCTATAACTTTCTTGTGATTTTTGGATGCATATTTAGAGTACTTGCTTCATAATATGGTAGAAGTGGCCTTAAATGGTAAATTAGGAAATATAGGCCTAAACACCTATGAAATTTCTCAAAATTTGGAATTACTGCTTAAATGCCTCATAGGATTTTTTATTGATTTTATGATGATTTATTGTTGACTCATTAGTGCACTTCATGTTCATACTAGGGCATTGGGAAGCTTATGAAAAAATAAATTAATTGCCCGATAATAGGAAAAATTTGGGAAAATCTTGGACATAGTTATATTATGTCATGATAGACCTCCAGTAAATATTATAGGAGATTCGGAAGACAATTTGGAGTACCTCCCCTTATATACCTCATGTATCTTAGGATGGTCTGCATATAGTAAAACCACGGAAACTAAACTAGAGTGGGTAATGAACTTGGGGAGATGGAATTTTGGTAGTTGCTGGTTTGGATAGAGCAAGTTAAGTTTAAGTTCATTGTTGGAAGTCAGGATAAGTAGAGTGTGAGATTGGCTAATGTTAAGTGGCATTCGAGAACGACGAAAGATCGTCCACCCTAGGTAGGAGAGGAAGAGTTTTAATACTTTAGGGCTAGATCTAAAGTAACTTAAAACGGTATCGGGCAATGGGTATCAACCATTAAAAATAAGTGCCTTACAAAAGGGAATGGTGTGCTTCAGCTACCATAATAGTTCCTAGTGCCCTTTGAGAGCCCTTCACGGGGAAACTGGGGGCAGTCCTGGGCTAACGTAAACCGTAGGAATAATAAGCTAAAAGAGTAACTAGCATAACTAGGGTTTCACATACACACACCCCGATAGCTAGGGAGGTAGAATAAGTTGGTTTGGTTGCCATTAAGACGGTAGCTCTGAAAGTAGATGCACGGACGGGACAGTCCGGGGAGTCGAGGGCTCGAGGGTTTGAGTACAGAATAAAGGTGGAGGGTCTTCGGTATTTGATTGTCGTTCACACCTACATCAGTACGTTGACTCGGCGGTGTGGGACACTTAGCCAAAGAAAGTGTGGTGGATATAGCCAGCGCTAGTACGTGGATACTCTAGGTTGTGTTCTTCTAGTGGCGTACGGAAGGGCTAGGCCCGGTAGTGTGGATACCCGCCTAGGAGTGGGGGGCCCGACCCACTGTCTCTGTTTGCTACAACGGAGGTTCCTGGGAGTGAAGCTAGCTGCCCTAACAGGGGGAACTAAAGGTCTGTGCGCATAGAGTCGTGTGCGTGAGTTGCACTTGCATGAATCATGGTATAGCATATCACTACACTCATATTTGCCTACAACCGACACCCCAACGTATAAATCGGTATGGGACTTTTTATACGATAGGAGCCTTGCAGAAGACCCCTTAACTTATAAGTTTGTATGGGCATTCATATAAGTTAGGGTTACTTACTTATTTACTTATTTGTTCTCTATCTGGCTTCTTATATTTGCTACTTACTACATGTCTACTTTATTACTTACTACCGTAGAATTGCTAGATGTACTTTATTCTAGATAGTTGTTTATGCACCATGATAGTTGTTAGATTAGTTCCATTGTCATCTGCTTGATTACTCTCCACCTTTGAAGCTTCCCTTTCCTCCTCTCCGCTCGGTGCTTAGGAGTCGTGGGGGTAGGGGTAGGGGATGATAGGGCTTAGTATTTATGACTAATGGTTATCGAACCACAACATTACAGGAGCTCTGGATGGGAGACAGGGACCAGCAGTCCAGGGACCAGCACCAGCGGAGTACGGTGCACATGGAGGTGGGTCAGTCTAGCACTGGTGCACCTGCCACCAGCTCCGTGAGTGATTAGTGTTTTTTTATAGCTTCCACGATGAGTGATTTGTAGGGAGGACTCTGATGTACCGGGCTCGAGCCCGTTTATCTATATTATCTGAACTGTATCTTTGCAGTACTTCTATTATCTGTTATTATATATTAATGGACTGGTTGTGATTTTCTATTCATACATGTTTCTGTGGACTTGTTTACATTTTATGTATACATACTTCTCTCTCTTTGTGATCGATAAGGGCCGGCAGAATTGGCATTTTGAAGTGGCGACCTTCCCGTGAGTCGGTGCCAACACAAAGCGACATTTCTGGGCTAAGACCCCGGTGTTCGAAAAAGAAAAAAAAAGGCGGGGTCTTATAGTTTCACAATTATAATTTATTTCATTTAGTCTTATCTAATGCGCAGAATTAAGATTTCATGTCCTTGGCATTGTTAGTACACCTCCGCTTTTCATTTCCATCCCTTTTATCACGAGGTTTTTCCATAACATGTTTAGAAATAGTTATAGTGGGTGCAATGCATTTCGTTTCAACCATGGTCCACACGCCCATGCTCTGCATCATCAAGAATATTTTCATGCATGTTCTCCAGTGGCTGTAATCATTCCCCATAAATAAAAGAGGCCTACTTACTCCTGGTCGCTCAAGAAGAGTGTGATTAGCATTGGCCATCTAATTTAGGATTTTAATCACTTTTCGAAGTAACCTGACACTGATACCACTTGTTGGATCTTATGGCCAGCCTTACCGAGGGGGGGGGTGAATAAGGTTTGAATCAAATTAAAAACATTAAAAAATTTCACAAAAGATGGCCTGGTCTGGAAGCTATTGCGGGGCGGTAGACTGTTATCGCATGACATTAGGTTGCAGTACCACTTTTCCCTTTTGAAAATTTGTTTTCTGATTTTCCACACAACTCTCAAAACCCTAACATCATTCAACCATGAATTGGAGATGAAATAAAAGAAATAAATTTTAATTTAAAATTAAATAAAAGGGTTGCAACAAAACAACTTGATCTCTGTGACGCCAGAGTTCGGAGGCGATGAAACTAAAAATTTTCTTTTAGGTATCTATACCGACCCTAAACAAGGATCGGTTGACTCTCTCTCTTCTTCCCAAGAAGATTGACTTGCCAACTCTTCACCTTCCTCCCAGGAAGGGGCTTAGATCCACTAGATCTCTAGATCTATACGTCCATCCTGGATGATTTCCATAAATTCCTCCCAGAAAACCGACGGTGTCCTAGGACAAATTTCCTCATACACATACCTATTTTTCTCATACACAGAGCGATTAGAAAAAAGAAAATACAAATAGAAAAATAAAGAATTTGAAATTATTGCTCCCTCAAATAAGAAATCCTATATAAGACGGTGCGCGACCGAGGGTTTTGAATATCATTCTTTTTGCACTAGCTCAACCGTTAATGGTCGTTAGAAACTTCACACTTCGGAGTTCTTTGATCATGAATAGGAGGGAGAATTTTTCTTTACCTTGCTTGATGACAGTGGTTCGCACTAATAGAGGCGGTAGCCGAAACCTAGAGGTGAAATACTTCTCCTTCTTCTTTTCTCTGAAAAAGAAACAGACACTTTTACACTTGTCATTAAAAAGCTACCGCTGGCGATAGAGTTAATGCCCGGTAGTAGGTATTCTCACGCGGTGTTTCCAGCAGTCCATTTAAATATGAAAACATCCAAAATAATATTCGGTCTAATTTTGGATTCCGTGGCATGGTAAGGCTAACGCCCGACGGTAGTGGTTGCTCCTCGATGCAATCGATTTGACAGTCTCCGAAATGGATAGTGCCTGATTGTAGGTCTAGCGCCTATCGGTAGAAATGCAGTATAATTGTTAGCGCCTAACGGTAGAGCTAATGCTTGGTAGCAGTGGCTTTTCCTCATTGCAGTCGAATTGGCTAGCGCCCGGTGGTAGGGATAGCGCTCGGCAATAGGTCACATAGAAGACTCTTCATGCACTCAACATTAATTCTTCAACTCTAATGCTAGCAGTAGTGTTAGCGCCCGACTTTAGGTTACAGACACTGAAACTATCATTTTTCATACCTGTAAACCTAGACACTATACCCAACGCATGTATGGTCAAATATAACTTGGGATTTGATATTATCAAACTAAGGTGATGTGGACCTTGGGTTCCGACAAATAGGACATGTTCCTTTTCTGGGCCTATTTAGGAATGTTCTGATCAGGGTCTATATTTTCAATGGCAGTATCCCTGATCGACTCTTCGATGGCTAAATATGATTCCTAATCAAGAGTATGGATATGTCATAAAATGGTGCGCTCTATCTTAGAATCAAAAGGAATATTAAAAGTTTTACCTCGTGTCATACATTAAAAAGATAGAAGTGGGAGAGAGAAAATAATGAGAAAAGGAAACATAAAAGAGAGAGAGAGAATAAAAGAGGAAGATAGAAAATAAAAAACTTCGATTAAATTTTTTTCCTTCTTTTATGGTGGATTAAGTTATTCTTGAACTTCCCAAGGTATAACTTGTGATGGGTTCATACTGGTTCTAGGATATATGTTAGGATGATAGTCGAGACCTCCCTTTCCAAGATTTTAAATTACACCCTTAAGATTTTTTGAAAGTAAAATAAAAATAGTGAAAAAGAAACTGATAAAATTAATAGCTATCCCCTTTTCAAAATATCAACCCAACATCCCAGCAACGGTGCAAAAAACTTGATGAATTATTTTTAAGGGTTTCAGAAAATGATATGATGTTCTCCAATTCTATATCTGATGAAGGAAAGTATACCTTATCGTCTATAATAACAAATGCTTAAGAAAAATATCATGGTCATATTACCTATGGCACGTCGATTACTTCTACTTCGAGGAGATCACTATTATCTTATCAATCAAAATTTGGAGTAGTTTTACTTAGCTAAAAGTGATGCAAACTGCGAATTAAGAAAGGGTTTGTGCCATATTTAGAAAAATAGTACTCGATCTTGAATCACATTGGCATTAAGATAATCAAAAACTAAATAAAATTTTAATTCTATTTAAGTAAATACTTTGACCATGGAGATTCTCAAAACGTGAGCATGCCTCACTCAAGGAAGTGCCCAACTGAGTTTAGGAAAATCTGACAGAACTCTCATTTTAAAATTGATACCTAAATCTCAATTTACGTTGAGAACTCGATTATTAGATTTGACTCCAATTTTAAGATTTACATCATCCTCTCTCGAGGGGCACATGTAGCTCTTTTTTACCCTTGAGTGATTGATTCATTCATGAGCCTCTCGGCTTACTAGGTATGAAAACTATATACAGAAAATGTAGTCTCACTATTTAAAAATCAAGGGTAAATCAAAAGTAATTACTCAATGAGAAAATGAGAAGTTAAGGATCATAACTTGATTATCTCATCCTCGGATCATCTCGATCGAGTACTAATGAGAGTTTAGTTAAACATGGTTAAGGGGTAAGACGATGATATGTAATTAGATTGCATGAAAATAAAAGTCGAGAGAGAGAATAAGAGAAAGAGTAGTAACAAATTTTATTAATACTTCAAACAAAATTACAACTAGATAAAAGTTATGGAACATTACCACTAAGCTAACAAAAAGATATTACAAGTTCATTAAAAATATAACATGAAAAGCTAGAAGGAGAAAGCTTGAAATTTATAAAGTGAGAATAAGAACATAAGGGAGAAATACAAAAAAATAGCAAGAACAGCTACTAACAACACCTCCCAACTCAAAAAATCTGAACCCTTGACACAAAAAAGTCGATTAAATTTTTTGTGAACTATATGCCCTCGCCGTCTCACCCGTAACTGAGGGGCGTGTAATATTGATGCGCGCCGCGAGCGCCTTTTGTTTATTTTTAAGTGCTTTATATAGATGAAAGAGAAGAGGATGGTTTTTTATTTAGATATAAGAGGGCGGATCTCGCGGGCGATTTTTCGTTTTAACGAAAGGAAGAAAGTGCACCTATTGCGTGTAGTACATGATATTCTAGTGGGGAATATCGGGGTCGTACTGTTCTCGGGGTCGGGTTGACTATTTCTACTCTTTCCCTAGAGGGACTATTATTTTATCGATGATATTTGGGTTGGTGTTGTTTAATTAATTAATGTCGGATATATATAAAAAATAAAGAAAATAAAAGAAGAAAATGCTGATGAAGAAATAGCGCAGCGGCACCGAAGAAATTTAAACAAAAATGACTTTTAATAACTAGAGATCCTAAATTTCAAATTAATTAAAGGGTGACTTGGCCGTGGAGGCTCCAAAAGAATGAGCTCATCTAGCTATAGGGATATCGCTCACCTGAACATTAATACTATTCAACCGAACGCTAGTCCGACGGAGGATTCCTCTTAATACCCGCATTATGCTAAGAAATCTGCTATTGGGTGGGGAACCCAATCAGGGAGAATTACTCTTCTCCTCTCTCGAGGTTATGCATGCAATTCTCTTTACCCAAGGATGATCGGTCCATACGCACGACCTCTCAACAAGCTAGCATATGGACAACGGAAATAGATCCCACACATCGATATGTAGTCCTACGCGTCATATACCCGGGGCAAACCTTAAGTGCTTTAATTAAAGCGAAAAAAGAGACCTTTAATTATTTAAAGAGATATAATCTATCCCAATGCTCTTTGATACTGAGGGCTAACAGTGATTATCCACTCATCGGAATGGGGATGACTTAAGAAAAGAAAATTGCATAATTGAAAAGTGTGAGTCCTACTCCAACGAGTAGGCAAGAAATTAAAGTAGTAAAAGAAAGCTGAAAATGAAAGCAGTAAAATGCAAGTCCTACTCAAACGAGTAGGCGGCAAATGAAAGTGATAAAATGATAAGTCCTACTTAAACAAGTAGGCGGGAAATTAAAGCGAGTCCTACTCAAATGAGTAGGAGGAAATAGATACACACACGTACACACTCTACATAAATAAATCACACGCACACACTCTACTTGAAGAATGAAAACAATTAAAAAAAGCTAACTCATATACTCACCCACACAAATTAAAATAAGAAAAACAAAGTGACTGAAGATTAAAACAACAACATTTTTATCGCTAGAACGTGGTAGAAATGCATTAAAAGAGAAAATAAAAACAAAAGAAGCAAAAAGATTTGGAAATAAAATCAAAAAGCAAAGATGTGCAAAAATTAAAACGACAATAAATTCATTTCTATAACTTTATAAAAACACATAAAAGGTGGAAATAAAGCTAAAAGAGAACAAAAAGTTTTACAATCCTAAAAAGCCTAAGTTAAAGTTAATTAAAAACCACCTTTTAAAACATTTTTATAAAACCTATAAGAATGAAAATAAAGTAAAAATAATAAACTAAATCTAAACAAGTAGGATGCAAGAAAAGAAAACGGGCAGCATAACGGCTAGAAATTTAGAGAAAACCTTAAAATAAAAAATAATTTAACCAAACTTTTAAAAACATAAAAACGTGAAAAGAAAAACAAACACTAAAGATCACTCAAAGTGGGGTACATGAATGGATTCCAAACAATAAAAGGAGAGAAAAATCTAACATATTTTATTAAGCTAAAAACGGTTACAAGAAAAGCTAAAATAAACACTGAAAGAGGGAGAAAATACTCCTTACATAGTATGGAATCCACCAAGGCAGCACCTACCCAAGGAAAATGGTTCAAAAAAGGGAATAAGAGTTTATACAGAAAATCTATATTTATAGACAAAAAAGAGGGGGTGACACGGGCGTGTCGGCTATTGGCACACGGGCATGTCGGGTCTGTTGTGTTGGATAAGTCAAAATTCATTGAATGGTCAATTTCTGGAAGCTTTGGGACGAGACACGTGTTGGGCACGGGCTTGTCGAGCTTTGGCACGGGCATGTCGTGGGGCGTGTGGAGGGGCATGACAGGACACCTTGCATTTTCAATGTCGCCAGCAGCTGAGCATGAACTGGTGGTGTGACATGGGCGTGTCGGGTCTTGGGACACGGGCGTGTTCCGTGATCGTCGATTATCTAACTTCGAGTTGAGATCAACAATGTTGAGGGCGTGACACGGGTTTGTCGGTTCTTGGGACATGGGCGTGTAGGTTGATTTTTTGACTTTTTCTGAAAAATTTCAAAAAAAATAAAATAAACTTAAGTTAGAATAATATTTACAAAAAGAAGCAATTTATTAAATAAAACTAACTAAAAAAGACGAAAATAAACTAAAATTACATAATAAAAATACTATAAAATATGTATATTTACAGCTTATCAAATATTTAGTATACATTGGCTAGCCAAAATCTGGCAGAACAGCTTCGGGCCCGAAAATTGGGGAACACCTCCCCCTTATCATGCTTATAATTGGGGGGGTATGACTAGCATGGATTGCCGCCACTCAGTGAAAGCTGCGATATGGCTTGTCAGATTAGAACTCAGAGAGCCAATCCTTTGGGATACAGGAAGTGGCATGGGCCATGCCCGTAACATCTGTGCATGTAAGTTGATTAATTCTGATTTAGTCTCTGGATCATCAAGAGGAGGGGGAAATCACATTTGCGTGCTCCCTTGGGTTAGGTTTAGTGTTCGAGGGAAGAGTTCCAGGTGGTCTCTCGGAAAAAGCCTTGGCGAGTTGTCCGACCTGATTTTCTAAAATTTTCACGGACCCAGTTAGACTTCTAATATTGGCTTCGTTCGAACTTATATATTTAGAAAGGATCTCTTCCAAGGGGGAAGGTTTTTGGAAGTTTTGGTTTTATTATGGTGGTGGTGGTGGTGTAAAATCGTGCGGTGGGCGTACGACGTTAGCATTATTACTCCAAGAAAAATTAGGATGGTTACGCCATCCAGGGTGATAAGAATTAGAAGAAGAATTAAAACCAGGAGGAGAAGAAAAATTCGAAAAAGCAGAAAAATTGTTTGTAGAATTATTTTGAGCAGGCCTGGGTATGTTCCCCAGATAATCCACCTTCTCGGCAGTAGTAGCATTTTCATATACCTTAGCAGCGGAGGCAGCAGTCATCTCTGAAATCTTCTTGTTCAGCATTTCCACTTGCATCGCCAGTTGCGTCGCCGAATCCACTTCGTAGATACCTGCAGGTTTAGATGGGCGAGACCTAGACGAATTCCACTGATAAGTGTTCATCGCCATGTCATCGATAAGCTCAAGAGCGGCTTCCAGAGTTTTGTGGTCCAAAGAACCAGCGGAAGTGGCATCTATCATTTGCTTAGTTTCTTGATTTAGCCCATTGTAAAATGTCTTGACCTGTAACCATACAGGCAGAGCATGATGTGGGCATCTTCTCAAAAGTTCTTTGAACCTCTCCCAAGTATCATAGAGGGTCTCAGAATCAATTTGAGAATAAGAAGTTATATCATTTCTTAGCTTAGCAGTTTTGGCGGGGGGGGGGGGGAAGTATCGAGAGAGAAATTTTTCAGTTAAAATATTCCAAGTAGTGATTGATCCTCTTGGAAGAGAACTCAACCACTGTTTGGCTTTGGTGCTTAAGGATAATGGGAAGAGTCTTAGCCTAATAGCATTGTCTGAAACACCATTAATTTTAAAGGTGTCACATATTTCAAGAAAATATGCAATATGCAAGTTCGAATCTTCATCTTGTAATCTGTCGAACTGTACATATTGCTGCACCATTTGTACGATGCAAGGCTTAAGCTCGAAGTTATTGTTCGCAATCGCAGGTCGAACAATACTTGTTTCGGTCCCTTCCAAGTTGGGTCGAGCATAATCGGACATGGTCCTTTGCTGAGCCAAACCTGGGTTAGGGTCTCCCATTGCAGAATTAAAAATACAATCCCCATATGAATCCTCAATCGCTGTTTGAGAAGTGGAAGCCCCGAATCGTAGTTGTCTATGAAAGGAGCATTCGATTTCTGGGTCCAAATCAACAAGTAGCGACGGGTTCGTGCGGGTCATGCACTAGAAAAGAAAATGAAGGAGAATGGAAATGAAAACTTTAAAAAAAATGAAAAAGAGAAGAAAGGAATTTTTTTTTTGAAAATAGATTTTTTTACGGATTGGCTCTCGAACTTCCCAAGGGCTACCTGGAGAAGGGTTCGGAAGGTACTAGGTAAAATGGTGGCACTTAAAGCCCCTTACCCTTTTCGAGAGAATTTAGGTTGGGTAGAAAGAAGATGATGTGAGTTCATTATAATAATAAAAGAAAATATAAATTTTTTTTTTTGATTTTTTCAGAAGTAACATCGAAAGCGTTTTCAAAATATTGACGAAGAAAATCCCCGACAACGGCGCCAAAAACTTGGTCGGCCAAAACCCGAATAGGCAAGTGTACCTGTCGAATTGTAGTACCAAGGTCGTATTTAAACACGGGGTTGTAAATTACTGCTACTCACGCTCGAACTATTATCCTACCGGAAAATTGTTGGGATTTGAGATTTTTTAAAGGTAAAATAAAAGATAATTTTTTTGATGAAAAACTAATAATAAAAAGCTAGCACCCGATCAGTGAATCACCATGAAATGATATAAGAGAGAAAAAAAGACAGTTTTAATTTTGCAAATCATACTCGGCCGTGACGGATCCAAAAATGAGACAAAATCTCGCTAGAGCATTAGGTCTCCTAACTTATAGACTCTTTGATCGAAATCTCTTTACAAACCAAAGAAGCCTAAAGTTGCATTATCGAGGTGATCCGCACTATTGGATTTGACTCCAATCCGGAGGATTTACGTCATCCTATCTCTAGGATTGCGCGCAACTCCTTCCTTCTTTGAGTTGTCTTTCAAATCATGAGTCTCTCGACTACTATGAAATGAGAACAAGGTCTACTACCGTATACCGGAAATACGGAGTCGACAAAAAATAAATCAAAGAAGGATCGAGCATGAAATAACAAAAATAAAACTAAGAAAAAAAATAAACTCTCATCTCACTTCATGGATCCTCACGATCGAATGCTACAAGAAAATTAGCTACGCATATTGGAAAGGAGAACGATAATAATAAGAGAAGAAAATTTCATTAATAACAATAAAAAGAGAAGTTCACAGTGCTTAAACGAAATGATAATAAAAATTCTTAAAAAATGAAATTACAACTAGGCAACTAGGAAATAAAATTACAAAAGCTCTCTTGACTTTTACTCTCCACTTGCTCTTTCCAAAAGCCAACCTCTAAAACATGAGACAATGGGCTCCTTTTATAAGAGATGGAGAAGCTTCTAGATTAGGGGGAGACAAAGGGGTGGCCGGCAACATCAAGGGGAGAAGGTTCATTCACTTTATTAAATGAGGGGAGAGAGAAGGTATGGATGCATTGTTTTTTATTTAAAGGAAGTGAAAATAAAGAGGAGGGGGATGAATGGAAGTGTGTAGAAGGGGAAAAATAGGGAGGGGGCCGGCCACATGCTTGGAGATATTCATGCATGTAATAAATGGAGAGAGAGGGAGAGAGAATGAATGAGGTGGCAAGGTGCATGCATGCATGGGAAAATTAATGTGGAGGGAGAGAGAGGTGGCCGGCCACATGGGAAAAAATGTGCTATTTGTATAGGCTTTATGAGGGCTCGGGTAGGAGGAAAAGGGCTGCTCCAAGTGGGCTGAATGGGGCCTCGGGCTGCACCAATGTGGAGGCTTGAATGATGTGCTCGGGTAGGGGGCTTCTCCAAGTGGTAGAGGCTTCAATGGAGGCCGGGCTGCATGCACTCGGCTTGGGCTGCACTACTAGGCTCGGGCTGCACCATATCATACATGGGGGGCTCAGGTAGAATGCTTTAGAGGGGCCGGGCTGCTTGTAGTTGAAGGGATGCACCAAAGAAGGGCCGGCCACCAAAGGCTTGAATCCTACAAAATAAAACAAAACAAAACAAGACAAACATTAGACACGTAATATTATTTATAAATATTACATATAATAATAATAAATAAAACTAAACATCACATAATATGATATACTCTAATAAGACTAAATAAAACAATAGTAAGACATTAAACAAAACATTTAACAAAACATAAAAAAAAATAACAACCATATAAATCATAAACATAAACATAACATAATATATAGTAACATAATACATATAATTAGACTATATAGATTTTAATATCAAAACATAAAATGTTATCATAACAAGCATGCAAAACACAAAATTATAATAAAACTTAAGGATTTTAACTACTTAATTACCCCAAAAAAGGATGACTTAAACTAGTCATCAATTAATTCTGATTTACTCTCTGGATCATCAGCGGTATCGGGACATTTAGAAACATGCCCACCAGACACGTGGTGTGACATGGGTCATGCCCTTGACTTCTTGGAGTGAACTTGGATTTATTTTGGATTTGTACTTGGGATCACATCTGCATCGGTATTGGGTTATACACCCTAGGTCATGGTCGTGACCGGTGGGTGTGCACTTGGAAAAATTACAAAACATTGTCAAATACTGCAAAAATCAAATAATACCATGTTAGAACATGATTTTCAAAAAGAAATTAATAATAAGCTCAAAATTAATAAAATACAAATATTTAAATAAAAACATAAATATTTTTTTCCCTATTAAATTAAGCTTCATCAATTTGTTCTCGCACAGTTAAAATCGACTGTGCGTGACAAAAACACACGAGCAGGCATATATCACTAATTTTAGCACAATGATCTCGCATAAGCAAAATAGATCGTGTGCGAAGAAAATTCACAGGGTTGTGCTATAAACAATCAAGTCGATAAAGCCGATAAAAGATAATGCATGGGCAGAACTCCCGTGCATGAAGGAAAAATGCATTACTGTGCGAAATACACAAATTTTAAACAAGGCATTTTGCTATGCCCCAGTATGTCCAAAACTACAATACGAACAAAATAACACAACGGGGAGCACCAAATGCTTTCCCCAAGAAAAAGAGAGTGCAATTGCACACCACAACGGGTAAACAGTGCACTTCATGTGAGAATTATGTATTAAGTAAATATAAGCGATAAAGAGCTTAAAGTGAAGTGCATGTGCGTGAAATTGAGCCCAGACAAGCCCGAAAAACTCTTTAAAAATTGGGATCATCACTCCCAAGACTTACCCATTTGCTCATCTCGAGCTAACTATCTCCCTTGTAGATGAGAAAAACATGAGATGACATAACAATTGAAAAGCGGAGTACCTTGCGAAGTAACATACTCGCACGCATGGAAATTTAGTAGAAAGAGGTTCTAATTATACACAATAGATTATAATTTTCTAAGATTTGTATCAACATATTGTTCCTACTCATAAATTGAATAGCAGTGAATCATTGGGACACGTGTAAGGAGAAAGTTGATTGGTCGTTAAGAAGTGTATTTCCAAACACCGGGGATCAGGATAACCTTTAAAGAAATCAATCAATGTTTATGGCCATAAGCTCACTCGTTCATATTCTCTCTACGACACTAGTTTGATTGAAATAACGAATCAATAGGTCTATAGGTTTAGATTAAGGCTTGGGTTACGGTGGGGTATACAAAGAAAGAATCGAAGGCTCGACACAACGCACCCAAATGAGCGCGCAAAAATAATTCATGCATAAATAAAACACAAGTGCATTATACCCTCATACATAATCTTAAAACTATGGGTGTGTGCACCGCCTACGTCCAAATTCTCTTAGCATATTTTTTTCTTTTTAAAAATTTTCACTTCACAAAATTTTAACTTTTTATTTTTTTTCTATTTGTGAGCAAAAAAAAATTTCAGCTATATTTTCTAATGGTGAACTTCCATACATCCACGATACATACACCACATCGACACCCAACATATAAATAAAAGTATAACTTTAGCTCTTAGTTTGGTGTATGATTAGGATAGGATTTTTAGCTTTGTTGACATGACGGAGGAGTAGAATCAAATGGAAGAAGTTGGCACAAAGGGTTAAGCAAGGATTAAGCATTGGGATCAGCACAAAGGCTCAACCGGGCCAAAGGGTGGCCTACATCAAGCTTTCACTATTGAACTAACCTATACCTATTCTTCAAGAGTCATTAGGTGCAAGTTCTTAGCCACCATGAAAGACCATCCTTCCTCCTTACTCGAGCAAATTTAATCAAGCGATTATCTACACACGTCATTTACACTACCTTCAGATTCACACTGGATTTACAAATTATGAGAAGTATAAACTGTATCTATACAAATAGAAAATTATAAAACTATACGCATAAAGAAAAGCTGATTCTACTTGAATTTCAAAACGAGGCTTGAGAACTCGACTAGGAGCACTACAGGATTCAACATTTTACTCGATCTCTCAATCTTATGCCAGCAAAATTGAATTTCACAATCACACATGAGAGATAAATTATACTCATGATGCACCAACAAATAAGTATTCACTCAACTTGGTGTTGTGGTGTGCGAGGAATATGCAAACATTAATTAAAAAACTGAAATTATAAATAGTGTTTCTGGGATGCAAATGAAGTGGTGTACGTATAGTGGGTATCGAAAGACGTAGCTCCCCCCAGACTTAAGCTAAGCAATCCTACTTTAGATATATGAATTGAAATAAAAAAAGATCTAGGGAAGAGATTACCCAATGGTAAGAAGTAAGCATACCAGAAGATGCAAGTAAATAATCATGAACATAATCGCATCTGCCACAAAAAGATCATCACCACCTGTGGGGAAAAGAAGAACTCTGAGAAAATGAAAAGAATATTAACATTAGAAGATTACATAAATCAAAACAACAAAATATGGTTTGTCTCCTAGTAGCGCATTTGTTTACTATCCTTAGATGGACAAAATACCTGTATTAGTAGTTATATATATAAAGAGAGTTCAAATTGTTTAACATTAACTAAGCAAAGAAATAAACAACACACAAAACATCCAAATCTCAGAATGACAACAAGTTACAATAGTAAAACCAAAATAAGCTTGGAGAACCTCCCACAAATCAGTTATATGTTGACTTATGGTGGTTTGCCCTAGCCAAGCTAAATTGACTGGAGATGAATGCTTTTCATAAGGGGCTTTTAACTCCCTTGCCTCTAGACTCCTCCTTCTCGCATTGGAGGGAAGTAAATCGTGACGTGCATAATAAATTCTCACATTTTCTTTTATGGGCTAAGAGAGCGCTAGCGATTGCCCAGAACATGTTCAGATTCAACAGTAGCATTCTTAGAATTAGCAGGAGGAAACAATTCTTTACCCGCGACGGGTAATAGATTAGCTCACAACACCTATTTTAATTTCTTTGGAATAAAATTTATGTTATCAGAAATACTTAAAATTTTTGCAGAATCACCAACCACATTTGCACTCAAGCATATGACCTTGTTGCATTCATCTTCAACTTGCTCCACTCGATCAACACCAGGACAAACAACAAACTTCACCACCAGATCAACCACTTGTCTCTGCTTCTTCATCATCATTCCACTTGTTCCTCAATCTCATCTAAGATAATCTCACCTGGATTGCAAACTATAGGGCTATAAACAATATTATAAGCCAAAATAGAGTAATCATTATTTTCTTTCTTACCACCGAGGTCCATGAGCCCCAATACATGAAAGTTTGTGATAAACACTACGCCATCCAAAACAAATTTAACCTCCTTCAATTCATCTTATGTCTCCACCATAGAACCATGCGTGAGGACAAGTGATGTCTTTTCATCAACATCGATATTAAGGTTGAATTTTTCAACATCTTGCAAGGCAAGAATATTGCGTGATGAACCCGTATCATATAAAGTAGTAGTTTCGACATCATTAATCTTACACTTCACAACCAACTCTCCCTTATAACCATTTAATAAATCCGATAAACTCTTTCCCTGCTTCTTGGGATTTTTCTCCATCATGCTGAGATGCGCGCCTTGTGCACACTCAATAACACTTTGGCCAATTAGCCCAATTGCACTTCTAGATTTCTCATTGATGTCATTTGATTAGGAATATTAGATTGGGCCATATCAATGAACATTACCATCATTTCCTCAAGCACGCTTTTATTTGGCTAGGGAGAAGGTTTGTTAAACTTGGATGAGGTAGCCTGAGTTGACTCTTGGAAGTTTGCACATCAAATTACTGCTCACCTGGTTTGCATCGTTGGTTTGTAGCATTTTGGTTCCAAGAACAGTTTGGGTGATTTATCACTCCTGGGTTATAAGTGTTTCAAAATGGAATAGACCTATTCTGATTGTTAACATAATTCATAGTTTTATAAAAATTCATATTAAAATCATTAGAAAGCTCACCAGAGGGGCATTTATATGAGTGATGCCCGAGATTGCCACTTCCTCGGCATGATATCGCCATGACTAGTGCAGAGGAAGGGGTAGGATGCTTCAACAAAGCCCTATTCTTGAATGGGGAATGGGTTGATTTAGTGGGTTACACAGAAGAACTAACTTCAAATAATCCTCGTACTCCTCTGAGGGTATTCCTTCTTGCAGTCCAATATGATCCTTGGGAGGCAGTATCTTGTAAGATTTTAAACGCATCCTCAGGAGTGTTGTTCATAAATGTTCCTCCAACAGTAGTGCCGATCATTTGCACGGCAATTTTGCTCAATTGCAAAGAAGAAAATCTCTACAAGGATCCACGATTGATACTCATACTGGGGGAATTTTTTCACGAGGTTTGTAAACCTCTCCCACGCCTCAGATAAACTCTCCTGATCATGTTGGTGAAAGATAGCAATCTCGCAGTGAGTAATCACAATCTTGTCTACCAAATGAAACTTTGTTAAAACCATAGAAACAAGGCATCCCATATGGTTGTAGCTCCAAGAGGAATGGTGTGGAGCCACCCTTTTTCTTTGTTGCATTGGGAGATGGAAAGAGTCTCAGCTTCACGGTATCATCAGAGATAACATCATATTGGAAGGTGCCACCGATTTCTACAAACTCAGCCAAATGAAGATGGGGATATTCACTTAGCAAACCAAAAAATTAGGCATTGTAGTGGATTATATTAAGAATAGCAGGCTTGATCTAAAATTGGTTATTGGTGATTTAAAGACCAAATCTTGGGTACAAACTCCCAATAGTGGAAGTGTTGTAATCTTGCATTGTCCTTGGCCTCAGATGAACAACAACATGTTCATCAGCATTTTGTCCAGCATGGAGGTTAGCTTCTCCCCCTAGATCATTCATTAAAACATAGTTCACTTCCCTTTCAGTTGCAACTTGGAGGCACACACGGAACATCCACTCCATCTCTAGATCGAACTCAGCAATGTTACCAGGGTCACGACCTTGCATACACACTCATAGAACAAAACAAAATCAAATACAACAACAATACTTTTAACTAGATTCCTAAACCAAAGAAAAACATGTATGCTGCACTCCCTGGCAACATCGCCAAAATCTTGAAGCGATTATGGCAAGTGTATCGGTCGTACAAGTAATATAAAATAAGGAAAAATCATCAAATATTGATCATGAAGGAATGCAGGTTGGGTTACGTAACTCTATCGCTTAGAAAATTAATTGAAAGGATTTAAAAATGGAGGTTTGAAATGGTTTTGGCGATTTGCAAAAGATAATATAAAATAAAATAGACTAAGCGGGTCACAAGAACCGCGTTGCAAGGTGGATGGAAACTATACAGACAATTATGCACTGATTCATTGAGAGGATCGCGAGTATGCAAGCGGATGCGGTAGAATCACCGGATGAGGGTCACAAACACCTCCTCGCAAAGCACATAACTAGCAATTGCTAGTGAGACAATCCAACTATAATAAAGCACATATATTTGAAATGGTGGTGTAACCTCAAGTAAAATTAAAACAAGAAAACTTTCAAATACATGGAATTTATCATTAACACCATTAGTTCAATGTGTATCATCCAATATATGAAGAATGAATCATCAAAACTACAACAAGGAGAAAAGGTGCATGAGATACAACCAAGGCCGAAGACTCATCGTGGATTCTTAAAAGGAATTTATAGGGCGTCACTCTACTTCCTTGCTTGGTCCACAACTAACATCAGAGATACAAGAGTTTTGTCACCTCCTCTCACTTTACATGTCATCTTCGGATAAGACGATCCGACCATGTATCTTGCAAATCTTTCTTCCTTTGAGTAGTGGCTGAACCTTCAAATCACTTCATGCAGGTTGGTATGATGGAAACGTCCTAGGGCAAAGCCCTGCCAGAAGGGATATGGAGGAAGGAAGCTCGAATCTCCTCCCTAAGGTAGGCAGCGATTGAAGGCTAAATTGGGATGAGAATGGGTGAAATGGAGATACAAATACAGAAGCTCTATATTTAGTGCCAATCCAGTACTTAATACAAAAATCTATGGAAAATGAGATCACATAGTTGAACACACGACCGTGCATTCGAGACTGTGTGATATTTAACGCTAAATTTCCACATAGGCCAAGGATTCGCTCGTGCAATTTTTCCTCACGCACTGTTGGAACAACCATGCACGTACAATAGCGCACATGCCAGAATAGATTTCTAATTTGTTTGGTCCACTAGCAACTCGTGTGATTTTCTTCTCACATGGATGAATTCAACCGTGTGTGAAGGAAAGATACGACCAATAAAAATTATAAAAATTTTAGACAAAGAAGGTCGCTTGTGCGATTTGTTTTCGTATGGTCAAAATCAACCATTTGTGACCAAAATGCACGAGTGGAGGTAGAGAACTAATTTTAAGCACAATGATCTCGCATGGGCAATGCAGTCTGTGTGTGAAGAAAATTGACACGGTCATGTGACAAGAAATCAAGCTGATAAAAGATAATGCACGCGCGGAATGACCGTGCACAAAGGGAAAAAACACAACCGTGTGAAATACATAAATTTCAAACAAAGGAATGGGCTATACCCCAGTTTGTTAAATATAACAATATGAACAAACTAACACAACAGGGAGCACCATGTGCTTACTCCCAGCAAAAGAGAGCACAATTGTGCACTACAACGGGATAAATGTGCACTTCGTATGAAAATTCAGTACTAAGCAAATATAAGAGATAAAGAGCTAAAAGTATGTGCACGTGCGTGAAATTGAGCCTAGATGAGTTTGAAAAAACCTATAAATAGTGGACTCATTAGACCATAGTATAGTCCATTTCATTCTGGATCAACTTGAAAAATGTCATGAAGGTATTAAGAGTACCTGACTTCTTTCTAAGGAAGAGGACTCATGTAAATCTAGAGTGATCATCAACTATCACAAAGGTGTATAACTTCCCTCCAAAACTATTAATTGGCATTGGACCAAAGAGATCCATGTGCAATAAATATAGGCACCTCATACAATCTTTATGAGCTATGTCCTTAAAAGTGGCTGATGAGTTATAGTTATTCGTATTTTTCAATACTTTATTCAGGTCGTTTGAGATTATTCACATTGTTTTTAGCTATTATTCTTCAATAAAATGTTTCTTTTGATATATTCCCTTCGAACTTGACTTATTTTTCTATTCTAGAAATTTCTACAGAAAAATGTGAAATTTTCAAAGTACATGCCCGTATCACTTCGGCCATGCCCGTGGCATGGGCGTGTCACATTGACGCGTGTGGAAAACTGCTATCTATTGAGAATCCATGAAACAGAGAGTGAATATGCCCGTGACAAACAATACATGCCTATCTCAAGCCAGTTAAGAATTAGTTGCTTCCGACCTCCTCCTTCCACATGTCCACGACTTCTTCTATAAGGCAAGGACTCAATGCCTCCAACAAGGCAAGGACTCAACGCCTCGAGCAAGGCAAGGACTCAATGCCTCCAACAAGTCAAGGACTAAATGCCTCAAGCACGCCCCCTACATGCCCTAGATAAGCCCGTGGCCGCGACGTGGATCTTATAGAAGAGCCCCGAAGTCAACGCGCCACCAACTATTCAGCCTCTCTAACAGGCCAGCTCGACACGCCCCCCTTTCACGCCCGTGACCCAGGGGCATGTAACCTCAATTTTTTTTCTATAAATTGAAATTTTTGTGTGAGCCAAGAGTTAAGTTTTTTTGTATCATTTTGGTGTTAGTGGGACGCCTAAGTGGAATTTGTGCTAGTAAGGAGAACTTTCTCCCTCCCTCTTTATGTTTGTTTTAGCTTTATGTAACCCCCTTTTATCTTAATAAAATGTGTTAGTTTTTGCCTCCTTATCTTGTATTAGAATTCATTTGGGTGCCTCACTTTCATTATCTTTTTATTCCTTGTCTTTCCTTGTCTTTCTCTTTAAAATGTGTGTGTGTGTGTGTGTGTATGAGTTAGATTTGTTGGGTTTATGTTTTCGAATTGTAA
This sequence comes from Platanthera zijinensis, assembly GCA_039513925.1. NCBI lineage: Eukaryota > Viridiplantae > Streptophyta > Magnoliopsida > Asparagales > Orchidaceae > Platanthera > Platanthera zijinensis. The sequence goes on from CM077083.1 coordinate 40,233,780, forward strand.
TTTTGCTTTGTTTTTTTTTGTTTTCTCAAACTAATTAAGTGCTGTTATAATAGCTTTCCTTCTTGTCCCTTAGCTTCGCATAGGTTAAGTTTTTTTAAAGTTCTTTATATTCATTTTTATTGTTTTATAAAAATGTTTTCAAAGTGGTTTTTATCATTTTTTAACTTTGGTTTTTTTAGTCTGTAAAACCTTTTGTTCCTTTAAACTTTTTTTCCACTTTTTAAACACTTTTATGAAATTATAAGAATGAATTAGTAGTTATTTTAAATTTTGGAATCCTTTTTTTCCCTTTTGTTTTAAAACTTTTTCCTTCTTTAATTTTTATTTTGCCTTTTTATGCATTTTTAGTAAGATATAGGAGTAGAATTGTAGTTTTTTTTAATTTTTTGATCACTTTGTTTTTCTCCTTGTGTTGTGTGTGTGAGTGTATGAGTTAGGTTTTCATTGCTTTCCTTTCTTATGTAGAGAGAGAGAGAGAGAGAGAGAGAGTGTGTGTGTGTGTGTGTTTATGAGTTAGTCTTTATCGCTTCCTTATAATGCTTTCTTTTATTGCTTTATTTTATGCATTTCTTCAATTCATGTAGAGTGTGTGTGTGTATGAGATAGCTTTTATTGCTTTCTATAAATTATGTAGAGTGTGTGTGTGTATGAGATTAGTCTTTTTATTATTTTGTTACTTAGTTTCTTTTTTTTGTTAACTTAGTTTACTTTCTACAAATCACATTTATTTCCTATCTACTCGTTTGAGTATAACTTTCATTTATTTCCCTCCTACTCATTTGAGTAGGACTTGCAATTATTTCCCGCCTACTCGTTTGAGTATTACTTGCAATTTCAATTATGTATTTTTCTTTTTTCTAACTTAGCTTTTTCATTTATTATGGCTATGTTGAGTGTGTGCGTTCTGACGGAGCCGACCCTCTCCAACCCGCGGCCATTGATGTTGAAGAGCTAACGGATGACACGCCACCACTACAAAGCAAAGATCTACGGCGAAATAAAGATGTGGGAGCACGACACCGCACCTCTCACCGCTATAATCTTCGTTCGCAAGATAACGCCATCAAGTGACGTTGTTGTCATAAAAACTGCCGGGCTGCGGATAGCCATTTTTATGCTTATTTTGTTTAATTAGTGGCCTGTAATTAGCCTCCAATAGCTTTTAATTTCTGAATATTTTATGTATGATCTTTTAATTAGAGTGAGTCATATATAAGGCATCACCTCCCTTGGTTTTAGGTAGAGAGAAAGTAAACCTAAATTAATTTCAGCTTTTTGGAGAACTCCTCCTTCTTGCCGCCCCCCCCCCTCCTATTCCTCCTCCTTGGAGATTTCAGCCAAGTGAAGGCCCTCCTCTTCTGGCGTTGGAACTTCGCGGTGTGACTCCGTTGAAGGTGGACGTGCAAAGCTTCTTCTGGTATGACTCCGACAGAACCGTGGTAGAGCGATTCTCCACGTGCAACTATCTACGAGTTGGGGTAACAATTCCTCTTCTCTATCTTGTGTTTCCTCTACATCTAAGCATATTTCTTGTGCGAAAGTTTTGGTGTGAAATCTGTAATTTTAATCGAAGTATTTCCATTTGATTTCGTGTTTGATTCTCTAAGTTTCTCGCATTTGAAGAAGGGTGGTGACCTTTGGTTTTCATAGTCCGGGGAAATCAACCACTTTCCGAATCCTTTCTTTGGTGGATCTCCTTGGTACGACTTCACTCAACCGAACCGAGTGGGTTCATTTCGCCGGAAAGGATAATGGCCTCTAGTCACTATTTGATCCTAAGGGGGTTAGCGACCCTTAAGTCGTTGTGTGATGATAAACGTTCATCTAAAACGTGGTTGCGCTTGCGTGGAGTGTTCCTAAATTAGATCGTGTGCGGGTAGATTTAGTCGCTAGAACGTGCCAGACAATTCACCCCGGTAGCCTACATCAATTTGTATCAGAAGGAGGATTGTGCCGGTTCCTAAATCAGCATAATCCTTCTCCGCTTGAGTAGGCTTCGTTTTCACAAAACAAATTTCCACAAAATTGGTAATTCAGCAAAAATCACTATTTTTGGTGTGCCAATAGCGGTCTAAAATCTGAATTTTTCTTCGAACGCAATTTTTTTTTCTGGTACACTCTCTTCACCTTAGGAGGAATTAAATATTAAAAAAAATTCAGTTTGGTCCATCGATCGGGCGGAAAAAAATTTATTTCTTATAAAATTCTAGCTAGTCAGGGTGTTTAGGCCTCTTTTAGTGAAGAAAAACAAAAAAATATGCATGCGCACAAGGCACGGCAACGAGTACACACCCTCTTCTTCCAATATAGGGGACGAGCGACATGGAGGTCAAGAACCGACTCCCATCGTTGCTCTTCGACAAGAGTTTAATGAGCACATCATGAATCAAGAGCGTCGCATGAATGAGTTAAGGGACATGATCGCTCAACTGATGACTGCTAGAGCGGCTCCACCAGTCCCTCCTAATCCACCTCTACCAATTAATCCTCACCACCCGAACCACCACCAGCCCCGTTATCCTCATCGATTTGAGGAGGATTACGATGACCTTGCACCACGTGGTCCACACTATTATAATCGAGCTCCACAAGAGTTCAACATCACGAAAGCAATCCGTATAGACGCCCCTACTTACGACGGTTTGGGGCAGCCCCAAATCTTTCTAAATTGGATTATGGATATCGAGTGCTACTTCGAGTGGCACCAATCAATCGATAGGAAAAAGGTCCAAGTCGCTAGGCTAAAATTACTAGACCGGGCCAAGGTATATTGGCTCAATGAGGAGAGACGCATGGGAGCACTTGATGGTACGCCACCAATTGGTTGGTAGGTTTTGAAAGCTATATTGTCGGATCAATATGTCCCCAAGTATTACCGTAAACAACTGTTTGACGACTTAGCCTCTCTTAAGCAAGGGAGTCAGTCGGTGTCTGATTACATGGGTAAACTTAAGGATATGTTAGTACGCTGCGACGTTAAGTAGATGCCCGAAGTGATTCTCTCGAGGTTTCGGAAGGGGTTGGATCCGGATATTCATCGCAAGCTTTTGCATTATGGACATACGGATATAAACACCACGTACAACGCAGCCTTGGACATTGAGAAAAATATCGCTCTCAAGTCTAAAGCAAAATATTTCCAAAAGGGAAAGTCCACGTATAAAGACAAAGGAAAGTTTAAGGCTACCGACACAAATTCGATAGTCATCACCGCTAGGAATTCTAAGAATCCAACCAGAGAGCGAGTGCCAATTGGGATAGTTAACAAGATGAATGCCACATGCTACGCTTGTGGAGTTCAAGAGCATTATGCGAGCGAATGCCCCACCAAGCCTAAGGCCTTAGCTTTATTGGAGGCTCCAAATGACCCGGACGAAATAATTTATGAGGCCGATGAGGAGTCCGATGTTGAGGGAGTCCCGAGTGATTTGGAGGATGAACATAACCTCATGGTTATTCTTGTATCTTGACGGTTCCCCGAACGCTTAACGATTGGAATAGGATGACCCTCTTTTCGACGATCTTTAAGAGCGGAGAAAAGTTATGTAAGCTTATCATTGATAGTGGGAGTTGTATGAACGTTGTTTCGGAGAGTGCGGTTGCAAGGAAGTCATTAGTTGCTGAACCCCACCCCCAACCTTATCATGTAGCATGGGTAAATAACACTTCTCTTCCTATCACGAAGCGTTGTCTAGTTCCCTTTAACATCAAATCTTATTCCGAACAAGTATGGGGTGATGTCATCCCCATGGATGCATGTCACGTCCTTCTTGGACGGCCTTGGCTATATGACCACGACGTGACCCACTTCGGTAGGGCTAATACTTATGAGTTTAAGTTTAAATGGAAAATTATTACCCTTAAACCAATTCCACCTAAGGATCCGACTATTCCGTCCAAGGATACCATTGTACCCGTGGAGAAGAAAACCTTGAGCTTAATAGGAAGAAAAGAGTTCACCCGCGACCCATTTCTAGATGGAGTGATCTATGCATTTGTGCTCATGAATATTAAGGGGGATGGTGATAAATTAGAAGATATTCCCGAGGAATTAAAACAATTGTTGGATGAGTATAAAGATGTATATCCGACCGATTTACCCCCCATCCTACCACCACTACGTGATATCCAACATGCCATTGATTTCGTTCCGGGTTCCTCACTCCCAAATTAGTCCCATTATAGGCTCCACCCGGCGGCTCACCAAGAGCTTCATACACAAATATCGGAACTCTAAACTAAAGGGTTCATCCTCCATAGTTTGAGCCCATGTGTCATTCCGGCCCTATTAGCTCAGAAAAAAGACGGCACTTGGAGAATGTGTGTCGATAGTAGAGCGATTAATAAGATCACAATTAAATATAGGTTCCATATTCCCCGATTGGATGATCTTTTGGATATGCTTGCCGGAGCCATGATCTTTTCCAAGTTAGATCTTAGGAGTGGCTACCATCAAATTAGAATTCGGGAAGGGTACGAATGGAAGACAGCGTTTAAAACTTAGGATTGTTTATATGAGTGGGTTGTTATGCCATTCGGGCTTTCTAATGCCCCAAGAACATTCTCTCGGATGATGACTCAAATATTCCAACCCTTCATGGGAAAATTCGTCGTAGTGTATTTTGACGACATCTTAATGTTTAGCTTGACGTCCGCCGAACATACAAATCACTTGAGGACCGTCTTAACTACTTTAAGGAAAGAAAAACTATTTTTAAATTTGAAGAAATGTACGTTCCTTGTCCGTGAGGTTGAGTTCTTAGGATATATTGTACGAGCAGACAACATTAGAGTCGACCCGAAAAAGGTAGAAGTTATTAGCGAGTGGTCGGAGCCCAAGTCCATCCGTGAAGTTAGAAGTTTCCATGGACTCGGTACTTTTTATCGGCATTTTATTAGGTATTTTAGTAGCATCATGGCTCCCTTAATGGAGTGCATGAAGAAGGGTGATTTCTAATGGACTAAATCTGCCACTCATGCCTTCCAAACGATCAAAACTCTTATGATGGAAGCACCCCTCCTACGCTTACCAGATTTCTCTAAGGTTTTCAAATTAGCATTCGATGCGTCCGGAGTTTGGATTGGAAGAGTATTAAGTCAAGAGGGTCACCCCATTTGTTATTTTAGTGAGAAGTTTTCCGGGGCTAAATTAAACTACTCCAATTATGATAGGTGATGAAGATTTTCTATAGTTTTAAAATATTATCCAAGCTAAAATCTCAAATAGGCAAGCGTACCTATCGAAATATAGTATAGGAAATGTCGTATTAGACTCGGGGCCTGTTGAGTACTTCTACTCACGCAAATTAATATTATTTTATCGAAATATAAGGAGGGGTAAATTAAACTAAAGAAGGAAGAAAATAGACTAACACAAACACTTGATCTAGACTCTCTTTGAATAAACCTTTTATAAAATACAAACTCTAAATTACTCACTTCGACCGTGGAGGTTCCTAAAGTACAAAAGCGTCTCTCTCGAGCTCATGCTTCTGACTAACCTTAGGTTGATCGATTAAGACCTCTCGGCCAGTCGAAACCCCTAAGCTTGCTTTAGGCGGTGAACCCCTCTATTGGATTTGACTCCAATCCGGCAGATTTATGTCGTCCCCTCTCGAGGAGTGCATTCAACTCCTTTTATCCTTGAGCGATCTACTCGTATCTGCAACCTCTCGGTCATTTAGGATACGGATCTAGGATCGAAGAACATACCCGCGAAATATGAATTCGACAAAATATAATTCAAAGATAAATCGATAGTGGTAAAAAGATTTGACAAAAAGAGTTTTATTCAAAGATAATCATGATCAAGTGCTAAAGAGATTGGCTACTTGACATAATATAAAAGTTACATAAAAGAAGGGAGAGGAGAACATGTTTGCAAAAAGAAAATGCTTGAATTGAAATTACAAAAATAAAACTAAGTTATGAAATTAAAATTACATAGAAGGAATGCAAAAAACGACAAAGTAAACTACAAAATAAGCCTAAAACTAGCTCCTAATCCTTCCCTTGAGCTTCTGAACACATCTGCTATTTATAGATTTTTCTGCTTGGGAGTCACGCCCATTGGTCACGCCCGTGACCTAGGGCGTGTCAGGCTCGGAAACTGCAGTCTTGAAAGCCCGGGAACGTTGGAGAAAAACCGCCAAAAATTACCGTTTTGCGGGTCACGCCCCTAGGTCACGCCCGTGACCTAGGTGCGTGTCTAGTCTGTTACAGGAAATGGCGGGAACGGAAACGGCGGGAAGTAATTCTGGCGTTTCTGAAGTGGTCACGCCGTAGGTCACGCCCGTGACCAAGGGCGTGTCTGACTGTGCCAGCAAAATGGTTGGAAATGGCGCAATCTGGGATTAATTTCGCAGTTTTGGGTAGATCACGCCCTAGGTCACGCTCGTGTCAGGGGGCGTGTCCTTAGAAAAAAGTCCCAAAATTGTTCAGGGAAGCTTTCTGAAAAAAAAAAACAGTTTTTTTTGACCTAGACACGCCCGTGACTCAAATGTCACGCCCGTGTCACGGGCGTGTACTTGTGAAATTTTCCAGAATTGTAGAGGACGTCGTCCTCTTTCCGTTGACTGGTTGCACGTCCCGTAACTCTTCCTGGTTTGAAAGTTATGACCATTTGAAGTTGAGCTATCCGTTATCAAAAATGTTCATTTTCACCGCTTCAACTTCTGATCAGTCCTGCAAGCTCCAAATTGCTATTCACAGCCCAGATTGACCTAAAATATGAAAATAAAGCAATTATAATCATAATTACTAAAATATAACTATAATCTTATTATTAATTAAATAAAAACTATATGAAAATAACTATAATTAGTGAGTTATCAAATACCCCCATACTTAATCTTTTTGCTATTCCAGAGCAAAACTATGAGAAGTACTTATAAAAAATTTATATTTTTTAATTTAAACTAAAAATTCATTAAATCAAAAGAAAGTTAAAAATAAAATTTAGCGATTTAAATATTAAATCCTAAACTATGAAATTAAAATGTACAGAGAAAGGTATTTAGCAAAAATTTCTCATATAAATTAATTAGAATTCAAAATTAAGTAATTTTAGCAAACAAAATTAGATTAGAATTATTCACATTATTACTAAAAAGAAACTTGTAAGAAATTTTTAACTACTACTTATGCTCTCTTAGTATTTTAATTTACTTCTAAAACCATTTTTTTTTAGGGTTTGGGGAAAAGGAAAATGAAGAGTTTTTGGATTAGGGGTGATGAATTTTATCCTCTCACCCCACATATTTTTTCTTTTGATATTTGCATATGTTTACCAAGAAAATGATGGATTTTATCCTCTCATTTTCCATGACATATGAACAAATATTTTTTCTCTTCAAATCAAAATAAAAATTAAATGGGAGTAATGAATTTTATTCTCTTACTCCTATTTTTTATTTGGGGATTGCATATGTGTACCAAGGAATTTATAAGTCCCATGACATATGATCTAACCAAAATAAAAAAAAATTGCATATGTGTACCAAGGGATGATGAATTTTATCCTCTCATCCCTATGACATATGATCTAACAAGAAAATTTAAAACAAAGGGAAGGTTACACAAAATTTAGATTAAATTAAAATAATTAGAGAGCAACTATAGTAAATTTAGAATTTCCTAAGAATCTTTAAGCATAAATGATTATAATTAAAATCAAAAGATTGTTAAACTAAACACTATAAAGTTGAAACTAATTAGAATTAAGAGAAAAGTAAGTAAATAAGGTTCTCTAAACAAAATTAATTCATAAGTTTATTTATCAAAATTAAATCGCTAAAAATTAATTTAACTAACTATGATGAAATAAAAGATTAGAAAATCAAAAATTTTAAAAATTCTTATAAATAAACTAAAAATTTATTTCTAGAAATCACAAAAAGTAAGTAGGGGATTATTATTTTTTATTTTTTTTAATTTCTAAAGATTTTTTCATTTTTTTTGGATTTTCTAAATAAAAACAATATGAGAATCCACCCCCATACTTAAAAATAAACATTGTCCCCAATGTTTACAAGTCAAGTAGGAGGGGGAAAAATGCATTAAAAAAAATAAATTGCAATGATTTAAAGATAATCAAGTGGTGTCTCCCAAGAGCGCTTTTCTTTTTCCCGTCTTTAAGCTAGACGGTTTGGGTTAAGAAAATGGAAAATAAAAACTAAAGTGAACGGGCAACTCCCTTAATTCATGCTTTGGCGAAGATGCCAAAGTTGCTTGCCCGGCTACTCCTCCGCTTTCTTCTTGATTTTCCTTCTTGCAGTTGACTTGAAAATTTAGATTCAAATCACCGATCCATACCTGAGGTGATTTGAATATTTGTAGAGGAGCGGCAAATGGATCGTGGATGACGTTTAATTGCAACGGCTCCTCTTCTACATGACAATCGTTAGTATAAGGAAAATCAAAAGTAAGCGTTTCAAAAAATCTTCGCAAGGAGGAGGCTCTTGCGAAGGTATAAGATTAGACTCCGTTGTTTATTTTCTAAAATTAATTTTTTATCCAAAATTTTACTGGAAATAAAATCATTGGACGCATCAGGATCAAAAATTTTTGCTCCTAAAAAGTCATAAATTGTGCATCGAGGAGAAAAAGTGGAAGTTGTAGGAGGAGACACTTGTTCTTCTTCTACTTCGTCCATAGCGTCCATACACCTAACAAACTCTTGAAATAAGAGTTTTTCCTCTTCTTTGGTATAAACAACTACGGGGGTACATGAAGAGTCATGTTCCTCCAAAGGTAAAAGTTTTAAAGAAGGAGAAAAATTCTTAGGACAAGCAATAATTTCTTCTAAAGTTTTGGGAGGATCAACTTGAAATTGTGTAAAGTCCCAAAGATTAGAAGAAGTGGGTGGTGTGATAAAAGAAGAACAAGAAATAGGATCTAAATAATTGTTCTCATAACTCGAAATATTTTCCGGTTGATCTTGCGAACAAGAAAAACCAGGAGCCGAGGTGGAAGAAGAATTATTTAAATCAAAATAATTATTCGTATTTAAATTTGAAAAAGTATTTTCATGAAAATTAGAAGAATAGGAAAAATTATTTTCATGAAAATTAGAAAAAGAATTATCATAAAAGTGAGAATAGTTATTTTCATAATGATTATAGAAATTATTTTCATAAGAAAGATTTTTATAAAAATTATAATGATAACAATATTCACTTTGATGAGAACCACCACAATAATAACAAACAATTTGGCATTGTCTTGCAGCTTTCAAAAGATTTACTTTGTGTGTAAGCTCGGCAATTTTAGCGGCCAATTGTGATAACATTTTTTTTATAAAAGAAAATAAAAACAACCGTTAGCTAATTGAAATGAATTTGAAAAAGAAAAGGAAGAGTAGAAAAGGAGGTGGAGAAAGAGAATGATAAAAGTAATACAATTCGCGTTTTCAAAATATCAACAAAATAGTCCCCGGCAACGGCGCCAAAAACTTGATGAAGATTTTCTATAGTTTTAAAATATTATCCAAGCTAAAATCTCAAATAGGCAAGCGTACCTATCGAAATATAGTATAGGAAATGTCGTATTAGACTCGGGCCTGTTGAGTACTTCTACTCACGCAAATTAATATTATTTTATCGAAATATAAGGAGGGGTAAATTAAACTAAAGAAGGAAGAAAATAGACTAACACAAACACTTGATCTAGACTCTCTTTGAATAAACCTTTTATAAAATACAAACTCTAAATTACTCACTTCGACCGTGGAGGTTCCTAAAGTACAAAAGCGTCTCTCTCGAGCTCATGCTTCTGACTAACCTTAGGTTGATCGATTAAGACCTCTCGGCCAGTCGAAACCCCTAAGCTTGCTTTAGGCGGTGAACCCCTCTATTGGATTTGACTCCAATCCGGTAGATTTATGTCGTCCCCTCTCGAGGAGTGCATTCAACTCCTTTTATCCTTGAGCGATCTACTCGTATCTGCAACCTCTCGGTCATTTAGGATACGGATCTAGGATCGAAGAACATACCCGCGAAATATGAATTCGACAAAATATAATTCAAAGATAAATCGATAGTGGTAAAAAGATTTGACAAAAAGAGTTTTATTCTAAGATAATCATGATCAAGTGCTAAAGAGATTGGCTACTTGACATAATATAAAAGTTACATAAAAAGAAGGGAGAGGAGAACATGTTTGCAAAAAGAAAATGCTTGAATTGAAATTACAAAAATAAAACTAAGTTATGAAATTAAAATTACATAGAAGGAATGCAAAAAACGACAAAGTAAACTACAAAATAAGCCTAAAACTAGCTCCTAATCCTTCCCTTGAGCTTCTGAACACATCTGCTATTTATAGATTTTTCTGCTTAGGAGTCACGCCCATTGGTCACGCCCGTGACCTAGGGCGTATCAGGCTCGGAAACTGCAGTCTTGAAAGCCCGGGAACGTTGGAGAAAAATCGCCAAAAATTGCCGTTTTGCGGGTCACGCCCCTAGGTCACGCCCGTGACCTAGGGCGTGTCTAGTCTGTTACAGGAAACGGCGGGAACGGAAACGGCGGGAAGTAATTCTGGCGTTTCTGAAGTGGTCACGCCCTAGGTCACGCCCGTGACCAAGGGCGTGTCTGACTGTGCCAGCAAAATGGTTGGAAACGGCGCAATCTGGGATTAATTTCACAGTTTTGGGTAGATCACGCCCTAGGTCACGCCCGTGTCAGGGGGCGTGTCCTTAGAAAAAAGTCCCAAAATTGTTCAGGGAAGCTTTCTGAAAAAAAACAGTTTTTTTTGACCTAGACACGCCCGTGACTCAAATGTCACGCCCGTGTCACGGGCGTGTACTTGTGAAATTTTCCAGAATTGTAGAGGACGTCGTCCTCTTTCCGTTGACTGGTTGTACGTCCCGTAACTCTTCCTGGTTTGAAAGTTATGACCATTTGAAGTTGAGCTATCCGTTATCAAAAATGTTAATTTTCACCGCTTCAACTTCTGATCAGTCCTGCAAGCTCCAATTGCTATTCACAGCCCAGATTGACCTAAAATATGAAAATAAAGCAATTATAATCATAATTACTAAAATATAACTATAATCTTATTATTAATTAAATAAAAACTATATGAAAATAACTATAATTAGTGAATTATCAATAGGGAATTTTATGCGGTGGTCTGAAGTTTGCACTATTGGAGACACTATCTCCTTTCCAAGGAATTTATGCTTCTTTTGGATCATGAAGCCTTACATTTTATTAATTCCCAACAAAAAATCAGCCCCCGACACGCTAAGTGGGTGTCGTTCCTCCAAGAGTACACGTTCACTCTTAAGCATCTTAAGGGGTCCAACAACTGTGTGGCCGACGCCATTAGCCGACTTTCGTTATTATTGTCCACCATGCAAGTTAAGGTGATTGGTTTTGAGCGTGTTAAGGATGAATACGCATCATGTCCGGACTTTAAGGACATCTACTTTGCCACCCAATAGGAGTCTCCCTCCACTATTTCGGCATTCTACATCCGGGATGGTTACTTATTTAAGCACACGAAGTTGTGTATCCCAAAAACTTCCTTCCGCCATCACATCGTTTGGGAGCTTCACGGTGGGGGCCTTGGTGGCCATTTTGGTCGGGATAAGATGCTAGCTTTAGTAGAGGAGAAATTTTATTGGCCGGGTTTGAAATCTCTCGTTGGTAAAATTGTTAGTAGTTGTCGTACTTGTATACTAGCGAAATGTTGTAAGACGAACGCCGGACTCTACACCCCTCTACCCATCCCTTCTATCCCCTGGGAAAATGTTAGTATGTACTTTATTTTAGGCCTCCCGACCACCTTCCGACGACATGATTCTATTTTTGTAGTTGTAGACTAGTTCTCGAAGATGGCGTACTTTATTCCGTGTAGCAAAACTAGTGACGCCTCGCACATGGCAAAAATTTATTTTAAGGAAGTTATCGGGCACCGCGGCATTCCAAAAACTATCGTTAGTGATAGGGATGTCAAATTCACTACTTTTTTTGAAGACGCTTTGGAAACTTATGGGAACCAAACTTTTATTTTCGTCCGCTTATCATCTGCAAACGGATGGCCAAACGGAGGTCGTAAATAGGAGCGTGGGCAATCTTTTACTATGTCTTGTTGGAGAGCACAAAGGCACTTGGGATCTCATTCTCCCTCATACACAACTCGCTTATAATAATTCTAAGAATAGGTCTACCGGGTTGTAGCCAAATGGGATTCCGTTGGAGGTACGTTTGTTGATGATTTTGCTTCGGTCTTTCCTTTTTCGACTAATGCTTTTCCTAGTTTTCCCAAGACCTCTTTCTTACCAGACAGGATCCTTGCTGATGATGTTCTCCCATCCCCGCATGGTACCTCTCGCCGCTACTTGGTCCACTGGCGTGATCGCCCATCCTCCGATTATTCATGGGTTCCCGAAGATGAAGTGGCTCGCTTGGATGATACTCTCCTTTTCCGCTACAATGACGCCTACTCCTCGGTGATGATTTCTTCTGAGAGGGGGAGGATTGACGGAGCCGACCCTCTCCAACCCGCGACAATTGATGTTGAAGCGCTAACGGATGACATGCCACCACTATAAAGCAAAGATCTACGGCGAAATAAAGACGTGGGAGCGCGGCACCGCACCTCTCACGGCTACAATCTTCGTTCGCAAGATAACGCCATCAAGTGACGTTGTTGTCATAAAAACTGAGGGGCTGCGGATAGCCATTTTTATGCTTATTTTGTTTAATTGGTGGTCAGCATTTAGCCTCCAATAGCTTTTAATTTCTGAATATTTTATGTATGAACTTTTAATTAGAGTGGGCCATATATAAGGCATCCACTCCCTTGGTTTTAGGTAGAGAGAAAGTAAACCTAAATTAATTTCAGCTTTTTGGAGAACTCCTCCTTCTTGTCATCGCCCACCCATCCTATTCCTCCTCCTTGGAGATTTCATCCAAGTGAAGGCCCTCCTCTTCCGGCATTGGAACTTCGTGGTGTGACTCCGTTGAAGGTGGACGTGCAAAGCTTCTTCCGGTGTGACTCCGGGGGAACTGTGGTAGAGCGATTCTCAACGTGCAACTATCTACGAGTTGGGGTAATGATTCCTCTTCTCTATCTTGTGTTTCCTCTACATCTAAGCATATATCTTGTGCGAAAGTTTTGGTGTGAAATCTGAAATTTTAATCGAAGTATTTCCATTTGATTTCTTGTTTGGTTCTCTAAGTTTCTCGCATTTGAAGAAGGGTGGTGACCTTTGGTTTTATTAGTCGGGGGAGATCAACCACTTTTCGAATCCTTTCTTTGGTGGATCTCCTTGGTACGACTTCACTCGACCGAAACGTGTGGGTTCATTTCGCCGGAAAGGATAGTGGCCTCTAGTCACTATTTGATCCTAAGGGGGTTAGCGACCCTCAAGTCGTTGTGTGACGATAAACGTTCATCTAAAATGTGGCTGCGCTTGCATGGAGTGTTCCTAAATTAGATCGTGTGCGGGTAGATTTAGTCGCTAGAACGTGCCGGACAATTCGCCCCGGTAGCCTACATCATGTTCTCCTTTTTTAGTAAGATGTTCTTTTTCTAATGTTAGGTTATTTTATGTCCTTCTTTATAACCCTTTAGCATTTAGTTTCAAACTCATGCCTCACCAAAATCATAAGCCGTCCCCATCCCGATGAGTTGCTAATCGCTCTTAGCCCTCGGTATTGAAGAGCATTGGGACATAAAAATCGTTTTAAATAATTAAAGGTCCTCGTTTTCACTCTAATTAAAGAACTTAAGGTTTACCCATGGTATACGATGCGTAGAACCACATATCGATGTGTGGGCTCTATTTTCGTTATCCATACGCTTACTAGACGAGAGGTCGTGCGTATAGATTTATCCCCTTTAGGTAGAAAGAGTTTTCGCACTAAACCTCGAGAGAGGAGGAGCGGAATTCTTCTAGATTGCCCCCCCCCAATACCAAGGATCTTAGCATAAAGTAGGCATTAAGAGGAATTCTTCGCTGAACGAGAGCTCAGTCGAATAGTCTTAATATTCAGGTGAGCGATAGCCCTAGAGATAGGTGAGCTCATACTTTTTGAACCTCAACGGATAAGTTGCCTTTAATTAATATGAAATTTTAGATCTCTAGTTATATAAAGCTATTTTAGTCGAAACGTAATTCGATACCGAGCATTATTCCTTCAGCGATCTTTTTCCATTCTATTTTCAGCCTTTTTCATTTTGCCGCCTTAGTTAGTTTATTACCCCGACTCCTTTATGTAAGGTAAGATAATACTCCCTCCGGGAGGAGTAGTGATAATCAACATGCCCCGTGGATTTATATGACCTTGATATTACCCCCCCCCCCTGAATAGCATGTACTACTCACGATAAGAGCACTTCCCTCCTTTCGTTAAACTCGATTTTAACTCCCTCCATGAAATTCGACCTCGCATTACTAATTAAATAAAGGTCGGGCATCGTAGAGACAATAAGTGGCTCTAGTTTTTTTGCCCATTTGGCTTGCATGATGTATAACCCTGTATTCGTTGTGTTCCCCCCCCCCCTCGGCAAAGGCAAGGATCCTTAGGCTTAAGCTGGTAAAGGTAGACGAGTGGGATGAGAAGACCCGCACTTGCCCATAGAAAGTGAATGCCTTTTGCCAGGTTGGGCGAAGGGATTTTGTCGAGGAAAGCAGAAGGATTATTAGGTTAGGCAGAAATCCTCTCACCAAATCAGGCGGAAGGTAAGAGGATTCCGCACTCGCCCATTGAGGAGCTGCGAGGGGAATGTTCGGCTCACCATAACATTCACTTCTTCAGGAAGGAGGTGCCTTCATTGGCCACTTGCCGAGTGGGGTCCATAAGTAAAATTACCTAGTTTCCCTTGAAGGACTGCAAATATCCTCTCAAAACATTGGATTTACACTATTTGCAGACCCAATTGGGCTATATATAGAAGAATGGAACAACAGAATTACACTGTTGGCAGACCAAGTCTTGGAATTCTAAAAATAGACCATGTTGGCACCTTTGCAAGAGATCCGGTTCATTCTTGGCTTCTTCCTCCTTGGGTTATTTTTGTCTTGCTGCATAAGCCCTCCAAGTTGCCCAGCTCAGTTTTTTGCTTGGGAGGGGAAGCGCTCTAGAGATCTTTTGGGTGTGTGGTGGGACCTCTACATTGTAGCCCAGGGTAAGTTTTTTGGTTCCTAGCGACTGGTAAGGAGCCTAAGTTTGGGAGAAGTAGGTGCAAGCTACCCAATTAGGTCTGAACTTTTGTTTAGGCCGAGTTATAGATTAGACATTTTTTGTGTGGTGAGCGTGGACCTGAGTTTGCATAGGAAAATCTTCATCTAAATTTTATGGCTAGAGGCGAGGAAGAAGGGGCTGACTCGGGCGGCTATCTACCCTCGGCGAGTGGGGTCACAAATGGGATGCTAGAAGACTTCATCTAGGAGGTCCTATAGACATTCCATCTGGCATTCGCCGAGAGAGGCGAGTGGTCGATTCCTTCTATTCCAATTGTTGTGGCCCCATCCTTAGGTGATAACACTCCTTGAAGCACTCGGGAAGGAGGTTCTAGTTGAGAGCGGCGAGAGGGATCTCGCTGGATAGGAGCTATTCCCAGGGCAGGCCAGTGCTGATAGGGTCAGTGAGCCAAGGATGCAAGATTGACCCACTCCTCAGGTTGGTGTAGGAAGCCCATTCAGTGAGTTGATTGTCTCGGCCCCAATCCCAGAGGGGTTCAGAGAGTCATAGATGTCCTACTACAATGGAAGGGATGACCCGGTACAACATAATCAATGGTTCATAGATGTCATTTCCATCAGGAAGATGTCGGACGCCTTCAAATGCCGAATTTTCCCATCACTCTAAAGGAGAAGGCCGGGGAATGGTTTCACCAGCTTCCTACGAGTCCCATCTACAATATATAGGACCTGCGATGCGGGTTCATGTTGAGGTTCTCAACGTCGAAGGAGAGGAAGTAGGGGGTGGAGTTTCTGTTCACCATCAAGCAGAAGCCGGAGAAGATGGTGGGGAGATACACCGACTAGTTCCAGGAAGAGATCCTTCTAGTTTAGGAGGTCCCGGGTTATTCTCTGATGCTCGCCATCACCTTTGGCTTGAGGCAGGGGTTCTTCAGCATGGAGCTAAAAGGGTGCCCTCTTTCCTTCGAGGAATTGATGGAAATGGATGCGAAGGAGATAGAAAATTAGATGATAAAACCAGTATTCTCCAAGAAGCTAGACAAGTTGGCAAAAGAAGTGAAGGTGTCTGGTGTAGGAAGAGAGAGAGAGGAGAGGGGGAGAGAAGAGCCTTGAGGTCAGGGGATCCTGGGACAGCAGCAAGGTTGGGCGCATCGGGAGCCGAACAACCGATTGGGCTGGAGGCCCCAGGAGGGAACTACCCCGGGTAAAAGGAGAGGATTTCAAGTTGGGGAGAATTTATGTGGAGGACAGGGATATTTCAACCCATTGGCAGGAGGTAGGGGCAAAGGGCTCCCCTTCTATAGTAGTATGAATCGATGGCAATCGCCTTGGGAAGCGTGAAGAGAAGAGGAGATAGAAGAGGAGGAAGGAGAGAAGGGGTAGGGTGGCATTTCCCTTTTTTGTATTCCATCAGGAGAAAGTCCACGCGACGTCCACCTTCCTAGAGTTACTGGAGGTGAGAGAGGCCAGAAGGCAAGTTCAGTAACAGCAACCGGTGACGATAGTGGTGGTTATGCCGGGTGGAGAGGAGGACAGGTGTGAAGACAGGGCTGGCGTGGGAGCCCGTTGGGGGATCAGAGTGATATATGGGGGATTGAGAATTGAATCCACCCATAAGGGGAGCTTCTAGACCATGTTTAGTTGGAGTGTCGCCTCGACCTGTTAAACTCCCCCTAAAAGGGAAGATCACCTTCTCGTCAAAGGACATGTCGGACTACGAAGACCCATTCTGCGACTCTTTGTGATCCAGATTGCCATCGAGAACTTCACGGTCTCCCAGATACTTGTTAATAATTGGAGCTACGTGAATGTGATCTTCAAGAAGGCCTTCGATGAGATGAAGGTAGAGTCTAGGAGTGTTTTGGCCTCGGACGGACCATTGTTCAGATTTTTAGGGGAGAGGAAGGAATTTGGAAGAGAAGTTGGACTCCATGTAATGCTGGGGGGTGTCAAGGAATTGTATGATTGTCATTGTTGACGCTCCGAGCAGCTACAATTCCATCTTTAGGTCCCCCCTCATCAACGCCTTTTATTGCATCCCCTCTTTGTTCCACTAGTGCCTCAAGTTCAATAGTGGGGGATCCTAGTTTTGATCAGAGGTGACTCGAAGATGGCGAGGTAAAGTTATGTGATGGCTGTCAACACCATAGCCTGGATGGCGGTGGCGGAAGAGTTTGGGAGAGAACTGGTGGCGCAGGAGTCAGAAGTGAGCTGGGGAGGATGAGTTGAGGAGTTGGAGATGATATAGGTAGTGGTAGAGAAGCAGAGTGAGGATAGAATGGTTCGTGCACCAAAGGTTGGGTGAGTGGAGCTGTACGAGAGCTGGGCGGAGGCAATGGAAGTTGAAGAAGCGGATGGGGAGAAGGTACTTGTGTAGGGGAAAAGCTGAAAGATGAGTGGGAGCAATCCAGGTTGGAATCGGCAGAGGAGGTTTTAGAAATGGTTGCCTTCATTAAGGAAGGGAAGGTGGAAAGGGTATGGATCTGTGGCATCCTGATACCAAGGGACCGAGAGAGGATGTAGGTGTGCATCCAAAAGAACGTCGACGTCTTTGCTTGGAGTGCGGAGGACATGCCATGCATCGATACGGATGTGGAATGCCATAATTTGATCCTTGACCCCATGATGTTCCCCATATGCCAAAAGAAGAGGACCATTGCCATGAAGCTAGAGGAGCCCAACATGTAGGAGGTGGAGAAGCTCCTCGAGGCAGGTTTTGTATCAGAGATCCAGTATCCAGGCTGGGTCTTGATGAGTTGTAAATATACATATATTTTCGTATTTTATTTAAGTCATTTTTGTTTATTTTTTGTCTTTTTTATTAGTTTTATTCAATAAATTGCTTATTTTTGTAAATATTATTTCTAACTTAGCTTCATTTTGCGTTTATTTGCAAAACATTTTCGCTCGGTTAATTTTTATTTTCACTTTTTATGCATTTCTACCGCATTCTAGCGGTAGAAATGCAGTCGTTTTAACTTTCAGCAACTTTGTTTTTCTTATTTTTGCAAGTGTGTGTGCGTGTATGAGTTAGGTTTTTTTGCTTTATTTCAACTTCTTTACAGTGCGCGTGTGCGTATGCATTTATTTCCGCATACTCGTTAAGAGTTAAATGGCGCTCTGCTTTCATTTTCCGCCCACTCGTTTGAGTGGGACTTGTCTTTTTACTGCTTTCATTTTTTTCCTACTCACTTGAGTAGGAAAACTTTGTGTGTGTGCGTGTGTTTACTTTTCTGTAGAGTGCGTGTGTGTGTTTTACTTTCAAGTAGAGTGCGTGCGTGTATGAGATAAATTTACCCCCGCCCACTCATTTGAGCCGGGACTTGCAATTTTATCGCTTTCTCAATTATGTAGAGTGCGTGCGTGTAGGAGATAATTTTGACGCTTTATTTATCGCTTTCTTCAATTAAGAAGAGTGTGTGTGTGTGTGCATTTATTTCCGCCTACTCATTTGAGTAGGGCTTGCTTTATTTAATTTTCTTTATGGTTTTGAAGTGTGCGTGAGTGTCTGCATCAATTAGCCTTCAATTTATCTAATTGTCCTATTTTTTGTGTTTTCTCTTATAATCGTTCAGTGCTTAATTTAACACTCAAGCTTCACCTAAAAACATAAAGCCGTCCCCATACCGATGAGTGGCTAATCTCTATTAGCCTTCGGCATCGAAGAGAATTGGGACAAATAAAATGATTTGAAATAATTAAAGAACTTTATTTTAATTTTAATTTAAGGACTTATGGTTTGCCCCGGGTTAACGACGCATAGGACCACATAATCGATTTGTGGGCTCTATTTCCGTTATCCATACGCAACGCCAAGAGGCCGCACGTATGGACCGATCCCCCTTGGGTAAAGAGAACTGTGTACGCCCCCTCGAAAGAGGAGAAACTTAGTTCTGCCAGATTGGGTTCCCCACCCAATAGCGGGGTTCTTAGCGTAATGCTGGCGTTAAGGGGAATCCTTCGTCGGACTAACGTTCGGTCGAATAGCCTTAGCGCCTAGGTGAGCGATATCCCTAGACCAAGGTGAGCTCAAGTTCTTGGAACCTCCACGGCCAAGTGCCTTTTATTAAATTAAAAACAAAGTTCAATAATTGTTAAGAATTATTTTAGTCTTAATCCGATTCGATGCCGAGCGTTAACCCGTCATCGAACAAACTTAGCAAAATTCAGCTCTCTTTCTTTCCATTTTAATTAGACTAAAAAATCCCACCTTACTGATAGTAAGATAAAAGTGTTCCTGGAAGAGTAGATATAATCAACGCGTCCCCGAGAATAATACGACCTCGGTATTTTCCCAAATACCGAGTACTACTTGCGATAGGTGCACTTGCCTCCTCTCATTAGAAAACTCGATCTTCTAACCGGCCTGCGGAATCTGACCATTTCGAACCAACCACAATCGGTCTCTGTTCCGCGGCCATCAAGTTTTTGGCGCAGTTGCCGGGGAGCACGGTTGTTATATTGAATTCGGGACTCTATTAGTTTTACTTTATTTTCAAATAAAAAAATTTTTATACAAAAAAAATCCTTCCCCCTTTCGTTTTTTTAGGGTGTATGACCCGTGGACAACCTTCGAGTTTTGAAAAACTTGAATTCGACCCCGAGATCGACCGCTCTCTTGCGCGTATCTGATCTCTCCGTCGAATTCCCTTTTTAAACCCCGCAGAATCTATCGGAGAACCCTCTTCTTCTTCTATGGCCGACCCAAATAATGCCCAACCGGCCGAGCGTACTATGTCTTACTACGCTCGGCCCAACTTGGATGATATAGGGTCGAGTATTGTTCGGCCCACTGTGGCCAACAATAATTTTGAAATTAAGTCGAGTGCTATTCAAATGATCCAAAATTCCGTGCAGTTTGACGGACTGCCGGATGAGGACCCCAATAACCACTTGTCTAATTTTCTTGAGATTTGCGATACTTTTAAAATTAATGGCGTCACTGATGATGCCATTCGTTTGCGCCTTTTTCCCTTCTCTCTTAAGCGCAAGGCTAAGGCGTGGTTACTCTCCCTCCCGTGGGGATCCATCACGTCCTGGGCGGAGTTGGCAGAGAAATTCTTTACGAAGTATTTTCCGCCCGCGAAAACTGCAAGATTGCGGGCGGACATATCTTCATTCATCCAAAATGACTCTGAGTCTCTTTACGAGACTTGGGAACGCTTTAAGGAGTTTCTCCGCCGGTGCCCGCACCACGCTCTGCCAACGTGGTTGCAGGTACAAATTTTTTATAATGGACTGAACAGTCAAACGCGTCAAATGATTGACGCGGCTACCGGGGGCACTCTGAACAATAAGATCCCCGAGGCCGCCCAGGCCCTTTTCGAGGAAATGGAGGGTAAACGCCTACCAGTGGAATGTCTCGCGGGCGCGCCCAAAGCAGGCAGGCATTTTTGAAGTGGATGTCACTGCTCAGCTAGCCCTCCAAGTGGAAAGGCTAATTAAGCAGGTGGCGGAGATGTCTGTTGCCTCCTCCACTCCGCCTTGTTATCTCCCCCCCCCTCTAACGTCTGCGTAGTCGACGAGTTCGTGGACTACATGGGAAATCCGGTGCGTCCCACCTTTCAAAACAACCCTTATAATAGCCACTATAATCCAGGTTGGAGGAACCATCCGAATTTCTCCTGGAGCAACCCGAATAATGCGCAGCGTCCCCCTCCCCCTCCTTTTGCCCAACGTTTCCTCCTCCCCCTCCTATGAAGCCATCCCCGGTGGAGGAAAATTTTAATCGTTATGTCGCGTCCAACGAGTCCAATATCCGGAATATCACCGGATCGCTAAAAAATTTAGAAATCCAGGTTGGACAGCTGGCGCGACTTATGTGGGAACGCGCTCTGGGGGCACTGCCAGGGAACACGGAGCCCAATCCAAGGGAAACCGCCAACGCTATAACCCTCCGTAGCGGTAAGGAGGTGGTCGATCCAAAACGGATCGATCCTCAGGTACATATTTCACCTCCGACCCCTCTTCCCTCTTCTTCGATTACGCAACCCTTACCGATTTTTAATGACAAAACAATTTTAAACAAGGCGTTGCCCTACCCGCATAAGTTAGATAACGAGCGAGTGAATGCGCAATATGAAAAATTTATTTTATTACTTAAACAAATTCATATTAATGTTCCTTTTTGCGAGGCTATCTCGCAAATGCCTAAATATGCAAAATTTTTAAAAGAACTACTTTCTAATAAACGCAAACTCGAGGATATTTCGCATATATCTCTCAACGTTTTCTGCTCGGCGGCTCTTACTAGTAAATTGCCCTCAAAACAAAACGACTTGGGACGGTTCTCCATCCCGTGCCTTTTTGGCGATGTATTAGTAAAATACACCTTGGCAGACTTAGGCGCGAGCATTAATTTGATGTCGTTCTCGCTCTTCCTATATTTAGGTTTGGGTACACCTGCTCCTACCAATATGCGCATCCAACTAGCGGATCGCTCGGTTAGGTTCCCCATCGGGGTTATTGAGGATGTCTTTGTCCGAGTAGACAAGTTCACCTTCCCGGTGGACTTCGTCATCTTGGACATCGAGGAAGATGCCAACGTACCAATAATACTTGGTCGCCCTTTCCTCGCGACCTCACGTGCGTTAATCGATGTAAGTAATGGTCAGCTTCTCCTTCGGGTAGGAGACGACCAAGTTACTTTTTCTATTAACTCCTCAATGGAAGACTCGTCGCCGAGCGACGATTTCTGCTACTCTTTAGATTCTTTTTATGGAGATTGTTCTTCTCCGGTTTTCGAGTCCGAATTTTTAAACGAAAATATTTTTTCGCTCAAAAATTTTTATTGCGATGAGGACGAGTCTACGAATATGCCTTTTGAACCAATTGGTTCAAAAGACATTAGCACTAAAACATCACTAGAAGAACCGCCCACCCTAGAACTAAAACCATTACCCGAATCCCTAAAATACGCCTTTTTGGGGAAAATGATACACTCTCGGTAATCATTTCTTCGTATTTAAGCGATTCGGATACCTCCGATTTATTGGAGGTTTTGCTTAAACATCGCCACGCAATTGCGTGGCAAATTTCTGACCTAAAGGGGATTAACCCTTCTATCTGCACTCACAAAATTTTCTTAAACGATAATTGCCGCAAAACCATTCAGTCGCAGCAGCGTCTTAATCCAAACATGAAAGACGTCGTGAAAGCTGAGATAATTAAATTATTAGATGCGGGGATTATTTATCCCATTTCTGATAGTGCATGGGTTAGTCCCATTCATGTCGTGCCCAAGAAGGGCGGTCTAACCGTAGTGGCAAATGAGCACAACGAGCTCGTCCCAACTCGTACTTTTACGGGTTGGCGTGTGGTCATTGATTATCGCAAACTTAATGATGCCACCCGCAAAGACCATTTTCCACTACCGTTCCTTGACCAAATTCTTGAGCGTCTTTTCGGTCATCCTTTTTATTGTTTTCTCGACGGTTTATCGGGGTTTTTCCAAATCCCCATTTCCCCCGAAGACCAAGAGAAAACAACTTTTACTTGCCCCTTTGGCACCTTCGCCTACCGAAGGATGCCATTTGGCCTCTGCAATGCGCCAGCTACATTCCAAAGATGTATGCTGGCAATCTTTGGCGAGCTAGTAGAAGATATTATGGAAGTATTTATGGATGACTTTTCTGTATTCGGATGCTCATTCCCGGATTGTCTTCGTAATCTCGATAGTGTCCTCCAGCGATGCGAGGACACGCATCTTGTTTTAAATTGGGAAAAGTGTAACTTTATGGTTCGAGGAGGTTTGGTCCTCGGCCATAAGATTTCGATTAAGGGGATAGAGGTCGATAAGGCCAAAGTAGAAATCATTGAAAAACTTCCTCAGCCGACTAACATAAAATCTATTAGGAGTTTCTTAGGCCACGCGGGCTTTTACAGGCATTTCATTCAAGATTTTTCAAAAATAACAAAGCCGCTTACTCACCTCTTGGAAAAGGAATCACCTTTTGTCTTTAGTAGTGATTGCGAGTCTGCTTTTAATTCTATAAAACAAAAACTTATCAATTCTTCGATTCTAGTGGCCCCTAATTGGTCCCTTCCGTTCGAAATCTTGTGCGACGCTAGTGATATTGCCTTAGGAGCCGTTCTTGGCCAACGCATAGAAAAACATTTTCATCCTATTTATTACGCTAGCAAGACGCTCACTTCCGCACAAGTGAATTACACGACGACAGAAAAGGAACTCTTAGCCGTCGTTTTCGCTTTCGATAAGTTTTGCTCGTACCTTACGCTATCTAAAGTTATAGTTTTCACCGATCACTCCGCCCTTAAGTATTTACTAGCCAAAACCGACGCGAAGCCCCGCCTTCTTCGATGGATTCTCCTCCTACAAGAGTTTGACTTGGAGATCCGAGATAAGAAGGGCGCGGAGAATCTAGCTGCAGACCACCTCTCCCGTTAGAAAATTCGGGTGCGGAAGCGCTCGTCGAATCTGAAATAAATGACAGATTCCCCGAGGAACGCCTTCTCGCCATTCGTTCGTCTTCGTCATCTTCGCCTTGGTTTGCAGATTTTGCGAACTACTTAGTCGCGCGGGTACTTCCAAAAGATTTTTCAAGTCATCAAAAGAAGAAATTCTTTTCCGACTTGAAAAATTTCTTTTGGGATGACCCATTTCTTTTCCGTATCTGCGCGGACCAAGCGGTTCGAAGATGCGTCGCGGGAGTGGAGTGCACACAAATATTGATTCACTGCCACGAGGGTCCAGCCGGGGGGCACTATCAAGCCAACCGGACCGCTAGGAAGGCGCTAGAGGTGGGCTACTTTTGGCCCACTCTCTTCAAAGACGAGCACAATTTTGTGCGCACATGCGATAGCTGTCAGTGGTCGGGTAACATCTCACGTCGAGACGAGATGCCCCAAAATATGTTTTTAGAATGCGAAGTCTTCGATTTATGGGGCATAGATTCTGTTGGCCCTCTACCTCCTTCTTATAAAAATATGTATATTTTAGTGGCGGTCGACTGCGTATCACGGTGGGCGGAAGCGCAAGCTCTCCCCACCAACGATGCGCGAGTCGTCATTACATTTCTAAAAAAATTATTTTCTCGCTTCGGCACGCCTCGCGCTATTATTAGTGATAGGGGAACGCATTTCTGTAACGCTCTAATGGCTAAGACATTAGCTAAATACGGAGTCACGCACAAGCTTGCCACCCCCTACCAACCGCAAACAAGTGGCCAAGTTGAGGTAGTAAATCGAGAGATAAAACGCATATTAGAAAAAACTATTTCACTTAATAGGAAAGATTGGTCCGTTAAGCTTGACGACGCGTTATGGGCGTATCGTACGACGTACAAAACCGCTACTGGTTGTACCCCGTTTCGATTAGTCTATGGCAAAGCGTGCCATTTACCCGTAGAATTGGAGCACCGCGCACTTTGGGCATTAAAACTCTTAAATCTCGACTCTAACTTAGCCGCTCAGAATAGAAAACTGCAACTAAACGAGCTCGATGAATGGCGTGCGAACGCTTACGAGAGCAATAAGTTCTATAAGGAGCGTTCTAAGTTTTATCACGATCGAAAAATTAAAACCCCCAAAAATTTTTCTCCGGGCAATCTAGTCCTTCTTTACAATTCACGTCTTAGGCTTTTCCCGGGTAAGCTAAAATCGCGATGGTTCGGCGCCTTCAAGTTTGAAGAGGTTTGGCCATATGGGACCATACTCATCTCCCACCCCGAAAAAGGCACTTTTAAGGTGAACGGTAATCGGTTAAAGTCTTATATAGCGGGCGACCGTGTGATCAGTAGGAGCGAAACCATAACCCTTCTCCATATATAAACCCGCCACTATAGTCAAGCTACGCGACTATAAACAAAGCGCTCCTTGGAGGCACCCCACGTCTATCTTTTTTACGTCTTTATTTATTATGTTTTCTATTTTTCTAATAAATGCAGGGTTTCTAATGGGCTTCCCCGAGCGCGGATCAGGGACGTTTTCTGCCCCCCTCTTTTTCCTTATTTGTACATATACCTACTATCTTGTTCCTCATGCTTAGCATACAACATTGGGGACAATGTTGGATCTAAGTATGGGGGTGTTTTCGTATTTTCATACTTTCTTTTTCACTTACAAAAAAAACAAAACAAAACAAAAAAAATTAAATTTTAAAAAAAAAACAAAACTTCAAAAACAAAAAAAAACAAAAAAAAAACAAAAATATATATAACACAAAAATAAAAAAAAAATTTAATTAAAAATTTTGAACTTTCATTTTTGAAACTTTGACTTATTTTTGACTTTGTCCGTGAGATCCGGCTCATCGAGCCATCCACATAACGAGTCATCTCGCGGCAACCTAGTTTATATTTTTGTAAAAATTCTTGTAAATAATTTTGTAAATAATTTTTATAAGTACTTTTTGTAAATATTCTTTCTCTTTCTCCTCTCCCTTTTTCCCTCTCATCCTTGTAAATATTTTTTCTTTTTCCCAAATTTTTGTAAATAGAATGAAAATTTCATTAAAAATACAAAAAAATTCACAAAACTTAAAAATCCAAAAATTTTTTTATTTTCGCATTGTTTTTTCTTTCTTTTTAGTATGTATATATTAAAGATATAAATACAAAAATACAAAAAAAGAGCATAACTTCAAAAAAAAATTAAAAAAAAAATATTTATGTAAGTTATGAAACAAATAAATCAAACATTTCATTCTTAAGTTTCTTGCTATCCAAAACTTTCGTTTTGAGTTTATTTATATGCGAATTTGATCAATTCTTTGTTCACTATTCATTTGTTAATTATAGATTGAAAAATCTAAATAGCCGGGGTTAAGTTTTAAAGAATTTATTATACTTTGTTAAAAATAGGGGACTCGCTTTAGGCACTACTTCTAATTTTTCATAGATAGGAGCATGTGTACCATGTTAGAAAATAACGACTATAGAATTCAATTATGCTTGCTTTTAGCTTTCTGAAAAATTGGAACGTACAATTTATAATGGTTGCTCTCAATTATTTTTCAATTAAAAATCTAGTTCTCTTTTCTCCCCTTACCTATCATAACCTACTCGGTATGATAAAAATATTTCCCCAAAAAGAAAAAGATCTTATGTCAATGGGAATAGATTTCATTCCGTAAATATAGGCACCCAATAATTTAAAAGATTATACGTTACGGAGTAAGAGGATAAAATTCATTACTCCAACACATATACATTGGGTTATTTTTATGAAGAAGAAAATTTTTTTTATGTTAAGCAAAATAAGATTTCGTTTTCCTTTAACATCCAAATCAAAAAAAATGGAGGTTCGAGAAAAAAATAATAACCTCGCCTCAAAATCCAAGCATCTTCATAAACCAACATCAACCCCCCTTAGCCAATTTCATGACTCTAGAATTAATTCAAAAATCTTTTTGATAGCATAATTTGTAAATTGCATTATTTCCGGTAAAACTCCTAAAAGCTAAAGTTCGTATAACTCCAAACTATTTTCTGTTAATCTAACCAATATAATAATTGCTTTCTATTTGATTACATCAAGAAGTCTTTGGCCAAAACTTTTGCCCTGTTTAAATCATCTAAATAATTTTAGGACTTAACTCTTATACCCCGTATATTTTTATTTGATCTCTCTTATAATTAATTTAGCGGTAGAAAAAACTTAGGGTTTTTTATTATTCCTTATAAGTTCACCTCAAACTTTTGCTCTGGAATAACAAAAGCTTAAGTATGAGGGTGTTTGATGAGTTGTAAATATACCTATATTTTCGTATTTTATTTAAGTCAATTTTGTTTATTTTTTGTCGTTTTTATTTGTTTTATTCAATAAATTGCTTATTTTTGTAAATATTATTTCTAACTTAGCTTTATTTTTATTCCAGAAAAATTCCAGAAAAATTCCAGAAAAAGTCAATATGTTGACTGACACGCCCGTGTCACATGACCGACACGCCCGTGTCACGCCCTCGACGATCGCCGACCACAGGTGCCAGCTCGACGATCGGCGATCATCAAACCTAGCTCGACACGCCCCTAGACACGCCCGTGTCAAGGTGTGACACGGGCGTGACTTAGCTGCCTGGCGCGACGTGACGCGCACGACTTTGCGGCCGGACCGCGCCCAGATCGACCTCCCCGACACGCCCCAGTCACGCCCGTGACAGATACATGTCACGCCCGTGACCTAGGGCGTGACCGCCACGTTTTCAGCCGAAGTCAACTTTCTAGTCAAGTCACCCGATCAGCTCATGTACAGTATCGATACGCCCCCCTGTCACGCCCTAGTCACGGGCATGACCCACCCGAAAATTTGCCTATAAATAAGAGCTTCCAGGAAGCTTTTCTTGTCCACCTTTTTGGTCCAAATTGCTTAGGGGAGGTGCTGCCCATTTGGATTCCATGCTATGTAAGGGAATTTTATCCCCCTCTCTCTTAGTTTGTATTAGCTTTCTCTTTTTAGCTTTCATGTAATCGCTTATAATTTTAATAAAATATGCAATTTTCTCTCTTCCTTAGTATGAATGTTCATTTGGAAGCGCCCTTCTTAAGTGATTTTTCGTTCTTCTTTTTTATTCTTTTTATGTTTTCTTCATTTAAAGCTTTTATAACTAGTTTAGTTTAGGATTTTATCGGCATTTCTAGCCATTGTGCCGTCCGTTTAGTTTTCATTTTCCGCACTTTTTAGCTTTAGCTTTTTCTTCTTTATCATTTTCATTCATATAGGTTTTATAAAAACTCCCCTAAAAATGTTCGTTTTTATTTTCTTTAACTTAGGCTCTTAGGAATGTAAAACTTCTCGTTCTTTTTTAGTTTTATTCTCACTTTTTTGGAGGTTTTATAAAAACTTATGAATAAAAATGTAGTCGTTATAATTTTTCGCTCACTTCATTTTAGCTTTTTATTTGTAAAACTTTTAGTCCCTTTAATTTTTATTTCATCTTTTTATGCATTTCTACCGCATTCTAGCAGTAGAAATGCAGTTGTATTAATTTTTTGAGTACTTTCATTTTGCATTTATTTTCAAAACATTTTCGCTCGGTTAATTTTTATTTTCACTTTTTATGCATTTCTACCGCATTCTAGCGGTAGAAATGCAGTCGTTTTAATTTTTCAACAACTTTGTTTTTTTTATTTTTGCAAGTGTGTGTGCGTGTATGAGTTAGATTTTATTGCTTTATTTCAACTTCTGTAGAGTGCGCGTGTGCGTATGCATTTATTTCCGCCTACTCGTTAAGAGTTAAATGGCGCTCTGCTTTCATTTTCCGCACACTCGTTTGAGTGGGACTTGTCTTTTTACTGCTTTCATTTTCTTCCTACTCACTTGAGTAGGAAAACTTTGTGTGTGTGCGTGTGTTTACATTTCTGTAGAGTGCGTGTGTGTATTTTACTTTCAAGTAGAGTTCGTGCGTGTGTGAGATAAATTTACCCCCGCCCACTCATTTGAGCCGGGACTTGCAATTTTATCGCTTTCTCAATTATGTAGAGTGCGTGCGTGTAGGAGATAATTTTGACGCTTTATTTATCACTTTCTTCAATTAAGAAGACTGTGTGCGTGTGTGCATTTATTTCCGCCTACTCATTTAAGTAGGGCTTGCTTTATTTAATTTTCTTTATGGTTTTGAAGTGTGCGTGAGTGTCTGCATCAATTAGCCTTCAATTTATCTAATTGTCCTATTTTTTGTGTTTTCTCTTATAATCGTTCATTGCTTAATTTAACACACACGCTTCACCTAAAAACATAAAGCCGTCCCCATACCGATGAGTGGCTAATCTCTATTAGCCTTCGGCATCCAAGAGAATTGGGACAAATAAAATGATTTGAAATAATTAAAGAACTTTATTTTTATTTTAATTTAAGGACTTATGGTTTGCCCCGGGTTAACGACGCATAGGACCACATAATCGATTTGTGGGCTCTATTTTCGTTATCCATACGCAATGCCGAGAGGCCGCACGTATGGACCGATCCCCCTTGGGTAAAGAGAACTGCGTACGCCCCCTCGAAAGAGGAGAAACGTAGTTCTGCCGGATTGGGTTCCCCACCCAATAGCGGGGTTCTTAGCGTAATGCGGGCGTTAAGGGGAATCCTTCGTCGGACTAACGTTCGGTCGAATAGCCTTAGCGGCCAGGTGAGCGATATCCCTAGAACAAGGTGAGCTCATGTTCTTGGAACCTCCAAGGCCAAGTGCCTTTTATTAAATTAAAAACAAAGTTCAATAATTGTTAAGAATTATTTTAGTCTTAATCCGATTCGATGCCGAGCGTTAACCCGTCATCGAACTAACTTAGCAAAATTCAGATCTCTTTCTTTCCGTTTTAATTAGACTAAAAAATCCCACCTTACTGATAGTAAGATAATAGTGTTCCTGGAAGAGTAGATATAATCAACGCGTCCCCGAGAATAATACGACCTCGGTATTTTCCCGAATACCGAGTACTACTTGCGATAGGTGCACTTGCCTCCTCTCGTTAGAAAATTCGATCTTCTAACCGGCCCGCGGAATCTGACCATTTCAAACCAACCACAGTCGGTCTCTGTTCCGCGGCCATCAGGTCTCAAATGTTGTAATGGTTAGGAAGGTAGATGGGCGATGGAGAATGTGTAGACTTCTCTCTTTTAAATAAATCATGCCCTAAGGATTTCTACCCCTGCCTCGAATCGACATGCTGGTTGGCTCAGCCATTTATTTTAATATGATTAGTTTTTAGATTCTTTTTCAGGTTATCATCAAATTAGGATGAATCCACCTCATATCAACGACGTCTCCTTCATTAAGAGGGAATGGTGCTTCAGCTACAAGATGATGCCCGTCGGGATGAAGAACGTAGGAGCCATATACTAGTGTATGATGGATCGGGTCTTCAAATGTCAAAGAGGGAGGAACTTGGAGGTCTAAGTGGACGATCTCATGGTGAAAAGCAGGGATGTGGATCCCACTTAGTTGACTTATAAGAAATATTTTCCACCTTGTGAAAGTTCAAGATGTGGCTAAAACCCCTAAAGTGTATCCTTGGGGCGAGCAGAGGAAAGTTCCTAGGCCATCTCCTCACCTCGACAGGGGTAGAGTCCAACCCCGACAAGGTGAGGCCATAATTGAGTTGGAGTCACCATGTAATACCAAAGTGGTTCGGCGCTTGACGGGGAAGCTCGTCGGGCTCAGTAGGTTTCCTCCCGGGAAGGGGAGAAGTGCTCACCCTTCTTCAAGATGCTGCGAGGGAACCAAAAATTTCAGTGGACAAAGGAGTGCGGAGAGGCTTTATAGGAATTGTAAAGACAGCTCACTCAAGCCACACTCCTTCAGGGACTAAATGAGGGGGAGGACCTGATGTTGTATCTGGGAGTGGAAGCTGAGGACATGAGCTCTATCTTAGTTCGGGAAGTGGGTAAGAAGCAGTTGCCCATCTATTATGCCAGCAGGGTATTAAAGAATGAAGAGCTTTATTTCCCAATCCTAGAGTAGCTGGCTTTCTCTTTGGTTGTTTTGGAACCCTAATTTGGATTTGGGCAAGAAATACTATTAGGATGTTTTTAGATTGAACCAAAACGTATAGTCAGGGTCATAGGATTATTTCTAGGTCTGCCTCAAAAGAACTCAAGAGAAATCATGCAGAAATCAGTTTTGTAAAGTGCAGAAAATCAGATCGACAATAGTCGAACTCAGCTCGATGATAGTCAAACTCAAGTCGACGAGACTCAGAGTTATATCTCTGAGTTGAGCTCGATGATCTCCGAGCTCCGGTCAACGATCACTGATCTCAATACAGAATCTCAGCTCGATGGAAAGTTTATTCAGGTCGACAATCTCTGAGCTGAGGTCGACAAAATCTATGCAGTCTTACAGAAAGAGATTTTTTTACAGATGGCAGAATTAATTAAAGCCTTAATTGCAGGCTTTATTATTCTCAGATTTAATACCATATATTCTCATTTGAATAAAGCCGTTGAAGGGGAGCATTAAATATGGATTAAAAGCTAATTAACTCCCAAGGCTGTTTCCCTTCTCGAAAATGAGTCAGCCATTAAAGTCAAAGTGAATTCAAATGTTTGAATCATGTTCAGACATATATAGAGATATTTTGTTACCAAAAAAAAGTAGAAAGGGATGAAGAAGTGAGAAAGAATAAAGAGAAATAATAACTATTAACAATCAGTGAAGAACAACATAGATCGGTTTCTCACAGATTTCTTCATCATCTGCTTCAGGCTTCCAATAGAAAACAAATACAATATCTATTTAGAAGCTTGCTTGAATGCAAAATCAAGTTTGAAGGCCTACAACCTGAAGCAAAGATTCCACTCCTGAACCATTCTTCATCTCAGGGGGAGCTTTGATATCATCAAATCCACTAGTCTTCTCTCAGATCATTGACAGAGAAGAACACCATCATCTTTCTATTTCTCATCTGTGTACAGGGTTATTACTCCCTTCAAAAGTGAACACATTTGTGATAGGGCACCTGATCAAAAACCTATTGGTTTTTAGGCACCTTATCAAAAGCCTAAAGGGTTTCGAGATCTACCTGAAAGAGATTTTGTGATGGAAGGGAACCTGATCAAAAACCTGT
Organism: Platanthera zijinensis; assembly: GCA_039513925.1. Classification (NCBI taxonomy): domain Eukaryota; kingdom Viridiplantae; phylum Streptophyta; class Magnoliopsida; order Asparagales; family Orchidaceae; genus Platanthera; species Platanthera zijinensis. Next base: position 40,265,454 of record CM077083.1, read on the forward strand.
AGTTGATTCCTACCAGGGTGGTAGAAGAGTGGACGTACCCAGGTTGATTGGGGAACAACTATAATCCTTGTGTCGTCTGTGTGCTTGCTTTTCCTTCTTTATCTTTTGCTGTGACCTTTTTACATTAACTCTAGTTTAGAAGAAAGTTAAGATCTATCCCCTTTCTTTCAATTGGTATCACGGGGAGGTTTTCTCTTGGTTGTACAGGCTAACACCAAACTGATAGATCTTATTTTTCTTAAGAGTCTATCATGGCATAAAATGAAGATTTTTCAAGCACCAGACCTTCTATGTGCAATCTAGATAAGCTTGCACTATGGAAGGCAAGGATTAGTCTTTTTAAGAACTCTATTGATGAAGAAATTTTCAATTCTATCTTGACAGGTCCTTATCAACCCTCTAAAATGATAAGAATGAATGTTGTTCCATCATCTAAATGGACAGAAGACCAAAAAAGGCTAAAGATTGCTAATGCAAGAGCAATGAACATTCTTGCTCAATCAATGTCTGATGACATTTTTCAGGAAATTGCTGAATGCACCTCAACAAAGGACATCTGGGACAGCCTCACAACAATGGCTGTTAGATCAACAAAAGAAAGAACATGTAAAGCTGAATCTTGGAGTGACTCTAAAGCTTCATCCTGTACAACTGATGATGAAGAAGAGACAAGAACAAGAGAATTCTGCCTGATGGCAAACAATGCATCTTGCAGTAGCCATGATGAAGAATTTGAATCTGATGAAGAATCAGTAGCAGAATCAGAAGAGGATCAGGTTATTTCTTCCTTTGATTTTTTTTTCAGAAGATTTTAAAGAAGATTTTAAAATTTTATGCAATTATTTGATTCTATCTGAGAAGAAAATAAAACTTCTCAGAGGAAAAGTAATTAATTTGTCTTCTGAAAACATTCAACTCAAAGAATGCTTACAATTATTTCAAAAAAATTAGCTTCATTAGAATCAGTTAAAGGCAAAGAAAAAATAATAGATTTAGATAAAATAACTGAATTTTTACCAAAACAAACTAAAAATATTCAGAAAATTTTTGTTCAAAATAAGTCGTCGAACCAAGATCGACGATCTCAGTATTACTCGTCGAACGGCGATCGACGATCTCTGAACCCAGAGGTTGGTTATAACTACTCAGCAAAAGGGGATCGACGATATCATCACTTTTCGTCGAGCAGAGATCGACGATCGTAGAATACAGATACTAGTCATTATTACTCTGTGAACCGAGATCGACGAGATCAATACTGGTCGTCGAACGCAGATCGTTGATCTCAACATAAATCATCGAACTCAGAATTTCAAAACAGAAATTTTTATCGTTTTGAAATTTATAATAAAACTCAAAATCTTGTCAATCCTTTTACCCAATGGTTCATCTCTCCTAGGTAATTTCATCCACTAGGTTACCAAGATCAACCTGAATATTCTTTTATTTCTTATTATATGAAAAAGAACCTGGATCCAAGGTAATATGGGTCCAGAACTTCTAACCTCTTATTTCAAGAAAAGATTCTTCAAAGTAAGGGTAGTTGTATAGGGGAAGACTGCTTTAAAGGATACAACAGCAGCATTTTCAATTAGTCAGAAATCAAGGAGATGATATCAAGGATATTATTGAATACTGTAGGAGCAATATTTCTGAAATATGCTCAGTTAAAGATAATCAAAGAACAACTACAGAGCCTATCAGAAATTTTTCTTATTTATATTTCAAAACTTTGTTGTTTATTTTATGTTTCAAAGCACCCATTTTAAATTTGCTTTGTATTCCTTTTAGGTAAATAGTATCCTCACCCAAATAGGGAGAGATTGTTGGAACTCTAGTTTGGATTTTGGCAAGGAATACTACTAGGATGTTTTTATATTGACCCAAAATGTATAGTCAGGGTCATAGGATTATTTCTAGGTCTGCCTCAAAAGAATTCTAGAGAAATCATGCAGAAATCAGTTTTGTCAAGAGCAAAAAATCAGTTTGACGATAGTCGAACTCAGCTCGACGATAGTCGAACTCAGGTCGACGAAACTCAGAGTTCTATCTCTGAGTTGAGCTCGACGATCTCCGAGCTCCGATCGACGATCGCTGATCTCAAGACAGAATCTCAGCTTGACGCAAAGTTTATTCAGGTCGATGATCTCTTAGGTGAGGTCGACGAAATCTGTGCAGTCTTACAGACAGAGATTTATTTACACCTGGCAGAATTAATTAAGGCATTAATTGCAGGCTTTATAATTCTCAGATTTAATACCATATATTCTTATTTGAATATAGCCATTGAAGGGGAGCATTAAATATGGATTAAAAGTTAATTAAATCCCAAGGCTCTTTCGCTTCTCGAAAATGAATCAGCCATTAAAGTTAAAGTGAATTCAAATGTTTGAATCATGTTCAGACATATATAAAGATATTTTTTTACAAAAAAAGTAGAAAGGGGTGAATCAGTAAGAATGAATATAATATCAGTAAGAATGAATATAATATCAGTAAGAATTCAAATTTCTTCATGATCTGCTTCAGGCTTCCAAGAGACAACAAATATAATATCAGTCTAGAAGCTTGCTGGAGAGCAACATCAAGTCTGAAGGCCTACACCGTGAAGCAAAGATTCAACTCTTGAACCATTCTTCATCTCAGGGGGAGCTTTGACATCATCAAATCCATTAGTCTTCTCTCAGATCATTGACAGAGAAGAATACCATCATCTTTCCATTTTCCATCTGTGTACAGGGTTATTACTCCCTTCAAAACTGAACTCATTGGTGATAGGGCACCTGATCGAAAACCTATTGGTTTTTAGGGACCTGATCAAAAGCCTAAAGGGTTTCTAGTTCTACATGAAAGAGATCTTGTGGTGGTAAGGCACCTAATCAAAAACCTGTAGCGGATTCCTACTAGGGTAGTAGAAGAGTTGACGTACCTAGGTTGATTGGGGAACCACTGTAATCATTGTGTCGTCTGTGTGCTTGCTTTTCCTTATTTATCTTTGTGTTGTGACTTTTTACATTTACTCTAGTTTAGAAGAAAGTTAAGATCAATCCCCTTTCTTTCAGGTTATCTTAGCAAAAAAGATTTGGCCGTAATTTCAAGCACACACGATCAAGGTGTTGACGGACCACTCGCTTCGCAAGATCCTCGAGGGTTTGGAGCACTTTGGAAGGTTTGCCAAATGTTCCATCGAGCTGAGCGAGTTTTATATATCTTTTGTAGCATGGCTCTCAATCAAGGCACATGCGGTAGCAAATTTCTTGGTCCATTATGTCATCGAGGTCAATGTGGAGGGTCCGCGGTAGCAGGTTTCCTGAAAGGTGTTCGTTGATGGAGCATGAAGGAAGCATTCGCTGGGGGTGGGGTAGTGTTGGTAAGCCCTCAATGGGTCATAATAGAGTAGGTCGTTGTCTTGAACTTCCCGGTCACTAACAACCATATGGAGTATGAGGTCGTGATAGTAGGGCTATACCTGATTAAGGAGGTGGGGCTGTAGTATGTGGTGGTATCTACAAATTCATTGGTAGTGGCATCACAAATCATGGGTGAGCACGAGGCAAGGGAGTCTACCCTCATGAAGTACTTGACAAAGTTGAGGGGGATCATCGAAGGATTCTGATTGTTTTCCATTCGACATATTACTTGGGAGGAGAATGATGCACCTGACCGGTTGTCCATGTTCAGACTCAGGACCGGAGGCACTTTTACGAAAATGTTTCACCCAGCAATTGAGGAGGGAGAGTTGATGGAGGGGGATAAACACCCCTCATGGGTTGACACCTTCAAAACTTTCCTGACCACAGTAAAGTTCCTAGAGGAGGTCAAGGATAGAAAGATCTTCAGGCACAAATCGACTCATTATCTGTTGCTCGAAGGAGGGTTGCACAGGAAGACACTTTCAGGGCTTCTAGCCCGGTGTGTAATAGAGTAGGAAATTGTGATGAAGTGCACTCCAGTGAGTGTGGGAGCCCTTCAGGAGGCCGGACCTTGGAGGAAAGGGTGGTCCGATAGGGGTACTTTTTCCCAACCCCGAAGAAGGATCCAACGGAATTAGCAAGGAAGTGTCGAAAGTGTCATTTGTAAGCTCCACTCTAACTTCTGCTCGCCTAGAGTCTTAGGAGCATCGCGGCGCCCTGGCCCTTCACCATCTGGGGATGGATTTGGTTGGATGTTTTCCCAAAGAAATTGGGCGGAGGAGATTTCTCTTAGTCATAATCGACTACTTCTTGAACTGGTTAGAGGTAAAGACACTAGACAAAGTGACCTCCCAGGTGATTCATAATTTTGTATGGGGGAGATCATATGCCAACATGGGCTCCTAAAGGCCATAGTCACTTACAATGGACCCCAGTTCTCAAGGGAGCAGTTCATCAGCTTCTGCACTCAGTTGTGGATAGACCTCAGGTTTGCCTCTGTCCACCACCCTCAAAGCAATGGGCAAGTAGAGGCGGTAAACAAGATCATTGTAAATTTGTTGAAGAAGAAGGTGGAGAACCTTAGAGTAATTTGGTTAGAATAATATACCTCGGTGTTATGGGCTCTAAGGACCACCCAAAACACAGCTACCGGAGAGACCCCCTTCAAACTTTCTCACGAATGTGAATCCATTCTTCTCGTGGAGTTTGACATCAGGTCACCGTGAGTGGAAGCTGCCAAGGAAGGAGATAAGAAATGGAGGATAGAAAATAAAGGGGGAGCTATGACTCTCACTGGATCTGATAGAGGAACTCTGTGATATGGCCGCCATCAGGCAGGAGGAGATCAAGCGGCGGATGGCCAAGTACTTTGACAAGCATGTTAAGATCAAGCAGTTCATAGAGGGGGATCTGGTAATTAAAAAGGTGGATGTCGTGGGGAGATCGGAAATAGTGAGGAAGCTTCATCCAAATTGGTAAGTTCCATACATCATTAAGGAAGGACTAATGTCAGGGGGATATCGCCTCCAGAATATGGAAGGGGAGATACTTAGCCACACCTGGAGTGGTGATGACTTGAAGCGTTTTTGCCCTTGAGCCTTATATGTAACATATTCTCTATTTTTATTAATAATTCTCTTATATATCAAGATCCAAATGGACTCTGTGAGTTAATGAAGAGATTAAAATGTTGACCCCGAGATGATCCTGCTTACCAGGCTCCTTTTTGCTAGCAGGGCTGGAAGTCAATCTGTGGTGGTTGGAAATACAGACCTAGAGAAGATCCCACTGAATAGGCTCCCATTAGCTTGTAGGGCTGGAAGTCACTCGATGGTGGTTGTAAATGTTGACCCCGAGAAGATCCCACTGACCAGGCTCCCATTAGCTGGAAGGGCTGGAAGTCACTTAGTGGTGGTTTGAAATATGGACCCCCCGAAGATCTTGCTGACAAGGCTCCCATTTGCTGGCAAGGTTGGAAGTCACTCAGTAGTGGTTGGAAATGTGGACCCCGAGATGATCCAGCTGACCAGGCTCCCATTAGCTGGCAGGGCTGGAAGTCACTCGATGGTGGTTGGAAATGTTGACCTTGAGAAGATCCAGCTGACCAGGCTCCCATTAGCTTGTAGGCCTGGAAGTTACTCGGTGGTGGTTGGAAATGTGGACCCCGAGAAGATCTCGCTAACCAGACTCCCATTAGCTTCCAGGGCTGGAAGTCACTCGGTGGTGGTTGGAAATGTTGACCCCGAGAAGATCCCGTTGACCAGGCTCCTATTAGGCAATAAGGATAGAAGTCACTCGGTGGTGGTTGGAAATGTTGTTCCCGAGAAGATCCCGCTGACTAGGCTCCCATTAACTGGCAGGGCTAGAAGTAACTCGTTGGTTGTTGGAAATGTTGACCCTTAGAAGATCCCGATGTCTAGGCTCCCATTAGCTGGCTAGGCTAGAAGTCACTCGGTGGTGGTTGGAAATGTGGACCCCAAAAATATCCTACTGACTAGACTCCCATTGGCTGGCAAGGCTGGAAGTCAATCGGTGGAGATTGGAAATGTTCACTCTAGGAAGGTCCTGAAGTCAGTCTTTCACCAAGCTGACAAGGCTGGAAGGCCCTCGGTGGAGGTCATGAAATATCATGGATCTAAGTCCTAAGGTGATCCCATGGTCAGGCTCTTACCTAGCTAGTAGGTCTAGAAGGCCCTCGGTGGATGTGGTGAAACACATTGGATGGGGGTTGGTCCAAAGAGAATGACACATATTAAGAGTATGGTAGGCAAGACCTAGGTGCTCGAGTGGCCTCTATATAGCGCAAAGACTCACTCAACAAAGACCCACTTGTCAGGCTCACTCGACGGGTTGGCCTCTCAAAGTATGGAATCGAGGTCATCTCTCCCCAGATCGTACACAAGCGCGAGGCAATCGCAATCACCACCTAATAGCTTAAGGCAAGGGCGAATGCGTATAACGGAGATCAGGTTTTTGCTAAAAGCTCTCTTTGGGTGCGGGAGGGTTCCGGTCGCAGCCTAGGAACTAAGGGTCGGTGATGAGCAAATGCGCGGGAGCATTTGCGATTGGCAAGAAAAAAAACAAGAGAAATTAATGATAAACAGCCATATCGGCAGAGACAACTTCGAAAATTTGTATTTATATATCAAAAGTGTTCTTACAAGAGGGGCTTTCGCCCCTGGCATGACTGATCAATAAAAACAAAATACAGTCAAAAAATTAAAAGTAGAAGAGATTTTGGAGGAGTCGTTGGGCTTCTCGCTAGAAGATCCTTCACTCCCGCGGAGGATTGAATAAACCTAATTCCAACATTGGAGGTTCTCGCCCTTGGGCGCATCGATTGGAAGGAAAAGCCAGGGGAGAATGCTTCGCGGTGTGATTCTCTCACTGCCTTCCCTCAGAAGTCCAACCTCTCATAGCACTTCAATCACTTGCTTTGTATCCCCCTGGGCATTCTCCTACATCATCACCTCGATCTCATAGTTGGTCTATTGATGCAGTTTACCATTCTCGCTGGATGGTGGCATGACGAGGAGCTCTTGCAGGCGCATGTTCTAAGCCTTCAACCCCGTGACCTCATGTTTAAGGCCAGCCACTCGTGCACATAGCAGTTTGACATTCGCGGGGTCCTTCATAAAAGATTAAAAAAGTAAGTATAAAATAAAAAACGAGAGTGTGAAAGACTAGCGAGGCTTCACTCACCCCTTGCGTCGGGCGACTGGCGAGAAGTGTCTTGGAGACCTTGAGCTTGTCCTTCAGGGAGACAACCTCCGCTTAGGCAAGATCCCATGACCTTTGTAGGTCGCCCAAGTTTCGCTCAAGGCTGAGGCTGCAGTGCGATGACATATGCGCAAGCTCGAGGGCTCAAAGCTAGGCCCACATAGCCTTATGCGTGAGGGTCCGGGTCGACTCCGCATCAAAAATACTGCCATCCTCCCGGTTTTACATGCCAAAGATGAATGTGAAGCCATCACTGTAGGTGGAATCTTGTTCGATCCACGAGGGGAAGAGAGTGGAGATGGAGGCCCTGTTGGCCTTGTGGTCCCGCTAGAGCATAGGTTGGCCTTCCTCATCTAGGTACTTCTCGTCGAGGCCAAAATTCTGTTACCCTCTAAGAACCGGCAATGTTGGAGTCTTCTATGTCGCAGTGATGATCTTAACGATAGTGCTTTCCATGTTAATCACGGCTGGAGGCTTGGCGGGGGACTTTAACGACGGACTAGCCCATGTGCAACGTTGATGTTTTGGTTTTCTTGGAGGATGTTGGGGGCAGAGAATCTGACTTTCTATTTGAGGCACTAAACTGGGATGAGGTACCCGACTCCTCCTAGAAGGCTGAAACCATGGATAAGGAGAGAGATGAACCGTGGGCGAGAACTCCTCTTTTATCAGCTTGTAGGGGGAAGTCGAGGTTGATGAAGCCTTGCACATGTCGAGCCTGGCTGTCGGCCTCTCCAAGCATCCTACGAATGTGAGAGGGAGGCTAGGTTTGTACGGACACATGGCATCAAAGTCACGAGTGTGCGAGAAAGAAGAATGAATACTTGGAGTCGAATTGATAGTAAATACGTTATGTGAAGGGCCTATTTAAAGAAAAAAAACTCGGCAATTATGTGTTTCATCAGGCATCGGGGCTGCAGAAAACAATTCCATCATCCTAATGCCTCGTAATCTGCCCCGCCTTCCCCCCGCTCTGCCCACCTGTGAATAGCGAATGACTATAGGAAAGTCCTTGGGTAAGTAAAAAGCACAGCGAGATGGGTATCAAGAAAACTAAAAGTATATAACGCTCGAGTATAGCATTCGTCATAGGCACCGAACATTATACAAGGATAAAACAACATTTAAAAAAGGAAAGTCCATTCGTCGTGCGAAAGAAAAATTAAGTGTTTATTATTACAAAACAAGATAGAAGGAGTACAGATAAATAAAGGGCAAGCGGAAGGCTGGGTGAGGGGTGGCGAAAGTCGACGAACATTGTACTAGATCCTTTGTCAGCGGCCCCATCCCTGCCTCCCTAACCTCGGAGACACTCGCAGATAGTAGTACGTACTCACGACGGTCAGCTCCTTGTGTACCAAGATCATCTGGTTCCAGGCTCATGCGATATGCCTTCCAGGAGATGTCTGCTTGCACTCGCATCCCTGCGGCTCCATCTCGCCGATGAGGTGCGATTAATCCCTCTCAAGTTCACTCAGCTGGCAATTAGTGGTTGCTTGATGTGCATGTGTGCGAGCAGTGGAAGTTGTGTCGACACACAGGACTTGTGTCGACACATCTAATAGAAGCTGTGTCGAGTAGCAGAAGAATGACTATATCAACACATGGAGTGTTGTGTCGACATCATCAAGACATGTGTCTATACTTAGCCTATTTTTGTCGACACCTGCGAAGCAGTTTGCTGAGTGGTTCATGCTGAGTTGTAAAGTCTTTGAGGAATCAACTGTCATGACTGGTGACTCGACGCTATCATAACCAACAGGTCTGACACCTTTGTTAGAACTGTCAGAAGGTTGTTACAAATAGGATCATCCGGTACTCATGAGGAAACTCTATATAAGGGACTGATCCTTAACAACCAGAAATAACTAAGGAATTAATCAAGCAATTACGGGAAAGAGAATTTGACAATAAGAAAAGGGGAAACCCTTAAGAAGGCAGATCCAGAACAGTCTGCAAGAAAGATTCAGATCTTATTTTGAATTTAAGGAGGGAGCTATCTGAAGATCAACTTCTACATCAAGTGAAGATCAACCTTATTTTGTTCAATCAAGAAGCTTTGAAACTGCTAAGTCAGGTTGGATCTAAATATTCAGTTTATTCAAGAACTGATCAAGAAGCTCACACCAATAGAGAGTTGTATCTGGTGAAATTTCTGTACCTTTTAAAACATACAATTTCTTGTAGGATCTATTGTAAGATTTGATTTGTAAGCCTGTAATTATAAAGGCTGAGGTAGGGCTGAGAGCCTTAGGTGTAGGACTTGTGAATGTCTGAGTTGTAAGCCTAGTGATAAAGACTGAGGTAGGGCTAAGTTCTGAGGTAGGGTTCTTGGGAAGAATCTGAGGTAAGACTTCTATAAGTCTGAGCTGTAGGAACCAATCTGGTTCTGAGTTGTAAGATCTTTGGATCTGAGTAAGTGGAAGGAAGTTGGGCTGAATCCAGTTCTCTACTGGATAGGGGAAGGGGGAAAGTGGATGTACCCATACCATGGGGAACCACTATAAATCAGGTGTATGTTGTGCTGTGATTATTGTGCTGTGTATTGAATTTTTTGTGCCGAGTTAGTACTAGCTAATTGCCTAAAATTCTAAAAGAAAATTAGAACCTATTCACCCCCCCCCTCTAGGTGTCTAGGCTCTTAAAATCATGTCTTTCAATATTACACTAGTTAGTTTTTGTGCACAAGCCCTTTGAATGAAACAAACATAAGATGATTTTGGTGTAGTTCAACAAACTATAGAATTCATGTGTGACAATAAGTGTGTGATTGATCTAACCTACAATCCAATAAATCATTCACGGTCTAAACATCTGAAATCATTTCATTAGAGAACATATTAAAAAGGATAATGTGAAAATTAGATTTATAGGAACAGATTCACAAATTGCCGATATTTACACTATGCCACTTCCTGATTTATGTTTTTTTATGTCAAGATTAGAATTAGAAATTTTAGATATTATAAACTGATTTCATAAACTTATAATTTAAGAAAAAAATAAATTATAAAAATACTAAAACTAACGTTAAAAAAGAAAAATTTATTTAAATAAAAATGCTATTTCATTAAAACCAAGTTAAACATTCACAAACCACGATAAATAACTTGATAAATTAAGAATGTTTAAGAATCATACAGAAGTTCTTAACACATAGCACATAATACTACATATTTCACTATCACCGGCAATAGTGACTACCGCCGGGCGATATCTCCAGGAAACCTTCACATGCACACAACTCCAGATCAGAACTCCCAACCTCCAATAATTTCAGGTTGAATGACATGGAGGATCAACCACTGAACTCTCCCATTCCTTCTCTTCTACATAAGTTGGTTTTAGATTCCATCCTCTAGCTTTAAAATTCATAAACTTCTTTATTCCTATCAGCCTCTCCTTTATCTATTTTCAGTACGTTTTATAATGAGATTCGTTGATAATTTTATACTCCTATTAAAATTCTTTGCACAGATAATGCTAAGGAGTATCTTAGCCACCAATTCATGTCATTCTGTTTGAATCATGGCATTGTCCATCAAACTAATTGTCCTCACACTTCTCAGTAGAATGGCGTTGCTGAATGTAAAAATCGTCATTTTCTAGATGTGGCTCGTAGTCTTCTCACTCATATGCATGTTCTCCGATCTTATTTATGTCATGCTATTCTTCTCTCTTACTTTCTCATTAATCGAATTCCGTCCTTGGTTCTTCATGATAAGACTCCATTTTCTCTCTTGTATCCTGAAGCGAATCCATTTCATTTACCTCTTCGTGTCTTTGGATGCACGGCGTTTGTCCACTCTACTTCTTCTAGTCATGACAAACTCTCTCATCGTTCTATAAAGTGCTTTTTTCGAGGTTATTGTCTGACACAGAAAGGGTATAGGTATTTTGATCAAGTTCTCCAAAAACAATATATTTATGCAGATGTCACTTTCTTTGAGGATGCACTTTTCTTTTCTTCTCCCCTATTCTCGCTTCTTCTAATGATTCTTGTTCTTTTTCCTCTTGTGTAGGCACCTTTTCCAGAGCCTGCACTTCTTCCTTCTCCTTCTATTTCTGATTCTCTTACTATCTTTGATTATTTTACTGAGCTGCTGCCACCTTCTCTTGGGCCAGCAATCCCTTCTTTGGATGATATTGGTACTGTAGATCGAAAACACCATGATCTTCCGATTTCTCTTCAGAAAGGTGTTCGATCATGCACTAAACATCCTCTTCAGGATGTGTTCTCTTATTTCAATTATCTCCTAAGTCTCAGAGCTTTGCTCTTGCTCTATCGGCGAATATTATTCCAGCTTCCTATAAAGATGCTCTTGTTATTCCTTATTGACAAACTATTATGGATGAAGTGATGAACACTTTCATTGAACGGGATACTTGGAATCTTATTCCAACAACTCCAGGAGCCTAGGTGGTTATCTCTCGCTGGGTATTTGTCATCAAATTTCTTCTTGATGGTAATATTGATCGTTAGAAAGCCCAGCTTGTTGCCAAAAGATTTGCGCAAACCTGTGGTGTGGATTGCTTTCATACTTTCTCTCCTATTGCTCAAATTATTACAATCCGTGTTCTTTTTTCAGTGGTTGTCAATAGGGACTAGGAAATGTCTCAGTTGGATGTGAAGAATGCCTTTCTTTATGGGTATTTGCAGGAATCAGTCTATATAGAGCAACCACCTAGGTATGTTGCTTAGGGGGAGTCTCAAGTCTATAAATTATGAAAGACAATTTATGGTCTTAAGAAAAGTCTCAGGGCCTGGTTTGACATGTTTAACGAAGTTATTTCTGTTATAGGGTTTGTTAGGAGTGATGCACATCATTCTTTGTTCATACACAAAACATCGGTTGGTCTTGTTATTCTTGCGGTTTATGTGGATAACCTTCTTCTTACAGGGGATGATAGAAAGGTTATTGACATGACAAAAGAACATCTGCTTCAGCATTTTGTTACCAAGGATATGTTGTCTCCTAAGTACTTTTTGGGGATTGAGATATCTAGGAAGTTCTGTTCTATTGTTCTTTCATAACAAAAGTATGCCTTAAAACTCTTGAAAGATACAAGTCTTCTTGGGGCTAAACCCGCTCTGACTCCTATGGCTGTTTGAGATGACAAATGTTGAAATGAGAATTCTCCTGTTCTTGAAAATGTTACCAAATACTCGGGTCTTTTGAGTAAACTCATTTATCTGACGGTCATAAGCCCAGATATTTATTATGCAGTAGGAAAAGTGAGTTAGTTTATGCCAGCCCCTAAATAATGTAATATGCAGTCAACTCTAAAGGTTTTAGAGTATGTAAAAGGTGCACCAGGAAAAGGGCTCTTATTTTAATAATGAGGACAGTTGAAGGTTGAGGCTTATTCTAATGCTAGCTACGCAGATGATAAGGAAGATAGAAAGTCTACATTTGGTTTTTGCACTTTCGTTGGAGGTAATCTAGTCAGCTAGAAGAGCAAGAAACAAGTTGTTGTTGTCAGGTCAAGTGCAGAAGCTGAATACAAAAGCATGTCTCAGACTGCTTGTGATTTGAAGTGGCTTCGGACACTCTTGCTTGATTTTGGTGAGTTTTATGATAATCCCCAACCAATGTTTTGTGACAATAAGGCAACCATATATATTTTTAGAAATCCAATTTTTCATGAGAGAACAAAGAATATCGAGGTGGATTGTCACTTCATCAGATATGAGATTTTGAAGAATCGGATCTGCACACTTTTTGTTACCTCAGAGAGAGAACTGGCTGATTTTTTCACCAAACCAGTTACTCCTTTTGGGGAGGTTTGTAGCGAGCTGGGCATGGTGGATATATATTCTCTATCTTGAGGGGGAGTGTTGAAGCTTGAGGAGACCGGGAGGTTCGATATCTAGCTATAGTGGTCTATTATTATCCCTATTCTGACAACTTGGCTTAGGGGTCTGGAGGTTAGCCACAACAGCGGCCTTTTAGTAAGCCGCAACTGTGGTCTGTAGATTAGCCACAACTGCGGTCTATTGTCAAGATGCAGGTGCAGCTTGGAGGTTAGCCCCAACAATGATCTGTTGGTAAGTCATAGATGTGGTCTGGAGGTTAGCTGTAGTGGTTTGGGTGTAGCTACAGCAGTAGAGTGGATGTTAGTGACAGTGTTGGGTCCATTGCCCATAATGTCCTGGATTTTAGTGAAGTCAATCTTATTAATGATATACGCATTTCTGTAGATGACTATGATAGGTCAGGTAGCCTAAGTGGCAAAGTCAGGTAAACACTTACCTAAGGTGCGGGATTATAGAAATCTATCTAAGTCCTCAGACGTTGAGTGAAGGAACATCACTCAACGGCAGATGACTTACAGCGCTGAGTGTAGCCTATACTGTCATAGCCTAAGTTGGAATGAGCTAAAATGTGTCTAAGTCCACAAGGGTTGAGTGAAGTCAACTCAATCAATGTCATGGTACTAAAGAGAAAGTTGGCCAAGTTTTTTCGCGTTGAGTGATAAAGACACACTCAACGCCATTCAACAAAAAGGCTTTAAGTTGAACTATTTGAACTAAGTTCAGAGTTCGTCAAACTGAGTTCAGAGTTCGTCGAGCTCAGCTTAGCTTTCGTCAAGCTAAGTTCAGAGCTTAAGATTCTGAGTTCGTTAAGCTCAGTTGAGAGTTCATCGAACTGAGTTCAAAGTTCGTAGTTCTCATAATTCACCATTCGTCGAACTCAGAAAGACAGTCTATGCCCTGTGCTTATTAAATACAAAAAATTGAATAAGGAAAAAAGTGTTGAGTGAGGCGTGTTCACTCAATGCTCTCAATGCTTAAGTTGCAGAAGAAGCAGAACCTGGTTAAGGCAAAAAGCGTTGAGTGGAGGTTACTAGCTCAACACTGTCAATGCCTAGTGAAGACAGAGTTTTGTCTAAGGGGTTTGGTGTTGACTGATGCTTACTCACTCAATTCTAAGCAACTGAAAGCTGATAAAGCAAGTTGGCATTGAGTGAAGCTGAATAATTCAACGCCTAGAATCAGACTTCATATTCTATGCAGTTTGGCATTGAGTGAAGGTTACTAACTCAATGCCAAGAGATAGTGAATTTGTCCAAGTGTTTTTACGTTGAGTGATGCTTACTCACTCAACTCCTATTCTTTGATGCTCGATTTTGGGTAAGTCCACAGGTGCTGACGTTAGCAAAATTGACAAAGTCAACTTAGGTCAAATCAGACACGGGGAAGCTACACTACATGACAAAACTTACCGTTAAAGCAAGGCGCAGCTGGAAGTTGCAGGTGGGGCCCACCGATCTCTAAGAGTCATTGATCGGCGAACTACAAAATGAAAATATAGGGCCCAAACAAAGATAGCATTTTGGGCATACATTATTCAAAAAGGAGAGAAGCCTTCTTCATCTACTTCGCCATTGCTGTATGTGAAAAGCTTGAAGCTCTCCAGCACGAAAAGTTCAGTTCACTGTGAATGTTTCTGTCTGCCATAGGAGATTCAGAATCTATTCTGAAGAAAGAAAAACCTTCATCTTTTGGAAAGTTCAGTGAGTTATTTGAATTCTCAAGATCAAAAGATATTTAGCCTTTAGCAACAAGTTCAGAAGTTATCTTCCTGGTTCCTCCAAAAAATCATTTCCTTGCTGTGAGGAGAGTTGGAGTAGAAATTTTTCTTCTCAAGTGGTTGACACAGAGAAATTTTTGTGTCAAAGTTAATTAAACAATTTCTTTTTATAGGATCCTTCTAGATTTGAGCTGTAGGACCTTTGGGTCCGAGGTAGGGAAAATTTGCCTGAGCTGTAGGGGAGTGCTGCTCTCTGAGGTAAGTGAGTTTTACTCACTGATAAGTAGGGCAGTTTTTCTTGAACTGTAGGAGAGTGTATCTCTCTGAGTTGTAGGAGCAAGCTTGCTCTTAGGTAGGGCTATCCTCCATATCCTGAGTTGTTGGGCTTAAGTGCTTGAGATAGGTGATACTTGTATCACTGAGTGTTGGCCTTTGTCGCCGAGGTGTAAGTATTGGAGGAGACTGAGAGATTCTGAGGGATCTGAGGTGTAAGCTCCTTCGAGCATTAGTTCTGAGAAGTGCTTTGACTAACTGGAAGTTAGCAAGGTGGGAGGAGAGTGGATGTACCCATAATATTTGGGAACCACTATAAAATACTTGTGTGCTTTTCTGTTTTTGCTTTTATTTTCTTAATTGCAGGTGCTAAGGAGAAGCTCTGGATCACTCTAAGCTGAAAGCTAAATGAAAAAATTCAAGTGATTTAAAAAGACTATCAAAAGACCTAAGCAGACCTATTTACCCCCCTCTAGGTTGCTAGCTACTATGAAAATAATATCTTTCAAGTGGTATCAGAGGGAGGTTTCTCAAAAAGGATTTTATAATCTGAGTGATCCTCCAAGATAGTTGCTGCAAAGTGGTCATCGGCTTAGGAGAGAGCCAGAGAGAGCCGAGTTTAATGAAACTCCCCATCTGTATAAAGGTGTAGTTTGGAATATTGAAGGAGAGGGTGAGGCTTTTCACGGAAGCCTATGATCCAAGAATTCTTACAACTATTAGGGAGGGACCTATCATTCCTATGAAGGTCTCTGTTATTGATGCCAACATCCAGACACCAAAGACAATCTCTGAAATGACTAAAGATAAGGTCATACTAGCTGGCCTGGACAAGAGAGCACAGAACATCATTACTAGTGCTGTAGATGACTCAACCTTCTTGTACTTGGTTCACTGTCAGACCTCCAAAGAGATGTGGGATACCCTTGTGGTCTACATGGAGGGTACATATAATGTAAGAGATGATAGGAAGTCTCTGCTCAACCAAGAGTATGTGTCTTTCAGGCAAATCCTGAAGGAGAACATAACTACCTATTATAAAAGATTCTTCAGGATCATTGTTGGGTATTGTATCCACAATGTACCTGATTTGAAGAATCCCCCGAACAAGCTAAGTTTAATTGACAATGTATTTGACGATCTTCTATCAAGTTGTGCTTGCAGATATTCCATGCTAAGTACACACCAATGTCAGGGTGCAGTGGGTAAATATACACGGGTCTACGCAACATAATCCCTCGTTCAGTAGATCAGTGTGTTGACTCACGTGTGCTCTCTCTATTGGAGTGTACTTATTTTCAAGTAAAGGGTCTAGGCAGATCAAGAGCAGAAGAAGGAGCAAAGATGGGTTAAAGACCATGTCATCAAAGGAAGGAAGATAAAATTCTTCTAAGTCAAAATCGATGGGAATCACTAAGTGATTCTCGCTGACTTTGACGGGAATCGTTAGTGATTCCCGCCGATTCGACGAGAAACAGTCTGCATTCTCGCCGACTTATTCCGGCTGACAGTTTTCGAACAGGAATTCTACCAAGGCAGAATCGACGGGAATCGTGAGTGATTCCCGCCAACTCCGACGAGAATACGTATGCATTCCCGCTGACTTCCTCTGGCTGACAGTTTTCCAACAAGAATTTAGGCAAGGCAGAATTTTGGTACCCTAGTTTGGATTTGAGTTCAGTCCTCTCTTTTAGTCTCTTGACCCAAGATTTATCTATGGTCAAAGGTTAGTTATTTAGTTAGATTGCTCTAGTTGTAGGGTTGTCACTTATCTAGATGAAAATTTGGTTAAGTTGTTTTTGGTTCGACTATGGTCGAACGTCGCTCGACTATCGTCTATTGAATGTTCGACGATCGTCTATCAGTTGGTCGACTATCGTCAGTCAGCAGATTATCTATCTCTGAGTTAGTTCAACTCTTGTTAGCTCGACGTTCTGTGTTATCTGCCTCATCGATCGTCGAACCCCGCTCGACTTCTTTTGACCAGACAGATTTCTTGAAAGTTCAACTATCTGCTTGGATAGATTAACTGTCTGATAGTTCGACTATCTGTGTTGATAGGTCGACTATCTGTGTTGCTTGATAGTTCGACTATCTGTCTTGATAGGTCGACTATCTGTTCTGTTTGATAGTTCAACTATCTGCTTGGATAGTTCAACTATCTGATAGTTCGACTATCTGTTTGATAGGTCGACTATCTGTCTTGCTTGATAGTTTGACAATCTGTTTGATAGTTCGACTATCTGTTCTGTTTGATAGTTCGACTATCTGCTTGGATAGTTCAACTATCTGATAGCTCGACTATCTGTTTGATAGGTCGACTATCTGTTTTGCTTGATAGCTCGACTATTTTCCTTGATAGGTCGACTATCTGATAGCTCGACTATCTGTCCTGATAGGTCGACTATCTGCTGTGGTAGTTCGACTATTTTATTTGATAGTTCGACTATCTGTGTCGTTCGACTATCTGTTCTGATAGGTCGACGATCTCTGTGCTTTGGTCGACGATCTCCGAAGGTCGTTCGACGTTCTTCTCTCTGTCTTTAGTAATTTTGTACTCCTTCTATTTTATGATTTATTTCCTGTTTATTTAGCATATTTTATTAAAGATTATTTCATTGATTTTGTGCATACATCTCAAGGCAATCTTTGCCCCATCCTTTGTGCATAAGTCAAGCTTTATCTGACAAAGTTCTTTGTCTTATTAGTTGAAATATCTTTTTGATTTATCTTCCATGCTGTCCTTTATAGCCGTTAGACTCAAAAAGTCTTCTTTGGCCGTAAAGAGTTTAGTCTGATGTGACTTTCTTTATTACTCCTGTTATCAGATTGGATATGCAGCTTCTTAGAAAGCTTTATCCCGTTAAAGCATGTCTGCCTACAGGATATGTTTTTGCTGTATGCTATTTGCAGCCTAGATTGCAGATCTCAGAAGAAGACAAAATTCAAACAAAGTTTAGAGTCGTTGCAAAGGCCAATATATAAAGTGCTTTCAAAAGGCAGCAAACATTAACAACCATATACAACATACACAGAATAGAGGTCAACATAGATTCAAAGCAAGAAGAGTTACAGCTCTCAGTCATTGATACATTCAACTGAGAAGATCATCCTTCTTCAACTCTCTCTTCTTCAATCCTGAGTTCATCCTACTGCAAGGAACATTCACTCAGAGCCTCAAGAAGAAGAAGAAGAAGAAAGAAAAGTTATAAAAGAAGAACAATCATTCTACTATCAAGATTCTTCTTCAAGCTTCTCCTTCAGAACTTCAAGACAGTTCTTTGTCTCAAGTTCAGAAGAGTTCTTGTACCCTAAAGCAAGACTCCTTCCTGGATATTCTCTAAGCCAGGGGGAGCCTTGATTCTTTAGAGCTTTCTAGCTCTGTGCAATCCACTAGCTTCTCTAATCTGTTATAACAATAGAGAAGAATCTTTAACTCTCTCAACCTCCTGTATAAAGGGTTATTACTCCCTTCAAAAGTGAACCTTGGTGGCAGGGCACCTGATCAAAAACCTGTGTTGGATTTTGAGCTCCTGATCAAAAGCTCAAAGGGTCTACTTGATCTACCTGAAGCAGATCAGTTGGTGGCAGGGCACCTTAACAAAAACCTGTAGTGGATTCCTACCAGGGTGGTAGAAGAGTTGACATACCTATTTAGAGGGAACCACTATAAACTTCTTGTGTCATCTGTGTTGCTTATTTAATTTATTGCATTGTGGATGTGAGTAGAAATAACTAGGATTAGTAATTGCTGTGATAGGACCAAAGCTCAACTGTAATTACAGTTAGCTTTCTCTAGTGCACTTCACTTTGTGTTAGGCTCTAGGGTTTCAAATATCTATAAACTCATTCCGCAAATTAACTCTAAGGGAGTTGAGTAGGGTGTCATAATTTTTGAATACTCTATTTACCCCCCTCTAGAGTTGTATTTATCCTCACTTTCATAGAATCGATGGGAATCGTGAGTGATTCCCACCGACATCGACGGGATTCACCAACGATTCCTGCCGATTTGTCCTTAGGCAATTTTCCCTCGTTCGCTGGACCGAACCAACCTGCCATGCGCTGTTTCGGCCGGGGCTAGGGTTTCTCCTTGTGGGTCCCACAATGGACTTTAGGGTTGGCCTCAGGTATATATATGCGCGTATTTTGAACCTCTACAGAAACCATTCACGTGAAATCAAAAGTAGCCGACGTCGGGCCCTTGCCGATCGCGGAAACCGCCGATCGCTTGTCGCCGCTCGCAGTTCGGCATCGCCGCCAATCTTCGATCTTCTTTGATCTTCCAGCGACAGTACCGAGGCAAGCCGAGCATCTCACGCATCTCTCTTGAGATCTCTTGTCTCTCAATTCGTTGAACGAGACTATTTCTCCATTCTGAATCAGTGGAGATGATTGATCCGACTGAGATCATTGGTAGACCTTGCTTGCTTCGTCAAAAAGTTTGGATCTACAAAGTATTGCTGCCAAATTCACTTGCCACCGCCGATCTTGACAAGATCCTTTTCAAGAGAGAAATCTGGTTGTGGACTCTTCGTAACTTTCAAGAAAGCTTCAATGAAAGAAGAAGGACATCGGAATCTCCAAAAGCTTTGTTTGTATTTTCTTTTACATTCTATTTTGGTTTTGTTGTAAAGGAATTTTCATTCCTTGTTATAAGGGTTGGGTGCAACCTGCGGTGGTGGAGTTGTGACTCCTTTGTTGGAAGGGTTTCTTCCATAGTGTGAGGATTGGATTTCAATCTGTTTGGAGAAGTGACCGAGTCGTCCCTTGGTGGGAGATAGGTCGAAGGGGGAAAGTGGACGTACCCAAATCGGGGAACCACTATAACTCTTTGTGTGTTTTCTGTGCTGTGTTTGTTAATTTGTGCAGGTAAATTTAATTCCGCAAAAGACTGCACGACACCTATTCCCCCCCCCCATAGGTGGATTTAATCGACACTAGAGACTTTCAAGTGGTATCAGAGGGAGGTTACTCATCAGTAAGGTTAACACCTTGAGTAAGATCCTGTGTATAGTGTCAAGAAGAAAGAATATCTCAGGAATGGACGGACTCAAGTATTCAGGAAAGATTCCAGTATGCACCAAGCTGAACTTTTCCATCTAGAAGGAAAGGATCAGGTTCTACATGGAAGCAGTCGATCCCCGACTCTTCATGATTGTGGAGGAGGGCCCTTATATACCCACTAAGGCCTCCACCATTGATCCGACCAAGATGGTGCCCAAGAAGCTCTCCGAAATGGATAAGGATGAGATGGTGCTTGTCGCACTAGACAAGAAAGCCCAAAATATTTCATTAAGCGCCGTCGATGATTCCATGATGCAGAATTTCAGTAACTGGAGGACTGCCAAGGACATATGGCACTGCCTGATCATTCTGATGGAAGGCACAGATGAAGTTAGGGATGATTGAAGATCCCTTCTGAACCAGAAGTATGAGGCCTTCAGGCAAGGTCCCAAGGAAGAAATCAGAGTGACATTCGAAAACTTCCTAAAGATCGTCAATGCCCTAAAGGGTTATGGAAGAGTGTTCACCGATGGTGAACTAAATGACAAATTCCTTAGATCCCTTACTAAGGAATGGGACACCAAGATGTGCGCCATCAGAGAATTTGGCAAGCTAGCAGAAACTGATCCCCAGATTCTTGTTTGGAAAGATAATGTTCTATGAGCTTCAGCTGAACACCAGAAAAGCTGAAGAAGAAGCTAATAAGGCCGCAGCTAAAGAAAAGATTATGGCCCTAAAAGCTAATCACTCAAGGAAAGGCAAGGGTGCAGCCTCGTCCCACTCTTGGAGAAAGGCTGAGGAAGAAGACTCTTAGCCATGCTCATCCGGCTCAGAGCTATCTGAGGAAGAATTCTCCTTCATCACAAGAGAGTTTAATAAGTTACTCAAGTTGAGGAATAAGAGAAAAAGGGATGGCTCCTCCTCCAGACATCAGAAGAAGAATTACTCTTCAGATAGGTATGGGTCTAAACAGAACAAACATCGTTCTACTGACATTATCTACTTTGGATGCAATAAGCCAGGCCATGCCATTGTTGACTGCCACCAAAGAAAGAGAGATAAGGGGAAAGGAGAGGAGCACAAGTCCTCTAGAGATTAGAAGGAGAGGAGCTATATTGCTAAAAATCCAAAGACACTGAGTGAATCTGATTCGTCAGGCTATAGTGATGATGAGGAAGCAAACTTCGGGCTAATGGGTCGCTTAGAGTCAGATGGAGACTGTCTCCCATTTACTGGGAAGGTAAAAGATTGCACCCCCCTCTCTGACTTTGACTCTGACTTTGAGTCTCCTGACGATAATCACGAGGACAGTCCATCTGCCCGTGAAGCCAAACTCCTCGAAAAGTATGAGCTTCTTCTCAATACTTTCGGAGAGTGCCGAAAGAGGTTGAGCACTAAGAAAAAGGAAGTCAAATTCCTTAAGGTTGAGGGTGTGTCCCTAAGAGAAGAGATCACTAGCTTGATTTCTCTCCGACAGGAACACCTAGACCTTACCTCTGAGCACTCAGATTCACTAAGGCTCCTTGACTAAAAACAGGAAGAAATCAACAAGTTGGAAGAACAGCTTGCGGTAGAGAGGAAGATTGTCAAAAGCTTCTCTATGCCCAAGACCGTTCTTCCTCTGGTTGATGAATTCTCTGCTCAGGCTAAGGGGGCTGGCTTAGGGTATGTGGGTTTGCCTGGTAAATCATCCAGGAGAAATAGAAATTAGAGGAAAAATAAGGCTGCTAAGAAGGACTCTACTGCAGAAAAGGGAAAGGCCCCACTCGGTCCTGTTTCATTCAGAAAGCCTGGCTTTCCTTGCAATGAGCAGGACTTTGAGTCAACCTATGGCCACTTCTTCCGGCCCTCGGTTAAAAAGCCCCAGAGACGGTATGATGACTGTACCTTCCCCCGCAACTATGGTGATAGTGTCTTCAAGGCACCTTATGTGGAAATCCAAGTGGAGAATTATGGCCACTTCTCTAGCGGCCATAATAGGAAGCAGGCACCAAAGGCCAAGCCTGTTATACTGAAGGAACAGGAAGTGAAGAAATCGTGTGACTGCTATCATCCTGATGCCTCCACCTCAAGATCCATGGCCCCAGCTTGACCAAGCATTCAAAGGGTGAAGCAGGAGCCTAGGAAGCGGTACAACAGGTTTGACTATTGGTGCTTTGGCAAAGTTGGTCACTTTGCCGTGGATGGTTGGTTTAATCCAAGATATTATAAGACTCCTTTTGTTAACAATGCGAGGTCGACCACTTGTAGGGTTAACCAACCGAGGGGGAGTGTGCTAACAAGGAATCTAGGAACCAAGTTCTATTGTGTTCCTAAGGGAAACAAATTCTGTTTTGAAGGTATGTACGAAGGCCACAAAAACGCCAATCTGGTACTTGGACAGTGGATGTTACCGGCATATGACCAGGAAAAGAAGCCTGTTGCGTGATTACTACCCAGTCGAAAATGGACCCAAAGTCATCTTTGGAGGATTTGATTGAGGAGTCACCAGGGGTTATGGTATGATTTCCAACGGTGTATTCTCTATCATAGACGTGGCCTATATTGAAGGGTTAAACCATAACCTGATCAGTGTAAGTCAGTTGTGTCATAAAGGATACGACGTTAAGTTGTGCAAGGATAAGTGCTTGATAATATCGTGTGCCTCTTCGGAGACGCTATTAACTGGCATTAGGAGCAGAAATATCTTTTGCTTAGATTTTCTTAGCTTAGACTCTTCTACCCCCGTGTGCCTAGTAACAAAAGGCAGTGCATCTCTCTGTGAACAATGGCACAAGAGATTAGCACATATTAATTTCAAGACTATTAATATGTTGTTTTCCAAGAATTTAGTAAGGGATGCCCCTACTATTAAGTGCATCAAAAAAGCCCTTGTCATGCATGCCAGAAGGGCAAACCGACTTGGGCTACCTTTAAGGGCATTGCAAACAAAGACTCCTCCAGATGTCTTTATCTTCTGCATATGGACTTGTTCGGTCCAGTGCAAGTTCATAGCTTAGGAGGCAAATCGTATACGCTAGTGATTGTTGATGATAACTTTCAGTTTACATGGGTGTTCTTCTTGAAATAAAGTCAGATACGTTTGACATCTTCACTAATTTTATCAAGCAGATTCAGAACGAACTTAACTGCTCCGTGGTCAAAATCAGAAGTGACCATAGAACAGAATTCAAGTCTGGTGCTATGACTGAATTCCGTGAAGAACATGGTATCTTTCATGAGTTTTCCTTCCCGCGTACTCCTCAGCAAAAAGGAGTTGCGGATAGGAGAAATAGAATTCTCATTGAAGCATCTATGACAATGTTGAATGACGCTTCTCTTCTAGAGTACTTCTGGGCAGAGGCTGTGAATACGGCTTGTCATGTGCAGAACCGAGCATTGATCAACAAAAATCATCGTAAGACGCCTTTTGCGCTATTGAAAGGCAGGAAACTGACCATGTCCTATTTAAGGATTTTTGGCTGCAGATGCTATGTACTCAATAATGGGAAGTACCCATGTACTAAATTCGGAGAAAAATGCTTCGAAGGTATCTTCTTGGGCTATAGTAGCCATAGTCGGGCATATAGGGTTTTCAATAATAAAACCTTAGTGGTAGAGGAGTCCATTAATGTTGTATTTGATGAAGTAAGCTTGCTTTACAGCAATTCTTCCAGTGGCATTCTTGAAGATGCAGGTAGAAGGCTTGAACAGCTATGTCTCGATGAGACTGCTAAAGATGAAACTCCCAAGTACGTAAAGGTCTCCACCTTAACGCCAACTGGAGAAGATGACGATAAGGATGGAGAAATTCCCCCAAAAGAGGGAGGAGCCCGAGAAGCTGTTGGATCTCAAGATGCCAGACTCTTAGAGCTCAGACACCTGAGGGATCACCCAAAAGAGCAGATAATAGGAGATCCTCGAGACGGTGTCAGAACACGCAGAGGTACAATTAACGAGATTCTGCACCTTAGTTTTCTGTCACAGGTTGAGCCAAAGAAGTTCGACAAAGCGAACAAAGATGCTTCATGGATATTGGCAATGCAAGATGAACTGCATCAATTCGAATGATGCAACGTCTAGACGCTTGTTCCCAGACCAAAGAAACAGAATGTGATCGACACTAAGTGGATCTTCAGAAACAAACTGGATGAACACGAGGTCATCATAAGAAAATAAGGCCAGACTGGTAGCTCAAGGTTACAGACAAGAGGAGGGGATTGACTTCGATCAAACCTTTGCACTAGTTGCAAGGCTCGAGGCGATCCGGTTGTTCCTGGCATATGCCTCTCACAAAGGATTCACTGTCTATCAGATGGACGTAAAATCTGCGTTCCTAAATGTAAATTTGAAAGAGGAAGTATATGTCGCGCAACCCCAAGGTTTTGTTAATCCAAAATTCCCTAATCATGTTTACTTTCTTAATAAAGCATTATATGGCTTAAAACAAGCTCCTCGAGGTGTGTATGAGACTCTGTCTAGTTTTCTTCTTGAGAACAAGTTCTCGAGAGGAAAAATAGATAAGACATTGTTTCTTAGGGAAGTCAAAGGCAAGATTTTGCTGGTGCAAATCTATGTCGATGACATAATATTCGGCTCAATGTACAATAACCTGCGCAAGTAGTTTTCTAAACTTATGCAAGGGAAGTTTGAAATGATCAGCATGGGTGAGCTGAAGTACTTCTTGGGACTTCAAGTGAAATAGTCTGAGGATAGAATTTTCATTTCTCAAACGAAGTTCACAAATGAACTCCTCAAGAAATTGAGAATGGAGAATGCAACCTCTCTGAGGACTCAAATGGGATCCACTGTGTCTCTTGACAAGGATGAGAAAGGGAAACCTTTTGATGAAACCAAATACAGAAGCATAATTGGATCCCTGCTCTACCTTACTGCTAGTAGACCGGATATTATATTTTCCACATGCGTATGTGCCAGATATCTGGTGAAAACTAAGGAATCTATTTATATCGCTGCAAAGCGAATTTTTAGATACCTTAAAGGTACACCAAATCTTGGCTTGTGGTACCCAAGAAACAATGATGTCGAGCTGATAGGCTTTTCAGATGCTGATTTTGCAGGAAGCAGGGATGATAGGAAAAGCACTTCCGGGACGTGCCAATTCCTCGGAAGAAGGCTTATTTCATGGAACAGTAAAAAGCAGAACTGTGTCGCAACCTCCACGCCTGAATATGAGTACATCTCAATAAGCAGCTATTGCGCACAACTTCTATGGATCAGAAATCAACTTGAAGATTATGACTTGCAGTTCAGAGAAGTTCCTATGTATTGCGACTCCTCGAGCGCAATAGCAATTGCGAACAATCCAGTGTCGCACAGCAGAACAAAGCATATTGAAGTGCGCTACCACTTTATTCTGGAGCATGGAGAAAACATAGATATATCTCTCTGCTATGTCCCCACGGATAAGCAGATTGCAGATATCTTCACAAAGCCCCTAGATGAGGAATAGTTCAGTCTCTTCAAAACTGAACTCGGCATGCTGAACTATGAAGATTGAAGACTGAATGGCTCAAGTCTCTTGATTCAACGGGGAGCACCTGCTATGAATTCAAGATCGGGCACGGATGCAAGAACTGAGGGGGAGCTTTGTGCTCCAAGTGAAGTCCCAGATTTGCAGAAGCCGAAAAGGGGGAGATTACCCTCTCGGCTAAGGCTAAGGTGGCTGCCAATGTTAAGCATGCTCTCAGGAAAATTGTAATGAATTTCACTCTCAACTAAATTTTCATTTTATGATTTTCATTCCCATCTGTTCTATTCACATTAGCTTGTAGGGTTTAGGCTTCTTCAAATAGGTGGAGATTGTTGGGTATTGTATCCACAATGTACATGATTTGAAGAAGCCCCTTAACAAGCTAAGTTGAATTGATAATGTTTTTGACGATCTTCTATCAAGGTTTGCTTGCAGATATTCCACGCTAAGTACACACCAATGTCAGGGTGCAGTGGGTCAATAT
Source organism: Platanthera zijinensis (assembly GCA_039513925.1). Lineage (NCBI taxonomy): Eukaryota > Viridiplantae > Streptophyta > Magnoliopsida > Asparagales > Orchidaceae > Platanthera > Platanthera zijinensis. The sequence goes on from CM077083.1 coordinate 40,291,359, forward strand.
ACACGGGTCTGCGCAACAAAATCCCTCATTGAGTAGATCAGTGTGTTGACTCACGTGTGCTCTCTCTATTAGAGTGTACTTATTTTCAAGTACATGGTCTAGGAAGATCAAGAGCAAAAGAAGGAGCAAAGATGCTATGTACGAAGGCCACAAAAACGCCTCTACTGCAGAAAAGGGAAAGGCCTCTACTCGGTCCTGTTTCATTCAGAAAGCCTGGCTTTCCTTGCAATGAGCAGGACTTTGAGTCAACCTATGGCCACTTCTTCCGGCCCTCGGTTAAAAAGCCCCAGAGACGGTATGATGACTGTACCTTCCCCCGCAACTACGGTGATAGTGTCTTCAAGGCACCTTATGTGGAAATCCAAGTGGAGAATTATGGCCACTTCTCTAGCGGCCATAATAGGAAGCAGGCACCAAAGGCCAAGCCTGTTATAATGAAGGAACAGGAAGTGAAGAAATCGTGTGACTGCTATCATCATGATGCCTCCACCTCAAGATCCAAGGCCCCAGCTTGACCAAGCATTCAAAAGGTGAAGCAGGAGCCTAGGAAGCGGTACAACAGGTTTGACTGTTGGTGCTGTGGCAAAGTTGGTCACTTTGTCGTGGATTGTTGGTTTAATCCAAGATATTATAAGACTCCTTTTGTTAACAATGCGAGGTCGACCACTCGTAGGGTTAACCAACCGAGGGGGAGTATGCTAACAAGGAATCTAGGACCCAAGTTCTATTGTGTTCCTAAGGGAAACAAATTCTGTTTTGAAGGTATGTACGAAGGCCACAAAAATGCCAATCTGGTACTTGGACAGTGGATGTTACCGGCATTTGACCAGGACAAGAAGCCTGTTGCGTGATTACTCCCCAGTCGAAAATGGACCCAAAGTCATCATTGGAGGATTTGATTGAGGAGTCACCAGGGGTTATGGTATGATTTCCAACGGTGTATTCTCTATCACAGACGTGGCCTATATTGAAGGGTTAAAACATAACCTGATCAGTGTAAGCCAGTTGTGTCATAAAGGATACGACGTTAAGTTGTGCAAGGATAAGTGCTTGATAATATCGTGTGCCTCTTTGGAGACGGTATTAACTGGCATTAGGAGCAGAAATATCTTTTGCTTAGATTTTCTTAGCTTAGACTCTTCTACCCCCGTGTGCCTAGTAACAAAAGGCAGTGCATCTCTCTGTGAACAATGACACAAGAGATTAGCACATATTAATTTCAAGACTATTAATATGTTGTTTTCCAAGAATTTAGTAAGGGATGCCCCTACTATTAAGTGCATCAAAAAAAGCCCTTGTCATGCATGCCAGAAGGGCAAACCGACTTGGGCTACCTTTAAGGGCATTGCAAACAAAGACTCCTCCAGATGTCTTTATCTTCTGCATATGGACTTGTTCGGTCCAGTGCAAGTTCATAGCTTAGGAGGCAAATCGTATACGCTAGTGATTGTTGATGATAACTTTCGGTTTACATGGGTGTTCTTCTTGAAATAAAGTCAGATACGTTTGACATCTTCACTAATTTTATCAAGCAGATTCAGAACGAACTTAACTGCTCCGTGGTCAAAATCAGAAGTGACCATGGAACAGAATTCAAGTCTGGTGCTATGACTGAATTCCGTGAAGAACATGGTATCTTTCATGAGTTTTCCTCCCCGCGTACTCCTCAGCAAAACGGAGTTGCGGATAGGAGAAATAGAATGCTCATTGAAGCATGTACGACAATGTTGAATGACGCTTCTCTTCCAGAGTACTTCTGGGCAAAGGCTGTGAATACGGCTTGTCATGTGCAGAACCGAGCATTGATCAACAAAAATCATCGTAAGACGCCTTATGCGCTATTGTAAGGCAGGAAACCGACCATGTCCTATTTAAGGATTTTTGGCTGCAGATGCTATGTACTCAATAATGGGAAGTACCCATGTACTAAATTCGGAGAAAAATGCTTCGAAGGTATCTTCTTGGGCTATAATAGCCATAGTCGGGCATAGAGGGTTTTCAATAAGAAAACCTTAGTGGTAGAGGAGTCCATTAATGTTGTATTTGATGAAGTAAGCTTGCTTTATAGCAATTCTTCCAGTGGCATTCTTGAAGATGCAGGTAGAAGGCTTGAATAGCTATGTCTCGATGAGACTGCTAAAGATGAAACTCCCAAGTACGTAAAGGTCTCCACCTTAACGCCAACTGGAGAAGATGACGATAAGGATGGAGAAATTCCCCCAAAAGAGGGAGGAGCCCGAGAAGCTGTTGGATCTCAAGATGCCAGACTCTTAGAGCTCAGACACGTGAGGGATCACCCAAAAGAGCAGATCATAGGAGATCATCGAGACGGTGTCAGAACACGCAGAGGTACAATTAATGAGATTATGCACCTTAGTTTTCTGTCACAGGTTGAGCCAAAGAAGTTCGACAAAGCAAACAAAGATGCGTCATGGATATTGGCAATGCAAGATGAACTACATCAATTCGAATGATGCAACGTCTAGACGCTTGTTCCCAGACCAAAGAAACAGAATGTGATCGACACTAAGTGGATCTTCAGAAACAAACTGGATGAACATGGGGTCATCAAAAGAGAACAAGGCCAGACTGGTGGCTCAAGGTTACAGACAAGAGGAGGGGATTGACTTCGATCAAACCTTTGCACCAGTTGCAAGGCTCGAGGCGATCCGGTTGTTCCTGGCATATGCCTCTCACAAAGGATTCACTGTCTATCAGATGGATGTAAAATCTGCGTTCCTAAATGTAAATTTGAAAGAGGAAGTATATGTCGCGCAACCCCAAGGTTTTGTTAATCCAAAATTCCCTAATCATGTTTACTTTCTTAATAAAGCATTATATGGCTTAAAACAAGCTCCTCGAGGTGTGTATGAGACTCTGTCTAGTTTTCTTCTTGAGAACAAGTTCTCGAGAGGAAAAATAGATAAGACATTGTTTCTTAGGGAAGTCAAAGGCAAGATTTTGCTAGTGCAAATCTATGTCGATGACATAATGTTCGGCTCAATGTACAATAACCTGTGCAAGTAGTTTTCTAAACTTATGCAAGGGAAGTTTGAAATGATCAGCATGGGTGAGCTGAAGTACTTCTTGGGACTTCAAGTGAAATAGTCTGAGGATAGAATTTTCATTTCTAAAACGAAGTTCACAAATGAACTCCTCAAGAAATTGAGAATGGAGAATGCAACCTCTATGAGGACTCAAATGGGATCCACTGTGTCTCTTGACAAGGATGAGAAAGGGAAACCTTTTGATGAAACCAAATACAGAAGCATAATTGGATCCCTGCTCTACCTTACTACTAGTAGACCGGATATTATGTTTTCCACATGCGTCTGTGCCAGATATCTGGTGAAAACTAAGGAATCTATTTATATCGCTGCAAAGCGAATTTTTAGATACCTTAAAGGTACACCAAATCTTGGCTTGTGGTACCCAAGAAACAATGATGTCGAGCTGATAGGCTTTTCAGATGCTGATTTTGCTGGAAGCAGGGATGATAGGAAAAGCACTTCCGGGACGTGCCAATTCCTCGGAAGAAGGCTTATTTCATGGAACAGTAAAAAGCAGAACTGTGTCGCAACCTCCAAGCCTGAATATGTGTACATCTCAGCAAGCAGCTATTGCGCACAACTTCTATGGATCAGAAATCAACTTGAAGATTATGACTTGCAGTTCAGAGAAGTTCCTATGTATTGCGACTCCTCGAGCGCAATAGCAATTGCGAACAATCCAGTGTCGCACAGCAGAACAAAGCATATTGAAGTGCACTACCACTTTATTCTGGAGCATGTGGAAAACATAGATATATCTCTCTGCTATGTCCCCACGGATAAGCAGATTGCAGATATCTTCACAAAGCCCCTAGATGAGGAATAGTTCAGTCTCTTCAAAACTGAACTCGACATGCTGAACTATGAAGATTGAAGACTGAATGGCTCAAGTCTCTTGATTCAAGGGGGAGCATCTGCTATGAATTCAAGATCGGGCACGGATGCAAGAACTGAGGGGGAGCTTTGTGCTCCAAGTGAAGTCCCAGATTTGCAGAAGCCGAAAAGGGGGAGATTACCCTCTCGGCTAAGGCTAAGGTGACTTCCAATGTTAAGTATGCTCTCAGGAAAATTGTAATGAATTTCACTCTCAACTGAATTTTCATTTTATGATTTTCATTCCCATCTATTCTATTCACATTAGCTTGTAGGGTTTAGGCTTCTTCAAATAGGGGGAGATTGTTGGGTATTGTATCCACAATGTACCTGATTTGAAGAAGCCCCTTAACAAGCTAAGTTGAATTGATAATGTTTTTGACGATCTTCTATCAAGGTTTGCTTGCAGATATTCCACGCTAAGTACACACCAATGTCAGGGTGCAGTGGGTCAATATACACGGGTCTGCGCAACATAATCCCTCATTGAGTATATTAGTGTGTTGACTCACGTGTGCTCTCTCTATTAGAGTGTACTTATTTTCAAGTACATGGTCTAGGAAGATCAAGAGCAAAAGAAGGAGCAAAGATGGGTCAAAGACAAAGTCGTCAAAGTAAGGAAGAGAAAATTCTTCTAAGTCAAAATCGACGGGAATCACTAAGTGATTCTCGCCGGCTTCGACGGGAATCGTTAGTGATTCCCGCCGATTCGACGAGACACAGTCTGCATTCCCGCCAACTTCTTCCGCCGATTCGACGAGACACAGTCTGCAATCCCGCCAACTTATGCCAAGGAAGAATCGACGGGAATCGTGATTGATTCCCGCTGACTTCGATGAGAATCAGTCTGCATTCCCGCTGAATTCCTCCAGCTGACAGTTTTCCAACCGGAATTCAGCCAAGGCAGAATCGACGGGAATCGTGAGTGATTCCCTCCGACATCAGTGGGAATCACAAACGATTCCCGCCGATTTTGCCTTAGGCAATTTTCCCTTGTTCGCTGGACCGAACCAACCTGTCATGCGCTGTTTTGGTCGGGGCTAGGGTTTCTCCTTATGGGTCCCACAACGGACTTTAGGGTTGGCCTCAGGTATATATATGCGCTTATTTTGAACCTCTACAGAAACCATTCACGTGAAATCAAAATTAGTCGACGTCGTGCCCTAGCCGATCGCGGAAACCGCCGATCGCTTGTCGCCGCTCACAGTTCGTCGTCGCCGCCAATCTCCGATCTTCTTTGATCTTCCGGCGACAGTACCAAGGCAAGCCGAGCATCTCACGCATCTCTCTTTAGATCTCTTGTCTCTCGATTCGTTTAACGAGACTAGTTCTCTATTCCGAATCAGTGGAAACGATTGATCCGACTTAGATCGTTGGTAGACCTTGCTTGCTTCGTCAAGAAGTTTGGATCTACAAAATATTGCCGCCGCATTCACTTGACACCGCCGATCTTGACAAGATCCTCTTCAAGAGAGAAATCTGGTTGTGGACTCTTCGTAACTTTCAAGAAAGCTTCAACGAACGAAGAAGGACATCATAATCTCCAAAAGCTTTGTTTGTATTTTCTTTGGCATTCTATTTTTGTTTTGTTGTAAAGGAATTTTCATTCCTTGTTTTAAGGGTTGGGTGCAACCCGTGGTGGTGGAGTTGTGACTCCTTTATCGGAAGGGTTCCTTCCGTAATGTGAGGATTGGATTTCTATCCATTTGGAGAAGTGACCGAGTCGTCCTGTGGTGGGTGATAGGTCGAAGGGGGAAAGTGGACGTACCGAAATCGCGGAACCACTATAACTCTTTGTGTGTTTTCTGTGCTGTGTTTGTTAATTTGTGAAGGTAAATTTAATTCCACAAAAGACTGCACGACACCTATTCCCCCCCCATAGGTGGATTTAGTCGACACTAGAGACTTTCAATAATAAATGAGTTAAAGACCTATGGAAGGGTCTGCAATAATTATGAAATTAATGACAAGTTTCTCAGATCTCTTATTAGAGACTAGGATACGAAGATCTCTGACATAAGAGAGATGGCCAAGCTTGCTGACACTTCTCCCTAAATATTTTTTGGGAAGCTGCTCTCCTATGAGATGCAGCTGGCTGCCAGGAAGGAGGAGGATTCCTCCAACAAATAAATGGCCAAAGAAAAGTCCTTGGCCTTCAAAGCTTAAAGCACAAGGAAAGGCAAGTAAAGTATTCCCACTCCACTAAGGAGACCAGCTGAGTCAGACAGCTCTGACTTAGAGGCATTAGACAACAACATGTCTGATAAAGATTTTACAGCCTTTTCCAGACAACTTTAGAGGTTAATGAAGAAGAAGCATTGGAAGAAAAGGCCTTCCAATTCCACTCATCACAGAAACAATAAGTTAAAGACTTACAGGTATGGTTCTAAATATAATAAACATAACTCCTCTAAAGTAATTCTCTACTGTTGTAGCAAGTCTAGGCATGTGATAGCTGACTGCCCAGAGAAGGGGAAGGAGACTGAGGAGAAGAAGCAGCACCAGCACAAAGGTAAGAAGCAAAAGTCCTTCATTTCCAAAAAGTAAAAGAGTTGGATAGACTTATCATTCTCTAAGTCTAAAGAAGAGGATGCCTATATTGGGCTAGTTGTTGTTTCTGTTATAGATGAAGCTATTGCAGCAGGAGAAGTCAATAATCTATGGAGGATAGGAATCCGAGCCCCTCATACACTATCAGAAAAGAATTCAGAGGTGGATGAAGATGTCCATAGCTATATAGGGCTGATGGCAATGACAGATGAGGAAGGCAACCAGGATCAGCCTTGTCAGAGATAGGTACATCTATCACCTAACTCTACTTATCTGTCTGAGTTTGAGACTAATCCTTGCTTAGAAGCCTCTTTACACTATGGTAAAGAAGATTCTAGATCTGAAGGAGATATCAACCAACTGATTAACAAGTATGGAGAACTTCTAAATGCCTTCAAGAAGGTCAAGAAGCTGTCTAAGAAGCAAGCTAAAAAGATTTCATCTCTTAAGCTTGAAGTTTCCCAACGGACTGTAATAGAAAATCTTCTGGACCAAAAAGCTAGGGAAATTAACCAACTTAAGTCCCTCTTGGACATTCAGGTAGCCTCCATCAAGCACAAGAACTGTCTCATCAGGGAGCTTGAAGATAATATTGAGAAGGAGAAAAGAATTGTGGCTAGCTATTCTTAGCCATGTACTGTCCTCCCCTTGATAGACTCCTTCATCTCTCAAAAGGGCAAGAAGGGGTTGTGATTCAAGGGAAGCACAAGAGTTGCTCCTTCCAAAAGGAAGGGCACAACTCCAACTCCACCTCAGTCTATTTCTTCTAAGCCTTCCATTCTTTTCAAAAAAGTTTTGATACCTTGTAACAGGTATGACCAAGAAAGTACTTATGGTCACTGGGAGAGGGGTTGTTCATCTGGAGTGAACAAAGATGTTCACTATCATGGTGAAAGTTTTGGTAGGGTATGTGCAGTCAAGGATGTCTATGAGAATTTTCAAATGGCCCAATCTAGACCATTTGTCTTTGGTGCTTCATCACCAACTCTTAAGAATATTACTGCAGCCAAGGATCGGAATCTGACAACAGAGGTTTTGACTAAGTGAAAGTCCAAGAATCAGGCTGATCTAGGCATATCTGAAGCAATCAGAAGCATGCTTTCTGAAAAGAAGCTAGCTACTGCTGGCACTCAGGGCAGACCAAATCAGCCATCTATAAGACTTACCTTCAGTCAAATTCTGGCTGAAAGAAATCAGAAAAAGGCTATAACACATCTTCCTCCTATCAAGGTTGATGCTAATCAAGCTATAGTGCCTTCATAGTAAAGAAGATATAACATACAAGATTGTTGGTGATGTGGTAAGATAGGGCAATTTGCCAATGATTGCTTGCACAATCACAATGTGGCCAGATCTAGGGTCAGTCCACCAGTCAGAAATTCCACTAGTGGACATGTTCAGTTTTATGCTAACATGCACATAGGACCCAATAGATATTGGGGTCCTAAGGTTAAGTAATTTGTATATTGAAGGATAGTTCAAGGTGCCATACCCTTACATGGTACTTGGATAGTGGCTGTTCCAGGCACATGACTTGAATAAGGAGCATCTTGAAGGAGTTTTCCCAATTAAAAGATGGACCCAAAGTCATCTTTGGAGGTTCAGATAGAGGTGTAACCAGGGGATATGGTAAGATCACCAATGACATAGTCACCATCACCAAGGTGGCTTATGCTGAAGGGTTGCAGCACAACCTTATATGCATAAGCTAGCTTTCTGATCTTGGCTATGTAATTGTCTTCCACAAGGATAAGTGCCTAATTAGGAGGTCAAGTGATCAAGAGGTCATCTTGAAAGGAACTAGGAGTGAAAATGTTTATTGCTTGAACTTTGTATGTATAGAAACAGATTCTCCTATCTGTTTAGTGGCAAATGAGAAAGTATCCTACTATGCCCAGTGGCATAATAGACTAGCCCATTTGAATTACAAGACTATTGGCAAGCTCTTCAGTCAAGAGCTAGTTAGGAATGGCCCCAATATGAAGTGCTCTAAGGAGGGCATTTGTTCAGCTTTCCAAAAGGGTACGCAGACAAAAGTCTCCTTCAAGGGTATTAGGACCAAAGACTGTGTGAGTGCTTATACCTCTTGCACATGGACCTACTTGGTCTAATGCCAATTCACAGTATTGGTAGGAAATTCTACACCCTTATGGTTGTTGATGACTATTCCAAGATTACTTGGGTGTACTTTATTAAGAAGAAGGTTGAAACCCTTGATGTCTTCAAGAGATTTGTCAAGCAAATTCAAGATGATCTTGTCTGTTCTGTGGTCAAAATAAGAAGTGACCATGGGACAGAATTCAAGTCTGATAGCATGACAAAGTTCTGTGAAGAGCATGAGATTCATTAAGAATTCTCTTTTCCTAGAACACCCCAGCAAAATGGGATAGTTTAGAGGAATTATAGGACTCTCGTAGAGGCTGGTATAACACTGTTGAGTGACACATCTCTCCCAGAATATTTCTGGGTTGAGGCAGTAAATACTGCATATCATGTCCTCAGTACAGCCTCTATCACCAAAGACAACAAGAAGACTCCCTATGAGATCTTGAAGGGCAGAAAACCAAATATGGGCTATCTTAGAATATTTGGTAGTAAATGCTTTGTGCTTCACAGTGGCATGTACTATGTGACTAAGTTTGCTGCCAAATCCAATGATGGAATATTTGTTGGTTACAACAATCATTGCAAAGCCTATAGGATTTACAACTTGAAAAGCCAAGTTGTAGAAGAATCAGTTCACGTAGTCTTTAATGAGTCTACAATGATTAACAATGGACTGCCTAGTTTTTCTTATAGTACTGTAGGTATAGAACAGATGATGGACAACCTGACCATCATGGAAGCATCACCAGTAATCTAAGATGATATGGATCCTCCATAAGATCTACCTGACAAACTAGGAGTGGATGATGATCAACAAGAAGATGCCCATGTTGCTAAAAGAAGACTGCTACCTGCAGTCAGACATATGAGAGATCATCCAGCACACCAGATAATTAGTGAGGAAACTCATTGGGTAATGACAAGGATCAGAAGTCAGAACACATCCAAGTATTCAAGCTTTCTATCCAAAGTTGAGCCCAAGAAGTTTGAAGAGGCCAACATAGACCAGCATTGGATTCGAGCTATGTAGGAGGAACTGAACCTGTTCAAGAGGTGCAGGGTCTGGAATCCGGTTCCTAGACCTCATGGTCATAATGTCATTGGATTCAAGTGGATCCATAGAAAAAAGCATGATGAAAATGGCATTATAATTAAAACAAGGCCAGACTAGTAGCAAAGGGGTACAGTCAAGAAGACAGGATTGATTTTGATCAAACCTTTTCTCCAGTAGCAAGATTGGAGGCCATCATATTATTCTTTGCATATGCAGCGCACAAGGGATTCAAGGTATACCAAATGGATGTGAAGTCAGCCTTCCTAAATAGTGACTTAAAAGAAGAAGTCTATGTTGAGCAGCCTCCAGGTTTTGTAGTTCCTAAGTCACCTGATTTTGTTTATAGACTTAGGAAAGCTCTATATAGGCTAAAGCAAGCCCCTAGAGCATTGTATGAGACATTGTCTAGTTTTCTCATTGAGAACAAATTCTCAAGGGTGAAAATAGACAAGACCCTATTCCTAAGGGAATTTAAGTGTAAGATCATCCTAGTTCAGATCTATGTAGATGACATCATCTTTGGATCTTCTGATGACTACCTCTGTAAAAAGTTTACAAAACAAATGTAGGGGAGGTTTGAAATGAGCAGTATGGGTGAACTTAAGTTCTTCTTTGGCCTCCAACTAAGATAGACAGATGATGGCTTGTACATATCCCTGTCTAAGTTCACTAGGGAGTTAATCAAGAAATTTGGCATGAAGAATTCCTCCACCAAGAGAACTCCCTTGGGGTCAAGTATCCATGAAGGCAAAGATAAAGCAGGGAAACCTATTGATGAAACTTTGTATAGAGGGATAATTGGCTCCCTTATATATCTGACTGCAAGTAGGCCAGACATCATGTATGCTACATGTGTTTGTGCTAGGAAACCGGCTTGCCCTAAAGAATTGCACTACTCTGCAGCTAAGAGAGTCTTGAGGTATCTTAAGGACACTCAATATCTTGGCCTTTGGTACCCTAGGAATGGGGAGTTTGAACTAACTGGCTATTCCGATGCAGATTTTGTAGGCTATAAAGAGGATAGGAAGAGCACATCGGGCACCTGTCAATTCTTGGGTGGGATACTGGTATCTTGGAGCTCCAAGAAACAAACCAGTGTGGCAATATAAACTACAGAGTCAGAGTACATCTCAGTAGGAAGCTGTTGTGCTCAGTTGCTGTGGATCCAGCACCAGCTTCAAGACTACAACCTCTAGATAAGTATAACTCCTTTATTCTGTTATTCTACTAGTGCAATCTCTATTGTTAGGAATCCTGTCTCTCTTAGAAAGACTAAGCATATAGAGATTAGATATCATTTTATTAGGGAGCATGTGGAATGCGAAGACATCACCCTTGAGTTGTCCCAACAATAAAGCAAGTGGCTGACATCTTCCCTAAGTCACTAGATGAAGCTAAGATTAACACCTTTAAATTTGAGTTGGGTATGTTAAACTTATTATAGCTTTAGTTTCTCCCCCATCTAGTTGCAAACTATTTGGATTTATGTAGATAGGATGGTCCTTTAAAGAAATGAAGATTCTCCAATTGAGGGGGAGCAAGGTAAGCAATGCTGCATAATTGAGGGGGAGCAGGTTATAAGATGATCAATTGATCAGGTGCATCCTACTAGCTATTTGCTGCAGTACAAAAGGGGGAGAGGATAAGATGATCAGATAAGCAAGGCAGCAATAATTCAGGGGAAGCAGATGGAAGATACAGTAATGTTCCATTCTGCAAGCAGGGAAGTGTGATAACTATAGATCACATCTGAATTATTTAGTTTTCTTTTATTATTCCTTTTGATACATGGTTCTGTGTATGTCATGGACTTTGCTTAAGAGTTTTGACTTCCTCAAATAAGGGGAGATTGTTGGGTCCATTTCCCACAATGTCCTAGATTTGAGTGAAGTCAATCTTATCAATGATATAAACATGTCTGTAGATAACAATAATAGGTCAGGTAGCCTAAGTGGCTATGTTAGGTAAACACTTACCTAAGGTGTGGGATGACAAAAATTTGTCTAAGTCCACAGGCATTGAGTGAAAAAACATCACTCAATACCAGATGACTTATAGCGCTGAGTGTAGCCTATACTTTCATAGCCTAAGTTGGAATGAGCTATAATGTGCCTAAGTCAACAGGCGTTGAGTGAAGTCAACTCACTAAACGCCATGCTACTAAAGAGAAAGTTTGCCAAGTATTTTGGCGTTGAGTGATGAAGACACACTCAACGCCATTCAGAAAAAGGTTGTAAGTTGAACTGGTTGAACTAAGTTAAGATTTCGTCGAACTGAGTTCAGAGTTTATCGAGCTCATCTCATCTTTCGTCGAGCTAAGTTCAGAGCTTGAGATTCTGAGTTCGTCGAGCTCATAATTCACCATTCGCCGAACTCAGAAAGACAGTCTATGCCTAGTGCTTATTAAATACAGAAAATTGGCTAAGGCAAAAAAACATTGAGTGAGGCATGTTCACACAATGCTCTCAATGCTTAAGTTGCTGAAGAAGCAGAGACTTGGTTAAGGCAAAAAGCATTGAGTGGAGGTTACTGACTCAACACTGTCATTGCCTAGTAAAGATAGAATTTTGTTTAAGGGGTTTGGCTGTAACACCCCAAAACTTGGAAGGGGAATCGACGGCGTCATTTTAGCCAAGTTTGGGTTTTGGAGCAGGCGACACAGGCGTGTCAAGGGTGTGACACAGGCATGTCAGGGCGTGGTCGACCGCGGAGCTGGTGGTCGACGTTTTGAGGGTCGACGTTCGTCGAGCTCAGGAACAAGGCCTGGGACACGGGCGTGTCCCTGGCCATGTCCTTCTCGGGCTGTTTGCAGGATTTATTCTGCTAGACATGACACGGGTCTCGACACGGCCGTGTCGGGGCTGACACGGGCGTGTCGAAGGCCGTGTCTTTAGCCGTGTCTTTGGCCGTGTCCTTCTCTGACTGGGAAAATTGGTCGGGGGGGGGGGGCGTGGCATGGGTCTCGACACGTGCGTGTCAAAGGCGACACGGGCGTGTCGGAGGCCGTGTCAAAGGCTGTGTGCTGGTTTTCGAATCGGTCGAGACGGCGAATGGGTAACACGGCCTGGCACACGACCGTGTTGCAACCCGTGTTCGGCCCAGTTTTTTTGATTTTAGGCTGAATCATGGCCGTCCGTTTCTTGGATATGAGATCCAACAGCTGGGGGCTAGATCTGAGGGATTAAACTCGGGAATAGGGTTTGAAACCCTCACTTTTCTCCTATCTTTATCTCTCTTGATTCTAGAGAGAAGGGAGAGCAAGGAGGAGGAGGAAGGCCAAGATCCGGCCGCCGGCGAAGCTTCGGAGGTCCGTTTCGCGAGCGGAGTTCAGATCCGCGAAGGTGGGAGCGTTGCGGTGATTTTCAACTGAGCAAATCTTCTCCATGGCTAGGAAGAGGGGACGGAAGGAAACGACACTTCTCCTCTCGGCTTTTAGGATTTAGGATGCATGAATAGCATCCCCTTCATTTCGTATTTTGAGCACCGAATCTCTCAAATGAGAGGGATTCGTGTAGCCTAGGTTCAAGAGGAACCTCCGGGTTGTGTATGTTCATCCCGGCATGCTTTGCATTAGAGATCCGCTCCGTTAGCGGATTAGGCATTGTGGGTGAAGCCGTGGTCGCGACCGTTAGTCCGACCCGGTGATGTTGCATAGCGAGATGTGAGGATTCGGTAGAAATCCGTTGTGGCAATATGTTGTGTGTATGTGTTTTCCCCCTTTTAATTGAGTGAGTACTCGTAGCCGGAACCGGACAAGGTTAGCTCCGCTTCTTGCGGTAGATGGTTTCCTTGGAGCATGGGAAAGATACGGTGCGAATGGTGATTGGGGTGGGGAAAACTTTGTTTGTGTTGTGCTAAGGCACGGCTATGTCTCCGTGGTCGTCTGGCTATCCCGTGACGCGCAAGTCATGTGGGGAAAGTGTCCCGGCGAGACTAGTCCCTTGTGCGAGACTGAAGAGAATGCCGAGCGGAGGGCAAGCCCGGGCAATGTAGCCATGAGTGGGTGGGGTCCAGCAAGGCTTCTTAGAATCGGTCAGTTTGAGACGGAACCCTGACGAGCGAAGTCAGATTGTGCGGGCAAGCCCTGGGGTTTTGACCCATGTGCGGGTGGGGCCTTTGCGAGGTTTCGTGTGACGGCGTGTGTGCCGTTAGGGACATGGTGTTTCCCTTGTGTTTGAGGCTTTAAGCCAATAGGGAAACGGAAGTACCCAGTGTTTGATGTTGTGCTAGATGCATACGAGCTAGGGTGCCTTGGGTGAAACCCGGGTTGCATTCATGTTGCATAGTAGGCCCCTTTCACTTTATACAACACATAGAGAAAATTTATGTTGTATGAGACATCCAAGCCTGTTTTACCGCTTTATTATATATACTATTTTGGTATACGAAGTGCTAAATTGCAGGTGGTGTGGTACCACGGGGTCCGTAAGGGACGGCCGGGAGGAGATGTGTTTGTTACACAGTAGAGGTCAGCCTTTGCTGACCTACGTTACTTCAAATCCTTACAGGGCAAGGATCACATGCAGGAGCTAGCGCACCGGGCGAAAAGCCCTAAGCCTCGTGAAGTGTTGCTGTGCTTGACTATTTTCATTTCCTTGTTTTGCTGTTGTTGTTTGACTATGTCCGGCTTGCATGCCGAGGTAGCCTAGGGGTGCTTGGCACTTTTATATTTGGACTTATATTGTGTAAGTCCTTAAGGCCATTTGATACTCTTCTATTAGTGGATAACTTCTGTCTGTTAGTGTTCTGTTTCCGCTGTGTTTGGCTTGAGTTTTGAGATTGGGTAGTTTTATATCATCTTTTAATACTAAAGCTGTGGCGTCCGTATGTTGTGGGGCCCCGGCCGGACCCATATTATATGGTCTTTACAGGGGAGGTTTTATAATTTGGTATCAGAGGGAGGTTCGCGTTCCAATGAGAAGTTTCGCGGTCAAAAGTATAAGTCGAGTCGCGTATAAGAAGTTATCCACATAGGAGTATAACAGGACCATGAGTGTCCTTGTGTTCGAGTCTTGCGACTAGAGACTGATTTGCATTTTCTTCCTTGTGTTTAGAGTGCAAACAATGAGGCTGGGACCTTGAGGCCAAGAGAAGAGCTCTCAGTAAGTAGTGCGACTGCGCAAGGTCCGCTAGGGATGGGGGTCACACCGGCCGACTTCTGTCGTATGCTTGCAAAAGCGATGGTGGCGGCCCAAGCTGCAGCGACAGTACAGGTAGCAACTCTCGTTGCTCAAGTAGCAACTCCTGTTACCCCAGACACGGCAGCGACCGTGCCGGTTGAGGAAGCCAGGCGGGCAGAGCCGCAGGCCGAGAGAGTGGTTGTCGGGCATGGGGACCGGTAAATGAAGTACTTTCTGAGTTTCCACCCTCTAACCTTCAAGGGAATCGGTACGCCCACAGATGCAGAGGATTGGTGGGTTAGAATTCAAGAGCTTCTGAGGGCGGCAGAGGCGCCAGATGAGAAAAAGGCAGAGTTCACAGCCTTTATGTTGGAGGGAGATGCCAAGTTATGGTGGGTGAGCCACAGTGGCCGGCAGTTTCTAGGACGCACACCGTCCATCGAGGAGTTTGGGAATGCCTTCCTGAAGAAGTACATTCCCGCCTCAACGAGGTTAGCCCTCCAGAGGCAGTTTCTACATCTGGTGCAGCGAGACAAGTCAGTGGATGAGTATGTTCAGGAATTTACTCGCTTGGGTCGTTATGCGGGGACGACCATGGAAGACGATGAAGAGAGGGACAATCTCTTTTATCATGGATTGAGGGAGAATCTAAGACAACCCCTCATATCGATGAAACGTGCGGGTTTCAACGAATTGGTGGAGGCGGCCCGAATTTTGGAGAGTGACATGGAGCGATCCCAGCATCGCAAGGGTTTCACACCCAAACAGGGGGAGGAGAAGAAGCCTGCTCAGTCCCATGGAAAGGCGGAAGGGAGCCGATGGAAGAAGAATCCTTCCCCATATAAGTCGGGCGAGAAAAGTAATTGGACGTCCGGAGGGTCATGCTCTAAGGGACCGCAAACGTGTTACAGTTGTGGCAAGCCAGGCCACATAGCAAGATTTTGTACCCAAGGGGGCGCTGAGCAAGGGCCAAGGCAGGAGCAGTCCGTACGCTCCGGACCCAGTGCAGCAGAGAAGGGGAAAATGGCGGAGTCGAGTGCTTCCCGATTTCAACCAGTGCAGCCAAGGGCCTACAACCTTGGGTAGCAGGAAGCAATCCGCCAAATCGATGTGGTTATAAGTATGATAGTTCAACCTGCACCATAGATTTCTTCCTTTCAAGCCTTTTTATGTTTATTGCATGTGTGTAGGCTTTGTAGTGGTATCTGGGTACCCCGCTAGAGTACTTTTTGATACGGGAGCGTTTCACTCCTTCCTTGCGGAAAGTTTCACCCGGAGGATTGGAGTTGAGACCTTCGCAACGAACTCAGAATTGAAAGTGCGCATGCCCAATGGGCCGTCTATGACAACCTGGGCTGAAGGGCGGATTTGTTGGAGTCTTGAGGGAGTCGACTTCATATTGGTAGCGGCAATCTTGCCGTTGTCCGAGTTCGATGTGATTTTGGGGATGGATTGGCTAGCGGAGCAGCGTGCCAGTATCGACTGTTTGTCCAAGGTGGTAACCCTGAGGGGAGTGGGGCAAGCGGAAGTCAAGTTTGAGGGCCTGCATGGAGTGGCCTGTTCCCTAGTTTCGGCACTTCAACTAGTGCGAGCTGTTAACCAGGGGGGTGTAGCTCTGGTAGCAGTGTTGGAGGTTAGCCTTTTCGGGCTGTCTCTTGGAGAAGTGCCCGTGGTGGCGGGGTTTGGAGATGTTTTTCCTGAGGAGCTACCGGGAGCACCTCCTCGGCGGGAGATTGATTTCTCCATCGAGTTAGTGCCCGAGGCTAGACCGGTGTCACGTCCACCCTTTAGGATGGCACCAAAGGAGTTGGCCGAGCTCAAGGTTCAGTTGTAGGAGCTTTTGGAGCAAGGGTATATCAGACCCAGCTCTTCACCGTGGAGTGCGCCGGTGTTATTTGTAAAGAAGAAGGACGGTAGTATGCGTCTGTGCATAGACTACCAAGAGTTGAACAAATTGACTGTCAAGAATAAGTATCCGATTCCTCGGATAGACGATCTCTTCGACCAGTTGGTGGGGTCGGTGGTGTACTCCAAGTTGGACTTGAAGTCCGGATATTATCAGTTGTGGATTCGTGACGAAGACATACCCAAGACCGCGTTTGGTACGAGGTATGGTCATTTTGAGTTCTTGGTGATGTCGTTCGGGCTGACGAACGCACCGTCCGTGTTCATGGACTTGATGAACCGAGTGTTTCGCGAATATTTGGACTGGTTCGTAGTCGTCTTTATCGATGACATATTGGTGTATTCCAAGTCGGAAGCGGAGCACGAGTCGCACTTGCGGACAGTGTTGCAAGTATTGAGAGAGAACCAGCTTTATGCGAAGTTCTCCAAGTGCGAGTTCTGGTTGGAGAAAGTGGCATTTCTAGGCCATGTGATTAGTGGGGATGGGGTGGCGGTAGATCCAACGAAAGTAGAAGCCATCAGAGAGTGGCCAGTTTTGAGGACCGTGGCGGAAGTCCGAAGTTTTCTTGGACTAGCCGGGTACTACCGAAGGTTTGTGGAAAACCTTTCGCGGATAGTTCTACACCTCACTTCACTAACTCGCAAGGATCAGAAGTTTGTATGGACTCAAGAGTGCAATCAGGCGTTTGAAACCCTGAAGGAAAGGGTAATGACGGCGCCGATCCTAAGTCTACCAAAGGGGACCGAAGTGTTCCAGATTTTCAGCGACGCATCCGGATGCGGTTTAGGGTGCGTGTTGGTGCAGCATGGTAGCGTGATAGCTTTTGGGTAGAGCCAGCTGAAGCCTCATGAGAGAAATTACCCCGTCCATGATTTGGAGTTGGCGGCGGTAATTTTTGCTTTGAAGTTGTGGAGGCACTACGTTTATGGTGCAAAGGTGGAGATCTTCACGGACCACAAGAGTCTGAAGTATCTCCTAGATCAGAAGCACCTAAATATGTGGCAGCGCAGGTGGGTCGAGTTCCTTGGGGACTACAAGGTGGCGATTCAGTACACGCCAGGGAAAGCCAATGTGGTGGCAGATGCTTTGAGTAGGAAATACTCGGGGAAAGGAAATTGGATTGAAGCTGTAACATCCCATTTCCGACTAGACCCCTAGGAGTCGGTTGGTCGTGACAGAACCCTGTGAAGCCCAAAAATTGAAATAAATCGATCGAGGTTTCGGGTCACGGTTTGGTCATGCCTGTGACCGACCCGTCACGCCCGTGACTTTGGGCGTGACTACTTCGACGATCATCGATCTCCGCGAAATGATCGTCGAACTTGCTGCCCAGGCATGTCACGCCCGTGACCAAGGTGTCACGCCCGTGACCTAGGGCGTGACTCCTTCGACGATCATCGATCTCCGTGAGACGATCGTCGAACTTGCAGCCCGGGCATGTCACGCCCGTGACCAAGGTGTCACGCCCGTGACCTAGGGCGTGATTCCTTCGACGATCGTCGATCTACGTAAGGAGATCGTCGAAATTGAAACTCAGGCCTATCACGCCCGTGACCTAGGTGTCACGCCCGTAACCTAGGGCGTGACCACCCTTCGACGACCGTCGATCTCAGTTCGACGATCGTCGACCCAGAATTAACCAGCCGGGCCTGTCACGCCCGTGACCTAGGTGTCACGCCCGTGACCTAGGGCATGACCACCCTTCGACGACCGTCGATCTCAGTTCGACGATCGTCGACCCAGAATTAACCACCCGGGCCTGTCACGCCCGTGACCCAGGTGTCACGCCCGTGACCACCCTTTGACGATCGTCGATCTCAGTTCGATGATCGTCGAACCCAGAATTGGCTATCCGGGCTTGTCACGCCCGTGACCTATGTGTCACGCCCGTGAAATTGGCCGAAACGACGGTTCAGGCCCGAAATTATTCTAACACGCGTGGTAATAAATTCTGGTGTGGGAAGTTACACCAGAAGTAATTACAGGCCGTTTTTCCTTCTGTAATTATATAATAAAGGAGGAAGATGTGGTCCGATAGGAAACCGCCAACTGGACACACCTGTTCATCTTCCACCGTTTCTTATCCCTTCACTGTAACCGAAATGTTATTAGGAGGAGCCTTCATGACCATTAAGGCTTTACCCTTTCACCTCCCCACATGCTGACTTATAAAAGCCCACTTGGAGCAAGAGGAGAAGGTTATACGCTCAATCAAACGATCAGATCCTTGTTCTTGCTGTAGGAGAAGTTCAGCAACGCCACCACCGCGCCATGGCACCCCGTCGTTCTTCTCGCCTCCAAACCGCGAATAAGGTCCTCCTCTGCTTCTTCTCTTTTATGGGTAGATCTTAGGATTCTTAAGAAGGAAGTTCGCGCTCAACGGAGCCGGACCCATCTCTCGTTTTCATGGAAAACCATGAAAAGTGTATTCTTGAGTTCGCCGGAAACCGCCACCTCCGGCGGCCAAACCACCGCCGACCAATAGCCATCGCCTCAATGGAGGCGGTGGTGGTGGTGGCTAGCCAGGGAAGTGACCGGATGACCGGTGACGGAGCGCGAAAGAGCTACAGGAAATATGATTTTCTGTGTCTGATTTTCGGGTTTTGTAGAAGATGAACAGTAAAAACTGTTTTTAATATATAAATTATGTAAATAATTTTGTAAGGAAATTATACTTGGATGGGTAAATTTTAATGCTGCAAAACGAGGCACTTAGAGTTCATTTTAGGAAAAGTGACCAGACACAAAAGTCGTAGCCCTTTGAGTCTAGATTAATCTAAAACTGGTTTCAACTCGTTTGGGTAAGCGGTTCGACCGCAGCACCCGTTTTAGTGGGGGCTGTACCTAGAGTTGGGCAGAAATTAAAACGGATGCCCACTCTTCGTCCCTTGTCCAAATGACCTGAAATTTGGGCAGGGCATTAGCCTTAACAATACCTAAAGGCAAACCAAAAATGGGAATTTTTGGAGATACTTTGCCTAAAGTTTTTGTTTCAATTTAATAAACTTAGAGGAATTTATTTAAGTGGTCAAATGACCTCCAAACCCTCCCAAATTTTGGTGAGTGGTTCCTGGCTATGAAACCTAGGTCTGTACAAAATTCCAACTGATTTGGAAGAGTTTTGGGTAGGAAATCTTCTACCCTTAACTAGGCATTAGTGAGACACCTTTTAGTAAAAAGTGCACTAAGAGTTTGGAAAGGTCAAATCACCTCAACAGAGGCTGATTTTCTGATCTCTGACTTAGAAGGGTGTTATAACCTGCTTGGAGAAAAACAGTGAGGTTTATGGTTGGTTACCCTAGGATCCAAGCTCAAACCCTTAATGAAGGGTTTTGAGGGTTGTGAAGGACATGGGAGCAATTGCGCTTGTTTTGCCTTGAAACTCTGTAGAGTTGACAAAAGCTTGATAAGAATGGTCCGGATGTAATCTTGGGGAATTTGGAGACAAGTAGATACCTTAAAACCCTAACCTTAGTTTTAGGGGAAAATATCAAATAGGTAAAATCAGTCACTGAACCTTACTTAAAAACTATGAAATTCGGGTAGAGTGAGTTTTGGATCAGGTAGAACTTATAGCAATTTTTCTGGAATTTTATGTTGATTATTGCTAGCACTTCATTTGTAAAGCTTGTTATGGCCTTAGATGATGATTTATATTATTTAGGAGTCTCTGTTCATTGAAATCTCATGAAATTTTGGAGATATAGATTTTAGAACAGAATGATTATCCCTGAATTTTTATATAATTTTTAGTTGAGTACATCGAGTACTTCGTTCACAAAAGTTAAAAAGGGGTTCTATGCTTGAAAAATTATTTAGGGATGATTTTATTACTAAAAAATTATGAAACTGGGCCAGTGCTAATTTTCGGCCTTTATCTGCATGTCATAAATTATTTGTAATTTTTGGAAGAATATTTTCTGTACTTGATTCATAAATAACAAAAGATAGAGATTATTTCTAAAATAGTTTTAATGCCCTTTTGATGATAGAAAAAAATTATGATACTTTGGATTTAACCTACTAAGATAACCTACTATTTGTCATAAAGTTGCTGGACATCTTGCATGAGAACTTAGGGTAGTTCATGTTCAAACCGGTAGCCCTTGGGATTTTCGAGGAATTTAATTTAATGTCAAATAAATTATGAAAATTTCCATTTTCTGGATTTAGCTCATTTATATCATGGTAAATCTCCAGTAAATAATTTAGGGCATTTGGATGAGTATTGGATCATTGCATAACCAGTTCGACATGTAGTCTAGGTCGGTCTGCATATAGCAATTTGTGAAATGCAATAGGATATGATCTAAGGAAGGCATTGGAGTTAATCATATTGTCTGGGTGGGCAATGGTGGAGGAAATCACAATAGAAAGGTATAAAGAGTAGTGAGAAGTGGTGATAGCTAGAGTTAAGAGGTGCTCGGGTTTCGGCGAAAGATCGCCTTTCCCCGAAGAGAGGAAGGTTAAAAATCACCCTAGGATAGTGTATCGTAATATGAGAAGGGAATCGGGTTAAGGGAGACAAACCAATAACAATAAGTGCCTTACGAAAGGGAACTTCGTGCCGTAATGCCGCCGTCTTGGTTCCTAGTGCCCCTTGAGAGCCCTTCACGGGGAATACCGGGGGCAGTTCTGGGCTAACGTAAACTGTAATAACAAAACGACAAGAGTAACTTAGTAACTAGGGCTGCACCTTTCACAAACACTGTTGGCATAGGAAGATTGATGAGAGCTTCGGCTCGGTTGGATAAGAGACGGACGGGATGGTCCGGGGAGCTTCGGCTCGGTTGGTTAAAAGACGGACGGGATGGTCAGGGGAGCTTCGACTCGGTTGGTTTGGAGACGGACGTTTTGGTCCGGGGAGCTTCGGCTCAGTTTTTTTTGTGTGTTTACGATTAAACTTGCATGTACATAAGATAGGAAAAGTTAAGGTGGTGGGTTTTTCGATAGCGGGGAGTTCGATTGCACTGACACCGATATCGTTGACTCGGCGGGGTGATTAGCACTTCGCCAATAGAAGTCCGGTGCGCCAGCCGGCAAGAGTACGCAGGCGTCCGCTTAGTGCACCAAGCGTTGAGGCGTACGATAGGTCAGACCAGTGGTGCTTTTACTGGTTTTGAGGTGGGCGAGGCCCAACCCACCGCTTCCGTCCGCCACTACGGAGGTATCCTGGGAGGTAACGTCTCCGAAAGGGGGAACTAAAGGTCTGTGTGCACAGAGTCGGGTGTGTGAGTTGTACTTGCATGTTTCATCATACCCACTTGCATGTCATAGCATAATCGATTCATTTAACCCTGACACCTAAAGTATAAGTGGTATGGGACGCTTATACATTAGGACCTGTAAAACGACCCCTTGGTCTATAAGCTTGTGTGGGAAAGTTTATAAATCAATGGTTAATTTCAATATATAAACATATGCTGTTGTTTGATAACCGACACCCCAACGTATAGGTGGTATGAGACACTCTATACGATGGGAGCCTTGCAGAAGATCCCTTGGCTTATGCGTTTTCGCACATAAGTTAAGGTTACTTTTCTTACGTTCTGTTTCTGTCATACTATTATAGAATTTCTAGACTAGTTCCGCTGCCATCTGTTTCTTGATTAATCTCTACCTTCATGTCCTTCCCTTTCTTCCTCTCCGCTCGGTACCTAGGAGCCATGGGGGAAGGGGTAGGGGATGATAGGGCTTAGTCTTTATGACTAACAGTTTTCGAACCGCATCATTTAGGGGATCGTGGAGCCCAGCATGGAGGAGCAGCCCCAGAGATCAGTGCGCCTGGAGATGGGGCAGTCTAGCTCCGGAGTTCATACAGCCGGGACCGTGAGTCTCGACCCTGAGTAGTTCCTGTTTTTGCTTCCGCATGAGAGACTTGTAGTGAGGACATTTTGTACCGGGCATAAGCCCGCATTTATAGTACTCTAATGTTTTCTGTGGACACTCCCTTCGTGGAGATTCATTTCTATATATGTGATTTATTATTGTGGACTGCATTGCTCTTACATCTATTATTGTGCTACCTTTCTGTGATCGAACTGGCCGGCAGAATCGGCGCCTTGTGGTGATGACCCTTCAGGACGTGATGATGTCACCGCAAAGCGGCGATTCTGGGCCTAAGACCCCGGTGGTTGAAAAAGGAAAAAAAAGGGGGGTCTTACAGAAGCTCACGATGAGCGGTTAAGGCGGGACTGGGAGTCCCTTGGTTTGGAATGTGTGGCAAGAAGCGAGTCTAGCGTGGCTCGACTAAATTGGATTGAGATGCAGAGTGACTTTTGCGATCGTATTCGGGAAGCGACCCGTGTAGATGCGGAGTTCCAACCTTTCGTGGAGGAAGCTCTAAAGGGCGAGGGTAGCGCCTGGGAGATGGTTGATGGGATTCTGAGGAAGGGCGGAAGGATTTGTGTACCGCAGTTCGGCAAGCTCTGCGAGGAGTTGATGTTTGAGGCCCACTTCACTAAGTACTCCATTCACCCAGGTAGTACCAAGATGTACTTGGATTTGAAGAAGTCCTATTGGTGTCCTGGGATGAAGCGGAACGTAGCTTTGTGTGTGAGTCGGTGCCAAACATGTGCCTTGGTGAAGGCCGAGTGTCAGAAGCCGGGCGGGTTCTTGAAGCCTCTTCCAATCCCCGAATGGAAATTTGATGACATCTCCATGGATTTTGTGCATGGGTTGCCTAGATCGCAGTAGGGTAATGATGCCATTTGGGTGATTGTGGACCGCTTGACCAAAGTGGCACATTTCATCCCAAACCGGAAGGAGGACGGTGTGGAAAAGTTGGTGGAGTTGTACGTCCGCAATATTGTACGACTTCATGGGATTCCGAAGAGTATAGTCAGCGACTGGGATGGACGTTTCACGTCTAAGGATTGGCGGTTGGTGCAGAAGAGCTTGGGCACAAAACTCAAGTTCAGTACTGCCTTTCATCCTCAAACCGATGGGCAAACTGAGAGAACGAACCGTACTTTGGAAGATATGCTAAGGATGTGTACTCTCGACTTCGACAAGAAGTGGGAGGATCACCTCTTCATGTTGGAGTTTGCTTATAACAATAGTTACCAAGCTAGTATCAAGATGGCGCCATACGAAGCTCTATATGGGAGGCAGTTTCGAACACCGATGTCTTGGACAGAGGCGGGAGACACCAAGCTTTTGGGGAAAGAAGTAGTAGCCGATGCTAGTGATCTAGTGCGGAACATCCAAGAGCGCATGAAGCTAGCTCAAGATCGGCAGTCGAAGTATTTCAATGCTCTCCACAGGCATGTGGAATTCGCTGTGGGCGACTGGGTGTATCTTAAGATCAAGCCGTTCAAAGGCGTTTCGCGAATTCATCGACTCAAGAAGCTGAGTCCGAGATTTTTGTGACCATTCAAGGTCATCGAGCGAGT
The DNA here is from genome assembly GCA_039513925.1 of Platanthera zijinensis. NCBI lineage: Eukaryota > Viridiplantae > Streptophyta > Magnoliopsida > Asparagales > Orchidaceae > Platanthera > Platanthera zijinensis. The sequence goes on from CM077083.1 coordinate 40,315,412, forward strand.
GGGAGAGGCAGCGTACCGGTTGGCGGTGTCCATAGAGCTAAGTGGATTGCATGACATTTTTCACATCTCCGTCCTGAGGAAAGCTTTGTTAGAAGCCAGTGTGGTGATTGAGCCGACGGCGGTGCCGGTAGAGGATGACTTGAGGACGCGAGTTCGTCCAATCGGGATAGAAGACTCAGAGGTCCGGCAATTGCGAAACAAGGAGGTCAGACTCGTAAAGGTCCGTTTGGAAAACTATGGCGGCGAGGAGCTCTCATGGGAGCGAGAGCAGGCCATGCTGGAGGAGTACCCCGAGCATTTCTCCTCAGGTACCATTTAGTTTTGTTTACCTTCCATGTTTTAAATTTCGGGATGAAATTCTTGTAAGGGGGGGGATTGTAACACCCCAAAACTTGGAAGGGGAATCGACGGCGTCGTTTTAGCCAAGTTTGGGTTTTGGAGCAGGCGACACAGGCGTGTCAAGGGCGTGACATGGGCGTGTCAGGGCGTGGTCGACCGCGGAGCTGGTGTTTGACGTTTTGAGGGTCGACGTTCGTCGAGCTCAGGAACATGGCCTAGGACATGAGCGTGTCCCTGGCCGTGTCCTTCTCGGGCTGTTTGCATGATTTATTCTGCTAGGCGTGACACGAGTCACCACACGGCCGTGTCGGGGCTGACACGGGCATGTCGAAGGCCGTGTCTTTAGCCGTGTCTTTGGCCGTGTCCTTCTCTGACTGGGAAAATTGGTCGGTGGGGGGCGTGACACGGGTCTCGACACGGGCGTGTCAAAGGCGACACGGGCATGTCAGAGGCCTTGTCAAAGGCCGTGTGCTGGTTTTCGAATCGGTCGAGACGGCGAATGGATAACACGGCCTGACACACGGCTGTGTTGCAACCTGTGTTCGGCCCAGTTTTTGTGATTTTAGGCCGAATCGTGGCCGTCCGTTTCTTTGATATGAGATCCAATGGCTGGGGGCTAGATCTGAGGGATTAAACTCAGGAATAGGGTTTGAAACCCTCACTTTCCTCCTATCTTTATCTCTCTTGATTCTAAAGAGAAGGGAGAGCAAGGAGGAGGAGGAGGAAGGCCAAGATCCGGCCGCCGGCGAAGCTTCGGAGGTCCGTTTCGCGAGCGGAGTTCAGATCCGCGAAGGTGGGAGCGTTGCAGTGGTTTTCAACCAAGCAAATCTTCTCCATGGCTAGGAAGAGGGGACGGAAGGTAACGACACTTCTCCTCTCGGTTTTTAGGATTTAGGATGCATGAATAGCATCCCCTTCCTTTCGTATTTTGAGCACCGAATCTCTCAAATGAGATGGATTCGTGTAGCCTAGGTTCAAGAGGAACCTCTGGGTTGAGTATGTTCATTTCGGCATGCTTTGCATTAGAGATCCGCTCCGTTAGCGGATTAGGCATTGTGGGTGAAGCCGTGGTCGCGACCGTTAGTCCGACCCGGTGATGTTGCATAGCGAGATGTGAGGATTCGGTAGAAATCCGTTGCGGCAATACGCCGTTGTGTGTATGTGTTTTCCCCCTTTTAATTGAGTGAGTACTCGTAGTCGGAACCGGACAAGGTTAGATCCGCTTCTTGCGGTAGATGGTTTCCTTGGAGCACGGGAAAGATACGGTGTGAATGGTGATTGGGGTGGGGAAACCTTTGTTTGTGCTGTGCAAAGGCGCGGCTATGTCTCCGTGGTCGGCTGGCTATCCCGTGACGCGCAAGTCATGTGGGGAAAGTGTCCCGGCGAGACTAGTCCCTTGTGTGAGACTGACGAGAATGCCGAGCGGAGGGCAAGCCCGGGCAATGTAGCCATGAGTGGGTGGGGTCCAGCAAGGCTTCTTAGAATCGGTCAGTTTGAGACGGAACCCTGACGAGCGAAGTCAGATTGTGCGGGCAAGCCCTGGGGTAATGACCCATGAGCGGGTGGGGCCTTTGCGAGGTTCCGTGTGACGGCGTGTGTGCAGTTAGGGACATGGTGGTTCCCTTGTGTTTGCGGCTTTAAGCTAATAATGGGGAAACGGAAGTACCTAGTGTTTGATGTTGTGCTAGATGCATACGAGCTAGGGTGCCTTGGGTGAAACCCGGGTTGCATTCATGTTGCATAGTAGTCCCCTTTCACTTTGTACAACACATAGAGAACATGTATGCTGTATGAGACATCCAAGCCTGTTTTATCGCTTTATTATATATACTATTTTGGTATACAAAGTGCTAAATTGCAGGTGGAGTGGTACCCCGGGGTCCGTTAGGGATGGCCGGGAGGAGATGTGTTTGTTACACAGTAGAGGTCAGCCTTTGCTGACCCACGTTACTTCAAATCCTTACAGGGCAAGGATCGCATGCAGGAGCTAGCGCGCCGGGCGAAAAGCGCTAAGCCTCGTGAAGTGTTGTTGTGCTTGACTATTTTCATTTCCTTGTTTTGATGTTGTTGTTTGACTATGTCCGGCTTGCATGCCGAGGTAGCCTAGGGGTGCTTGACACTTTTATATTTGGACTTATATTGTGTAAGGCCTTTAGGCCATTTGATACTCTTCTGTTAGTGGATAACTTCTGTCTGTTAGTGTTCTGTTTCCGCTGTGTTTGGCTTGAGTTTTGAGATTGGGTAGTTTTATATCATCTTTTAATACTAAAGTTGTGGCGTCCGTATGTTGTGGGGCCCCGGCCGGACCCATATTATATGGTCTTTACAGGGGAGGTGTTACATTGGCATTGAGTGATTCTTACTAACTCAACGCCAAGCAACAAAAAGCTGATAAAACAAGTTGGCGTTGAGTGGAGATAAATCACTCAATGCCTAAAATCAGAATTCATATTCTAAGTAGTTTGGCGTTAAGTGAAGGTTACACACTCAACTCCAAGAGACATTGAATCTGTCCAAGTGTTTTGGCATTGAGTGATGCTTACTCACTCAATGCCTATTCTCTGATGCTCGATTTTGAGTAAGTCCACAGGTTCTGACGTCAGCGAAATTGACAAAGTCAACTAAGGTCAAATCAGATACGGGGAAGCTACACTACACGAAAAAACTTGCCGTGAAACTACTATACATCTTCTTCCATTAAAGTAAGGCGCAGCTTGGTAGCTGCAAGTGGGTCCCACCGATCTCTAAGAGTCATTGATCAGCGAACTATAAAATGAAGAGATAGGGCCAAGACAAAGATAACTTTTAGGATATACATTCTTCAAAAAGGAGAGCAGCCATCTTCATCTTCTTCGCCATTACTTCATGTGAAAAGCTTGATACTCTCCAGCAAGAAAAGTTCAGTTAGCTGTGCAAGTCTCCTTCTTAAACAGCAGATTCAGAATCTGTTTTTAAGAAAGAAGAACCTTCATCCTTTGGCAGGTTCAGTGAGCTTTTTGAAGACTTAAGATAAAAAGATCTTTAGCCTTCAGCCGCAAGTTCAGAATTTATCTTCTAAGTTCCTCCAACAAATCCTTTCCCTTCTGTGAGGAGAGTTGGAGCAAAATGTTTTCTGCTCAAGTGGTTGGCAAAGAGAAATTTCTTTGTGTCAAAGTTAATTAAACTATTTCTTTTTGTAGGATCCTTCTGGATTTGAGCTGTAGGACCTTTGGGTAAGACGTCGGGCAAATTTTCCTGAGCTGTAGGAGAGTCCTGCTATCTGAGGTAGGTGAGTTTTACTCATTGAGAAGTAGGGAAGTTTTGCCTGATCTGTTGGAGAGTGTATCTCTCTGAGTTGTACGAGCAAGCTTTCTCTGAGGTAGGGCTATCCTCCATAGCCTGAGTGGTAGGGCTTAAGTGCCTGAGATAGGGGATACTTGTATCACTGAGTGTAGGCCTTGGAGACTGAGGTGTAAGTCTTGGAGGAGACTGAGAGATCCTGAGGGATCTGAGGTGTAAGCTCCTTGGAGCATTAGTGTGGAGAAGTGCCTTCACTAGCAGGAAGTTAGCAAGGTGGGAGGAGAGTTGATGTACCCTTGATTTTGGGGAACCACTATAAAATACCCTTGTGCTTTTATGTGTTTGCTTTTATTTTCTTAATTGTTGGTGCTAAGGACAAGCTCTAGATCACTCTAATCTTAAAGCTAAAAGAAATTATTAAGTGATTTAAAAAATACTATCAAAATACCTAAGCAGACCTATTCACCCCCCTCTAGGTTGCTAGCTACCTTGAAAATAAGATCTTTCACACAGCGGTTTGTATGAAGCTGAAATAATAGATAGATGGTTAACCGCAACTGCGGTATAGTGACCACCAACAGTTGCTGTCTAGCAGCCTGTAGCAGCAGTAATCCCTGGCAGTGTGGCGGCTTTCCTTAGATGTTGTTAGGGGTTCAATTATTCATTGTATAGTGTGCGGTTTGACCATGTCAAACCGTATAAGCAGCCCGACTTATATTTAGTTCCACATAGATTGTTGTATTCTATCATCTCCCATAATTTCTATAAATAAGGGGGCATACCTATGTAATGATTATCCTTTTGGAGCAATAAAATTTGCAGTTTATTTACCTCTTGGCCGTTTTTTTGCTCATTTTTCACACATACGATAATGAAAAATGTCTTTTCTTTGTTTATGCAAACTCTCTCTCTCTCTCTCTCTCTCCTTTCATTTCATGTTACTCTTTTCTTTAACTAATAACTTAGATCTTATTTCATCAGGTTCCCAATCTCTCCCATCTCCCCCTTCAATTATTAGCACTTTTTATATATCAAATACAAAGTTCTTAGTTTTATTTTCTTTTGTTCTAGATTTATTCCCGATTAATAACGATTCGAGTTCATATATCAGTTATGAATTTTGGGAGTTGTTTTCGTACTCTAGTAAGCTGAGAGGCTCATGCGTATGAATTGATCACTCGGAAGTAAAAAAAGTATTGTATACACCCCTCGAGAGAGGATGATGTTAGTCTTCTGGATAGGAGTCAAATCCTATAGTAAGATTCACCTTGTTAAAGTGAGTTTTAGGTTATTAATTATAGAATGAGAATTTAGTTAATACTTCCTAAGCTCTGTTGGGCGTAGTCCTCAAAAAAGTTCATTCATAATTTGGGAATCTCCACGGTGAAGGATCAGAATAGTAAGTTTATAAATTATTTCTAATCTTTCATTTCAAGGCACATTTTAAACAAGTTTAGCTCTCTTTCTAACTTTCATTTTGAAACGCGATTTTCATATATTTATGTATAATTTTTTAAGTCTTTAGCTTTATTCTATTTTTGCATTTATTTAGTTTATTTCAATTTAAGGATTTAATCTCGATAAAATAGTTGTTTGTTTTCTCGAAGTAGAAGTACTCCACAGACCCGTGTTTTTATACGACCTTTATATGTCTTTTGACATCCTATGTTATACATGATAGGTTTGCTTACCAACATCATAGGTAGTGTTTGGAAAAATATCTTTTCCTATATTTTTCTTATCAATACCAAGAATAACAAAGTCCAACAGAAAGATGAACTTGTAAACCTTGAAAAGCATGACCTCCACTACCCCTACTGGATATTTAATTGATCGATCTGCGAGTTTGATACTCATTTTGGTGAGGCTAGGATTTCTTAAAACTAACTTTTAAAACAATGAGAAGGACATCAGATTAATATTTGATCTAAGATCAGCTAAGACATTTTTGGCAATGAATTGTCGACTGAATACGGGATGGAAAACTGTCCCGGGTCATTACTTTTTGGGGAAATTTGTTGAGTATAGTAGCAGAGCATTCTTCGTCAAGGAAAATATGTGAAATATCATTAAACTTGTTTTTGTTGGAGAGCAACTCCTTGAGGTATTTTGTGTATTTCGTCATTTGAGAAATAGTCTCGCAAAAAGGGACATTAATATGAATCTATTTTAAAATTTCTAAAAACGTTTTGTAATTTTCTTCAGTGTGCTCGTTCCTAAGCTCTAACTGGTACGTAACATTAGAACTATAAGCTTGTGGAGCTAATATAATTGGCAAATTTGAAGTTAAAATAAGACGAGGAGTAGAGATAAGTACCTTTCGTCCTTTCTTGAAGATACGTCATTTCGACTTTGAAGGGTGATTACATTAACGCTTTCACTTGATTTTGTTAAGTATTTTCTTGTAGGGTCCCTTGTTGGCACTCAAAGAACATTTTAGCTAGTTGTCCCATAAGATTTTCTAAAATTTTAATCTACTCGGAGAGGTTTTAGATGTTTGATTCATTTGTAGCAACATATTTGGTGAATACCTCTTCAAGATGAGAGGGCTTTGGCGGTTGTGGTTGAAAATTGGGTGGATTTAAATTAAGGGGAAGATTTTAATTTAGGGGGGATTTATATTAAGAGGGCGTTGAGCATATCCTTGGTTGCCCCTTGAGAAATTCAGGTGATTCCTATAACCCACATTATAAGCATTATTGTACGGAGTAGTGTTTGGGTTATAGGAAGGTCGAGGTGGAGTTCCCTATTAGATCGTGTGGCCAACCTTAGAGTGGAAGTGAATATGATTTTAAGCATTAATTAAAAATTTGAAATATTTTGATCCAGAAAACTAGTTTTGGAAGCTACCGCGGGGCGGTAGCTAGTTAGAGTGCGGTGGTAGGTCACAGACCTCATTTTCCAAGGAAACTTTCTCCTCAGAGAAATATAGCCCCTTCAGATATCCACCGGAGAACAACCAGGATGTTATACGCAGAAATAAGAACACAAATAATTTTATTCCATCAAAATCAAAAAGTGTTTTACAATTAAAAAAGTTTGATCTCCGTGACACTGGAGATCATAGGTGGTGAAAGAAGAAACTCTTTCGATTTTCTATACTAACCCACATGACAAACTGGTTTGCTCTCAACCTTTCCCTCAAAGAAAGGTCTTTGAGCCGGCTCTTCGCCTTCACGGAAGGAAGTGTCTTAGAGCCCCTTCTAGATCACCCGATCTAGACGTCCCTTCCCCGAAATGATTTCTCACGGAAACCTCCCCAGATTTTTATGACCTTCACCGATCGATTTTCCTCACCATAATCACATTGAAAAGAGAAAATTACAAAAAATAATAAAGATGGTTTAAGATTGAATCTCCCTCAAAAGAATTTCTTTGTTGAGCGGTGCATAACAGACGTTAATGATCTTCATTTTATTGCAGCCGATCAAACTCCTCGTAGTTGTTGTATTACCTGTCTCATCAGAGATTTTTGTGCACGAATGGGAGGGTGGCGACTTTCTCTTCCTTTGATAGAGATGGAAGAACGGTGCTCAGAGGCGGCTCTCAAACCCTAGAGAGAATTTATGTCTGTCTTGATTTGTACAAGGAATGAGAAAATGAATACCTTTTATATGCCTTTGGAAAAACAGGCTACCGTTGTCGGTAAGGTTAGCCTCCGGCGGTAGGTCATTATACGTTGATGTGACAACAGTCCCGCATATTTGGAAAAATATACAAAAATATTGTTTTATGCTATTTTGAGCTAGAGTGGTGCGGTTTCCAGTTATCGCATAGCGGTATCCCACTATCACCTAGAATTAGCTCAAGCATCTAGACGAATCAAACGCGATGATTGTTGAGTGAGCTAGTGCTATACAGAAGAAAGCTAAAGTTGCACGGTAGCTACCAGAGCGCCTGTTTAGATTAAATCCAGAAGTTAGCGTTGGAGGTAGCACAAGCGCTACGCGGTATGATCCAGAGAGCTCATTCGGGTTGAAACTATGCTAGCGCTCGATGGTAGAGTGCTAGTGCGCGATAGTAGGTCACATAATGGAGTTCCTTGCTTCGATTGAACCTATAAACCTGCATACTATACCAAACAGAAGATGTGATCAAATCCAACATGGGAATTGATATTATCAAACTAAGGATATGTGAACCGTCAGCTCCAACAAACTACCCCTTATGATAGTATCAAATCCTGTTTGTGAGATAAAATAGCTGGGATGCATGATACAGTGCAAATACAAAATAAACTTTAACTAGTCAGGTTTCAGGTCACTTGTAAATCCCCATACACACGCGCTCCCCATATATGTGTGCTCTACTTGCTCCCCTATCCACGTGCACACAATTCAACAAGCTCCCACTACATGTGATCTCCCTAGATCATTCCTCATGAACATTCTATTCTCCCCCTTTTGATATTATCGAAAGGGGTGTGATAGATCGAAAATTGACTATATGCCTGGAAGGGAAAAATGCAGTCTAAATTAAGCGTGATAAAGATCAAACAATGCACGTGATAAAGTATATTTAGAAGTAAACACCATTGGGGTGACCAAATATGGATCAGTGAAAATGAGGCGTATGGTTCAAAAATTCGAGCAGAGTACACAGAAGCAAATCATAAGAGTTTTCATAGTAAAAATAATTGGGCAATATATGGGAAACTAAGTACATAACGATTTGGAGTACCAGTACCTATATACTGTAGACATATATTGCAGTTTCAGTCCAATTCTTATTTATGGAAGTATTTGGTAGTGCAATGACATGTATAAGTGTAGCATGTAAAGAAAAAACATCAAGTAGAACTAACCTTTAGTACATGTTTTATCTCAGTAATACAATATGCTATCACGAGAGAAATAAAATGAAAAATCACGATACATGTCTATCTATGTCATACCAAGACTAGAACAAGGGGCACTAAACTAAAGGATTAGTCTTTGCTCAAGATCGAAATGAGTCTTTCAACCAAGGTGTTCATTCTCTCAATACTCATGAAGACTTATCAGAAGGAGAGAGTATTGTTTGGGGGGTATCCTTTGAACATGATTTGATATAATGCATAGTTATTTTGTTCATTTATTTTTCGTACTATCATGATTATAAAATTCAATTCTTGGACCCCGAATCAATCAAAATCTACCTGTATAGATAGATGCACTTTAACTTGTATACAAAAGACATGATCACTAGAGATTTGGCCTAAAGTTCTTACTTTTACATAAGAACATGTATATTCTGATATTTATTATTCAAGTTATTTCTAATGTATTAGAAACAATATCCTGAGTTATAATATGTAAGCATAGAGTGTCTACATAAGTGCTTTTTCTAGGGAAGTGTGAACAGTGTAAAGTCATTACGCTTCCAAAATCCTCACACATACCTAGAGGCATATTCAACAGATACTATCATGTCTAGTCGCACTCAGTAGTTAAGCACCTATAGATTTGACACATCATGACAAAAGTAGACAATGTTCACAGGGATTACCAATCCTAAATCAAACATTGTACGTAATCATTGTGTGCTAGGTTTTAGCCATGTGTGTCTTAAGAATGGACATTCCACAGTTTTTTTATATATTTTTGGTTTTATAATTTTTTTTTATTTTCATTTTTTTTATAAATAAAAGTAAAATAGAACAAAAATCAAAGCACACAAAACAAATAAAATCAAACAACACAAACAAATAAACAATGCAAAAATAAATAGGACAATATGATAGAATATTATGCATGATATCGTGGACCATGAGACATGAAATGATGTTCGTGCTCTGTATAAGAACACACATGAGAATGCTCGAGACATAATCGACCCAAGCTATGTGTCATCACCCTATCCCCGTACTAAGTGACAGATGGGCATGAGGAGCTTCACAACTACTGTAGGGTGGGGTGTTAATCCCATATGCACACACAAGGACCCGCTCAACTTTACACTAATTCCCCCCAGCGCCACGCAAGGACAAACTGGAAACCTTCCCCAGTTAAGGACAAGACATGGATTACAAGTTAGCATTCTTAATGTACACAAACCTTTGCCCCTGCTATTGTGAGACACATCACAGTGAATCTTGTTTTATCGTTCATATCAACTAAGAAGCAATGAAGATACCAGCGCTAATTGTCAGGAATCAGTATGAAAGAGGTGCTACCGCCGACAGTAGAGGTACCACGGCGCGATAGCTCAAAAATATATAAGTGGCGGTTCAGGATGAATACTTCATTCTTACTTGTCCACTCTCTCATCTCCGTGTACATTTCTTCTACCGGTGCTTCTGAGATCTAGGTAATTCTCTCCCCTTTTTCTCTTCATTCTTATGTTATGATAAGATTAAAATTGTATTTTGTGGAGTTCTAATTATTTTGGACATTATCTTTGGTGATTTTACGAAGTTTTTTAGTTGGATTAGAGATTTGTTTGCCACAGATTTTCCTAGATTTCACGGATCTAACTTCTATGAGCTTGGTTCTCCTTCCCCTTTACGTTTTAGGTGAAATTTATGGAAAAATTTATTTTTTGGGGGAGATCCTGCAGAAGAGGACAGAGTGTAGTCTGTCACGCTACTGTGTGGCGGTAGCAGATTACTATACCACGTAGCCCCCAGAAATAATTTCCTTAGTCTTTTAAAGAGTTGATTTTTTGTGTTTTGCAGATTATGGCTTCTTCCAACTCTCAAACATCATGACGGAGTTTCTCCAAGCACTCTCGAGAACCCTTTTCCATATTCCCAATAATAGACGAGCCCACCGTAAGTGTGTCGATGGCCATCAACATCGATGTCCTTTACACTCACATTGCATGGCTTATTTCACCCTCTTATGGAAAATGGTGTGATTTAGGGTTGATTTGCCATTGGGTTTAAACTCAAACCCTAAGGAAAGGATTTTGAGTGTTGTGAAGGGCATAGGGGCAAAATCCCTTGTGTGACCTTGTAACTCATTAGAGTTGAAGGTAATGTATCCTAAGTTCTCTGGTAGAAATCTTAGAGGATTTGGAGGTAGGTAGACACCCCAAAACCCTAACCCTAGCTTTGGGGTAGAAGTTCAATTATGAAAACACAGTCACTAAACCTTAATTAAAAGTTGTGAAACTTGGGTGGTGTAAGTTTTAGACTAGTAAGAACCGTTAGTAATTTTATTAGGATTTTATGGATTATATTTCAAGTACTTTATTTATAAGGTATCAACTTGCTCAAACTGGTCTTTTAATTATTTTGATTACTCTGTTCATTTGAATCTGATGAATCTTGGTCAGCAGATGCTTTAGCTCTAAATAAATATCTCTAAATTTTGTTACAAATCTTAGTTGATTATATCTAGTACTTCCTTCACAAGTTCCAAAAAGGGCAATTATGGTCAATAAATCATTTAGAGCAAATTAACTTCTTTTTAAATTATGAAACCTAGCCAATGATGTTTTCAGATCAATATCTAGTTGTATAATTTTATTTATGATTTTTAGAAGAATATTTGCAATACTTGCTTCACAAATATTGCTTTTTGAGATTTTGGTAATTATTTATTCTATAGCTCAATCCCCATTGAATAGATATGAAATTTGGCCACTGATGGTTTTAGGACAGTATCTACTATAAAAAATTAATTAAAAAAATTTCGGTGATTATTTACTGCACTTACTTCATTAATGAAAGGAGATGGGATTTATTATCAAAATTAAATTAGAGTCATTAAATTACTGGAAAAATGGTTATATCTTGGCTTTACTATTAAATTGTGGTTTAAGATTTATCATGATTTTATGAAGCTTTATACATACCTGAAAAGTGCACTACATGTTCAATTGGTAGCCCTTAAAAGCCATAAAGGAAATTAATTAAATGTCAGATAAATTAGGAAAATTACAATTTTCTAGATTTAGTCTATTTGTGTCATGATAAGTCTCCAATAAATATTTTAGGGCATTTGGAAGATTATCTAGATTATCTCCTATTCGGTTGGACATATAGCCTGGGTTGGTCTGCATATAGCAAAAATGTTAAATTGCAATAGGACATGATTTGGGATAGTTGTTGGAGTTAGTCATTTTAGTTGGGTGGACTGATGTGGATGATTTCACTATAGAGGGATAGGAAGAGTAGTGAGAAGTGGTTTGGCTAGAGTCTATAGGTGTTCGGGTTCGACGAAAGATCGTCTTTCCTGAGGAGAGGAAGGGTCAAAATCACCCTAGGATTAGCCCACTGTAATATGAAAAGGGAATGGGTTAAGGGAATCAACCAATAACAATAAGTGCCTTGCGAAAGGGAACGATGGGCTTCAGCTACCATCATAGTTCCTAGTGCCCTTTGAGAGCCCTTCACAGGGAATACCGGGGGCAGTCTTGGGCTAACGCAAACTGTATTAACAAATTGATAAGAGTAACTTAGTAATTTGGGTTGCACGTTTCACAAACACTGTTAGCACAGGATGATAGTTGGGAGCTTCGGCTCGGTTGGTTAAGAGACGGACAGAATGGTCCGTGGAGCTTTGTCTCGGTTGGTTAAGAGACAGACAGAATGGTCCAGGGAGCTTCGGCTCGGTTGGTTAAGAGACAGACAGAATGGTCCGGGGAGCTTCGGCTCAGTTGTTTAAGAGACAGACAGAATCGTCTGGGGAGCTTCGGCTCGGTTGGTTAAGAGATGGACAGGATGGTCTAGGGAGCTTCGGCTCGATTGGTTTGATACGATAAATATTGCATGTGCATAGTCAGGAAAGAAAATTAAGGTGGTGGGTCTTCGGTATTGAGGGTCGATGCACCGACGCCAATACGCAGACTCGGAAAGTGTGGTTAGCAGTTCGCCAATAGAAGTCCGGTGCGCCAGCAAGCAAGAGTACGCAGGAGTCTGCTTTGTGCACCAAGCATTGAGGCGTACGATAGGTCTGACCGGTAGTGATTTACTGGTTTAGAGGTGGGCGAGGCCCAACCCACCGCTTCCGTCTGCCACTACAGAGGTATCTTGGGAGGTAACGGCTCCGAAAGAGGGAACTAAAGGTCTGTGTACACAGACTCGGGTGTGTGTGTGTTGCACTTGTATGATTCATCAAACTCACTAGCATGTCATGGCATAATCGATTCATTTAACCCCTAACACTTATTTATAATTGGAATGGGACGCTTATACAATAGGCTTTGCAAAACGATCCCTTGGTCTATAAGCTTGGGTGGGCAATTTTATAAATTAAGGTTAAATTATATATATATATATATATGCTGTTATTTGATAATCGACACCCCAACGTATAAGTGGTATGGGACACTTTATATAATGGGAGCCTTGCAGAAGATCTCTTGGCTTAGGTGCTTCTACACATAAGTTAAGGTTACATTTCCTACTTTCTGTTTCTATCATATTTACTATAGAATTGCTAGTATAGGTCCGCTGTCACCTGCTTTTGATTTATTCTCCACCTTCATGTCCTTCCCTTTCTTCCTCTCCGCTCGGTACTTAGGAGCCATGGGGGAAGGGGTAGGGGATGATAGAGCTTAGTCTTTATGACTAACGGTTTTAAGACCACATCATTTAGGGGATCGTGAAGCCCAGCATGGAGGAGCAGCCCCGGAGGTCGACCCGCTTGGAGATAGGTAAGTATAGCTCAGGAGTTCAGACAGCTGGGACTGTGAGTTCCGAATTATAGTAGATGTTTTAGTTTGCTTCTGCATGAGTGACCTGTAGTGAGGATTATGATGTACCGGGCATAAGCCCTTACTGTAAATAAATTTTATATTATTCTATGGACACTCCCTTTGTGGAGACTTTTATTCTTATACATGTGATTTCTGTGGACTTGCTTTTCACTTATTGTGTTATCTTTCTGTGATCGAATTGGCCGGTACAATTGGCGCCTTGTGGTGACGACCCTTCAGGACATGAATGTGTCACCTCAAAGCGGCGATCCTGGGACTAAGACCCCAGTGTTCAAAAAAAGGGGGTCTTACAAGTGGTATCAGAGGAAACCTCGATTAGAAGAGTAGCAGTCCACTAACCCTGGGACAACCCCACTCGAGTTTAGTTTGGGGACAAACTAAGCAGCGGAAGCATGGTGTGCCCATATGGGGGTCACATGTAAGTGTCCACTGTTTATTAGGCTTGAGACAATTGCTTACAAACGATTTTTGATGTGCAGCCTCCATCACAGCTTAGACCACAAGACGGAGTCCAGCAAACTCCGAATGATGCACCACCTCCCCCGGTCCCCACTCCGTTCCTACAGTCGTAGATGGCAAAGACGCTGACAGCCCATCTGGAGGCTTTCAGGGATCAGGAGGTTCCGGCTCCGTAGCCAAACCCGGGAGCCAACTCGCTGAGCATCTTCCGAGGACTCTCTCCCCCGTCCTACTTAGGGACAGAGTCAGCTGTCCGGACAGAAGAATGGTTGGACATTATGTACGAAATGTTGACAGGGATACGGTGCCCCTTGGAGGAGAGAGTGCCATTTGTGGTCTCTTACTTGGAGTCTCACGCCAAGAGATGGTGGAAGACGTCACTGGAAACGACCTTTGTGGATATGGAGATTGCAGAGATGACTTGGGGGGGAGTTTAGGGCCACGTTACTGGAGCATTTTGTTCCACAGCCGGCTAAGGATGAGCTGGAGGACAGGTTTTTACAGCTAAAGAAGGGCACCAGGATGGTGGTGGAGTACCACCGAGAGTTAAACCACCTAGCCCGGTTTTCGGAATCATATCCGTTAGACGAGGCTGGATATATTAAGAGATTCTACAAAGGCCTCCGAGAGGAGCTGAGGGATGCACTATTGTTTGTATCTGATGGGCCCATTTCCCGTATACTGGAGATGGCCAAAAGGATAGAGTCTGATTGGCAAGCTACTCGGGGCCGGAAATGACCAGCGGAGGATCAGGGTCGAGGAGCAAGGAACGATTAGAGACGAGCCCGTATCACGGAAGGGAGGAGGGTCATGGACCAGCCTCGTCAGGAGGCAAGATAGGAGACAAGGGATCCAGTGGTGGTGGCTCCACAACCTCTTCAAGCACGGGAGGGATAGAGACCCGGGAGAATGGCATATCCCCCGCCAGAGTGCTTCCACTGCCATCAGGTTGGTCACATCCGCAGAAATTTCCCTATGAGGGGGGAACCCCCACAAGCACCACCGGCTGCCCAGCCAGCACAGTATTTTGGAGGCCAAGTCCGTGGCCGAGGACGAGGATACAAGGGTGGGGATCGTAGACAAGGAAGAGAGCAGGTATATTCTTTGGACCTAGCACAGCCTCGAAATCCAGAGCAGGTCATAGCAGGTACGCTGCAATGTTTTGTTATTTTCAAAGAATTCCCCTCTTGGTTGTTAAATTATAAAACTGCACTAGATAGAATAAATAGAAAAGAAAAACTTGTTATAGAATCCTAAGACATTTAATCACCCCAGGTATAGTCTTCATCAGCGGCAAGCCTGCCCGCACGCTTTTCGATACCGGAGCTTCTCGCTCCTTCGTGTCGGAGACGTTCGTAGAAGGATTGGAAGGCGTGGAGCGATTCACGGGCTCATTGATGAGGGTGCGACTTCCCGATGGATCTGAACTCCTTACCTCGGACCAATACAACATGGAGGTAGAAATCGGTGGAAAGGAGTGTGAGGCTCGGGCGATGCTTTTGAAGTTGATGGACTACGACTTGATCCTTGGCATGGTATGGCTGCACTGGAACCATACCAAGATTGATTGCCAAGCAAAGAGGATCACCGTGAGACACGGGAACTCTTTTATTATTATCGAAGGTATAAGACTTGCCTCCCGTATTCTCTTATCATCAATTCAGGGCGTTAAGGCCCATCTATAGGGGGAGGAAGTTTATCATGTTCTATTTGAGATGGTGGAGGTCAAGGAATCTGTGACAGACATTCCAGTAGTACGAGATTTTGCCGATGTTTTCCTAGAGAAGCTGCCAGGTCTACCTCCGCACCGAGAGCAGGACTTCAGGATACAGCTTGTGCTGGGGGCCAAGCCGGCATCTAGGGCCCCTAGCGGATGGCCCCGAAAGAGTTGACTGAGTTCTGAAGTCAGTTGCAGGAATTAGTAGAGGCAGGGTTTGTCCGGCCAAGCTCTTCACCTTGGGGATCCCCGGTGTTGTTTGTAAAGAAAAAGGACGGAAGTCTTCGCTTGTGTATTGATTATCGAGCGCTGAATAGACTGACAGTCCGTAATACATACCCGCTGCCATAGATTGACAAGTTGTTCGATAAACTGGAAGGAGCACATTTCTTCCCGAAACTCGACTTAAGGTCAGGGTACTACCAGCTACGGATTCAAGAAGATGGCATTCCGAAGACTGCCTTCAGTAGTAGGTATAGACTGTACGAGTTTACAGTGATGCCCTTCGGGCTCACAAATACACCTTAAGCATTTACAAGCCTCATGAATAGTGTATTCGAGGAGTATTTGGATGTATTCGTCATTGTATTTATTGACAACATCCTCATCTACTCTAAGACAGAGGAGGATCATGCACGACACTTCACATTGACCTTAGAGAGGCTACGGGAGAACCAGCTGTACGCGAAGTTAAGAAAATGCTAGTTTTCGCTAAAGGAGGTGGCCTTCTTAGGTCATATTATCATCGGAGCAGGGTTGGCAGTAGATCCGGCCAAGATTCAGGCAGTGCGGAACTGGCCACCGTTGAATACAACCACAGATGTACGGAGCTTCCTGGGACTTGTTGGATATTAATGGAAGTTCGTCGAAGGATTCTACCGAATTGCGCTCCCTCTTTCTTCCCTGACGAAGAAGGAATCCCCTTTTATTTGGACGCCACAGTGCGAGGCGGCCTTTGTGGAGTTGAAAGGTCAGCTTACCTCGGCTCCCATTCTCGCTGTTTTGTCAGGAAGGGAGGGATTCTAGGTGTACACGAGCGCCTCCTATTAGGGGATGGGTGATGTTCTGATGCAGAAAGGGCACGTAATATCCTACGCCTCCCGACAACTAAAGATTCATGAGAAGAACTATCCAGTGCACGATCTGGAGATAGGTGCAGTGATCTTTGCTCTGAAAATTTGGCAACACTATCTTTACGGGGTTCACTGTGACATCTTCTCAGATCACAGGAACTTGAAATACGTAGACACACAGATGGAGCTCAACATCAGACAGAGACGTTTTGTGGAGTTCCTGTCAGATTACCAGTACACCATGCACTACCACCCTGGGAAGGCGAATGTGGTGGCAGATGCTTTGAGCCGGAGAGGAGATACCTCAGGGAAGGGACCACAACTGATGTCCATGGAGCTAGTCCGGTCCTTCAGAGATATGCATATATCCCTAGAGTCCGAGAATGATCCAGAGCTGTATATGGAGTATCTAGCATCGATGGTTGCCATAGATGACATTTGGGACCGCATCCGGGACGGACAGAAGATAGATGCATGGGCAGAGCCGATATTCAGAGCCTTTGAGGAGGTTTCGAGGGGATTATTCCCTGAGAGATGGATTGCTATATTTTAGAGGCAGGTCTATATACCCGCAGGAGGTCAGATTCAAGAAGGCATTATGGCAAAAGCGCATTGTAGTAGATATTCTGTACACCCGGGTGTCACCAAGTTGACGGCAGACTTGAAGAAGATGATGTTTTGGCCAGGGATGAAGAAGGAAATTACATACTTTGTGACTCACTGTGAGGCATGCCAACTAGTGAAGATTGAGTGAAGGAACCCCGAGGGATTGCTAAAGCCACTTCCGGTGCCGGAGTGGAAATTTGAGGACATTGCGATGGATTTCATTTATGGCCTCCCCCGATCACGGACGGGAAACGACTCAATTTGGGTCATCATCGATTGGTTGACGAAGGTGGGCAGATTCCTTCTGATCAAGAAGGATGACTCAGTGGGAGTACTAGTGCGGAGATTTGTGGAGCAGTTTGTTCGATACGATGGGGTGCCCAGGACGATCGTGTCGGATCGGGATGGCCGGTTCACTTCCATGGAGTGGAGATCCGTGCAGGCTTACTTAGGAACGCGATTGACCTTCAGCACCACATTCCATCCCTAGATGGATGGGCAGACAGAATGCACCAATCAGGCGTTGGAGGACCTCCTGAGACTATGCATATTAGACCGTGGGGAACCTTGGGAGAAGCTCTTACCACTGGTCGAGTTCTCCTATAACAACAGCTACAAGTCCAGCATAAGGATTGCTCCTTATGAAGCCTTATACGGAAGGAGATTTAGGACTCCGCTTTCATGGATTCAGGATGAGGATCCAAAGGTGTTGGGATCAGATTTTGTCGAAGACACTGAGGCTCAGGTGAGACTGATACGGGACAGGATGCTGGAAGCGCAGAGCAGACAGGATAAGTATTATGAAGCCCAGCATCGTCAGGTTGAATTTCAGGTGGGGGACAGAGTGTTTTTTGAAGATTCATCCCATGCATGGAGTTTCACGGGTGCGTGGTCGGAATAAGAAGCTCAGCCCTAGGTATATGGGCCCTTACATGATTGTGGAGCAGATCGGGCCTCTAGCTTACAGGCTGGAGTTGCCCCCAGAACTAGCAGGTTTACATGGCGTGTTCCATATTTCCTCACTTAGGAGGGCTCTACTGCGCCCGAAGCAGCAGATTTTGACCACAGACTGACCGGTAGCTTCCGACCGGTCAGTTCACTTGGAGCCGATTCGGATTGATGATAGAGGAGTATGGACCTTGCGTCGCAAGAAAGTTCCGTTAGTCAAAGTTTTGTGGAGGAACTACGGTCAGGAGGAGCATACCTGGGAACCGCAGGACCTTATGAGATAAAGGTATCTAGAGCTTTTCAGCCAGGTATACCTCACAACCTCTCAAGACGTTATATTTACATTCTTATTTTAAACTAGTAGGACTGAAATTTCAAGAATAGGGGCTAATCTTTTATTTATTGGGGTCTATACTTTGTCAATTATCCGAATTGGTCTTAGACTTGACTATCGCCTTCAAACCTCACATAGCAAATATGGCGTCGTGAGGTAAATATTTTATTTCTCATGTGATGTTATAAGTTTCTTTCCCCTGGATAGGAGCCCCCGTAGGCTTAACCTTGATTTTGGGGACGAAATCTTTGTTTTGTTTATTGGGATTTGTAACATCTCATTTCTTGCTAGACCCCGGGGAGTGGTTTTGACATGACTAGGTCCTGACAAAACCATAGGAAACCCAAAAGACCAAGAGAGCTTAGGTAAGAAGGTGAAAATCACCTTGGTCTACAAATAGAAGGTCAGAAACTTGCTTAAAATAAGATTGGGACTCGGGCGTTGAGTGTATCGAGTGAACTCAACGCTAGAAGCAGTATGGCGTTGAGTGCACTGACTGCACTCAACGCCATCTTGCAGGTGGGTTGTCGTTGAGTGCGTCGGCTGCACTCAATGCCATAAGTTGAATGGCGTTGAGTGTAGTGACTGCACTCAATGCCATCTGTTATTGACTGGATGGTATTGAGTGAGCTAAACTTACTCAATGCCAAAGTCTGGGTCGCGTTGAGTTAGCTCAACTCAGCTCACTCAACACCAAAATCTGGATGGCATTGAGTGAGCTGAGCTCACTCAACGTCATAGTATGGGTGGCATTGATTGAGCACAGCTCACTCAACACAAAAATCTGGATGGCGTTGAGTCACTCAATGCCATAGTCTGGGTAGCGTTGAGTGAGCACAGCTTACTCAACACTAAAATCGGGATGGCGTTGAGTGAGCTGAGCTCACTAAATGCCATAGTCTGGGTGGCATTGAGTGAGCTGAGCTCACTCAATGCCATAGTCTAGGTGGCGTTGAGTGAGCAGAGCTCACTCAAAACCATATTCTGATGGCAATGAGTGAGCTGAGCTCACTCAACGCCATAGTCTGGATGGCATTTAGTGAGCTGAGCTCACTCAATGCCATAGTCTAGAAGGGCCATTTTCTGGAAGGCATTGAGTGAGCAGAGCTCACTCAATGCCATATCCTTGATGGCGTTGAGTGAGCAGAGCTCACTCAACGCAGCAACATGGATGGCGTTGAGTGAGCAGAGCTCACTCAACGCCGTAGCCTAGATGGCGTTGAGTGAGCTGAGCTCACTCAACGCCATTTTACTTAGAAACTATTTAAGCTTAGCTGATGGTTCAGTTAAATCGGGCCGGTCTAGAAATTGGGCCAAGAATGCGTTACTAGGCCATTTTCACTTATTAAGACTAAGTTAACGTCTTATTTTATGAGTTTGACCGGTCAAAGCCATGTGGCAGCTGACTCTTCTCCTTCCAGCCATGGCCAAGTGACAGTTTGCATGGCTATTAATGGCTTTTAAGGATCGGCTCCATCTTCTCCCCATTTAAACGGCTGGATTCAACTCCTCTCAGGGAGAGGAGTTTCCAGCCTTCTCTTAGCTGTTTTGGAGCCGTTTCAGCTCCCGTCCACAATGGCCGAGCATGCACGTAAGGAGGCATTAATGCCTGGACAGTTTAAACCCCCACCCGCAACCTTTTTTCTCCTTTAAAATACTCCCTAGACTTAGAGAGGAAGTTTTTACCCTTGCCCGATAAAGCTAGAGCTCATTACCTTGTTGTTGAAGAATTCCGGTGACGCTACCACCGCGCAAATGGCATCACGACGATCGGCTCTACTCCAAACCACAAATAAGGTCCTCCTCTACTCTTTCTTCTAGGGATACATCTTAGGAATTATTAGGAGAAACATCGAGCTCAAAAGAGCTGGATCGGGTGAGCATTTTCATTGTGTTTCCTAAATTTATGGTGGCCGGGTTCGCTGGAAACCGCCTCTCCGGCAGCCGTGCCGCCCCCTAACAGTAGCCCTCACCTCAACGGAGGTGGTGGTGGTGGCCGGCCAGGGAGATGGCTGGGTGGACGGGAAAATCAAATTGCAAAGCTACAGGTTTTAAGCATTTTTAGGTTGCTGGTTCGGGCTTTTTGAGAAGATGAACAGTAACTTATAATACTAAATTATTATATTTATATATAAAATGTAGTGATTTATCAAACTCTTTTTAAAGCGATTTAATGAAGCACTTAGAGGCCGTTTTAGGAAAATTGGCCAGTCACAGAAGTTGTAGCCCTTTGAGTCTAGATTATTGTAAAATTTATTTCAACTCGATTGGGTTAGTGGTTTGACCACAGAACCCATTTTGGTGGGACCTATACCTAGGGCTATACTGAGGTTTAAATGGATGCCCACCTTTCATCCTTTGTCCAAATGAGCTGAAATTTGGTCAAGGGGTCTAACTTAGCTATATCTAGAGCTTGTTTTAAAATGAATTTTTTTGGAGAATATTTTTCTATAGTTTTTGGAAATATTTAATAAACCATGTATAAATTATTTAGGTGTTTTAATCACCTCAAAATCCCCCCAAATTTGGGTGGGTAGTCTTATAGGGCATGTTAAGGCTCTGGTAAAAATTTCATCTCATTTGGAGATGTTTTGTATAGGTTTTTATCCAACCCAAGGTTGACCCTTATAGGGTTATTTAGGATCAAGCACCCCCTTGGGGTTTTGAGTGGACAAATCACCTC
The DNA here is from genome assembly GCA_039513925.1 of Platanthera zijinensis. NCBI lineage: Eukaryota > Viridiplantae > Streptophyta > Magnoliopsida > Asparagales > Orchidaceae > Platanthera > Platanthera zijinensis. The sequence continues at coordinate 40,336,495 of CM077083.1, forward strand.
AACAGAGGCTGAAATCTTGGACACTGATTTTACATGGCTAATTTCAACCTCTTAAGGAAAATGGTGTGATTTAGGGTTGATTTACCCTAGGGGTCAAACTCAAACCCTAAGGAAGGGATTTTGAGTATTGTGAAGGGCATAGGGGCAAATGCCCTTATGTGACCTTGTAACTCAGTAGAGTTGAAGGTATTGTATCCTAAGTTCTCTGGTAGAAATCTTAGAGGATTTGGAGGTAGGTAGACACCCCAAAACCCTAACCCTAGCTTTAGGGTAGAAGTTCAATTATGAAAAAACAGTCACTAAACCTTAGTTAAAAGTTGTGAAACTTGGGTGGGGTAAGTTTTAGACTAGTAAGAACCATTAGTAATTTTATTAGGATTTTATAGATTATATTTCAAGTACTTTATTTGTTAGGTATCAACTTGCTCAAACTGGTCTTTTAATTATTTTGATTACTCTATTGATTTGAATCTGATGGACCTTAGTCAGCAGATGTTTTAGGTTTAAATAAATATCCCTGAATTTTGTTACAAATCTTAGTTGATTATATCTAGTACTTCCTTCACAAGTTCCAAAAAAAGCAATTATGGTCAATAAATCATTTAGAGAAAATTACCTTCTGTAAAATTATGAAACCTGGGCAATGATGTTTTCAAATCAATATCTAGTTGTATAATTTTATTTATGATATTTAGAAGAATATTTCCAATACTTGCTTCACAAATATAGCTTTTTGAGATTTTGGTAATTATTTATTCTAGAGCTCAATCCCCATTGAAGAATTATGAAATTTGGCCAATGATGTTTTTAGCAATGTATCTGCTCTAGAAGATTAATTAAGAATTTTTGGATGATTATTTACTACACTTACTTCATTAATGAAAGGAGATAGGATTTATTATCAAAATTTACTAAGAGTCCTTAAATTACTGGAAAAATTGTTATATCTTGGCTTTCTTGTTAAATTGTAGTTTAGGATTTATCATGATTTTATGAAGCTTTAGACATACCTGAAAAGTGCACTTCATGTTCAATTGGTATCCCTTAGAAGCTTCAAAGGAAATTAATTAAATGCTAGATAAATTAGGAAAATTACAATTTTCTGGATTTAGTCTATTTGTGTCTTGATAAGTCTCTAGTAAATATTTTAGGGCATTTGGATGATTATCTAGATTATCTCCTATTCGGTTCGACATATAGCCTAGGTTGGTCTGCATATAGCAAAATGTTAAATTGCAATAGGACATGATCTGGGATAGTTGTTGGAGTTAGTCATTTTAGCTGGGTGGACTGATGTGGATGATTTCACTATAGAGGGATATGAAGAGTAGTGAGAAGTGGTTTGGCTAGAGTCTAGAGGTGTTCAGGTTCGACGAAAGATCGTCTTTCCCGAGGAGAGGAAGAGTCAAAATCACCCTAGGATTAGCCCACTGTAATATGAGAAGGGAATGGGTTAAGGAAATCAACCAATAACAATAAGTTCCTTGCAAAAGGGAACGATGGGCTTCAGCTACCATCATAGTTCCTAGTGCCCTTTGAGAGCCCTTCACAGGGAATACCGGGGGCAGTCCTGGGCTAACATAAACTGTATTAACAAACTGATAAGAGTAACTTAGTAATTAGGGTTGCACGTTTCACAAACACTGTTAGCACAAGATGATAATTGGGAGCATCGGCTCGGTTGGTTAAGAGACGAACAGAATGGTCCAGGGAGCTTCAGCTCGGTTGGTTAAGAGACGGACAAGATGGTCTGGGGAGCTTCGGCTCGGTTGGTTAAAAGACGGACAGAATGGTCCGGGGAGCTTCGACTCTATTGATGAAGAGACGGACAAAATGGTCTGGGGAGCTTCAGCTCGGTTGGTTAAGAGACGGACAGGATGGTCCGGGGAGCTTCAGATCGATTGGTTTGATATGATAAATATTACATGTGCATAGTCAAGAAAGAAAATTAAGGTGGTGGGTCTTCGGTATTGAGGGTCGATGCACCGACGCCAATACGCAGACTCGGCAAGTGTGGTTAGCACTTCGCCAACAGAAGTCCGGTGCGCCAGACGGCAAGAGTACGTAGGAGTCCTCTTTGTGCACCAAGCGTTGAGGCGTACGATAGGTCTGACCAGTAGTGCTTTACTAGTTTAGAGGTGGGAGAGGCCCAACCCACCGCTTCTGTCTGCCTCTACGGAGGTATCCTGGGAGGTAACGGCTCCGAATGGGGGAACTAAAGGTCTGTGTACATAGAGTCGGGTGTGTGTGTTGCACTTGCATGATTCATCAAACCCACTAGCATGTCATGGCATAATCGATTCATTTAACCCCTAACACTATTGTATAATTGGAATGGGACGCTTATACAATAGGCTTTGCAAAACGATCCCTTTTTCTATAAGCTTGTGTGGGCAAGTTTATAAATTAAGGTTAAATTCTATATATATATGCTGCTGTTTGATAACCGACACCCCAACGTATAATTGGTATGGGACACTTTATACGATGGAAGCCTTGCAGAAGATTCCTTGGCTTAGGTGCTTAAGCACATAAGTAAAGGTTACATTTCCTACATTCTGTTTCTGTCATATTTACTATAGAATTTCTAGCATAGGTCTACTGTCACCTGCTATATATTTATTCTCCACCTTCATGTCCTTCCCTTTCTTCCTCTTCGCTCGGTATTTAGGAGCCATAGGGGAAGGGGTAAGGGATGATAGAGCTTAGTCTTTATGACTAACGGTTTTCTTACCACATCATTTAGGGGATCGTGGAGCCCAGAATGGAGGAGCAGCCCCGAAGGTTGGCCCGCTTGGAGATAGGGCAATCTAGCTCAGGAGTTCAAACAGCTGGGACTGTGAGTTCCAATTTATAGTAGATGTTTTAGTTTGCTTCCACATGAGTGACCTGTAGTGAGGATTATGATGTACCGGGCATAAGCCCTTACTTTCAGTACCTTTTATATTATTCTGTGGACACTCCCTTTGTGGAGACTTTTATTCTTATACATGTGATTTTTGTGGACTTACTTTTCACTTATTGTGTTATCTTTTTGTGATCGAATTGGCTGGCAGAATCGGCGCCTTGTTGTGACGACACTTCAGGACGTGAAGGTGTCACCGCAAAGCGGCAATCCCAGGCCTAAGACCCTGGTGTTCAAAAAAAAGGGGGGTTATTACATATTGTCCTAGGAACACTTCTGATCAAGTTTAACATTTTCTTTTCAATGATTTTGGGATTTGAATCTATTATTGATCATATTCCCATATTTATTTTCTTGTGAAGTAAGTACTGGTAATTTACATCTAAAAATTACAAAAAAATTCATGTATGAGCATAATGGTCTAAAACTCCCTCTGCCAAAATTTCATAACCATCCAATGAATAGAGAGGTCATAATAAACAAATAATTAATAAGGGATAACACATGGATTGCAAAGGAGGTACTAAAATTTTTGTTCCAAAATTTCCAATAAAATTAGCAAAGACTCATAATAACCCTATCACTATACTACCAAAGTTTTATAACTTTTCACGGAACTCTAATTACCAATCTCTTAATTTAAAGGATTGTGGACTATACTAGGGTTAGGGTTTTGAAGGGTTTATCCATCTCCAAATTCTCTAAGATTTTTACCTGAGGACCTTAGCTATACTATTGTCCTCTCTACCAAATTTCAAGTCCATACAAGAGCTTTTGACCCCATGCCCTTCTCAAACCCCCAAAGACCAAAATTAAGGTTTGAACTTGGGTCCTAGGGCAATCCTACCCCCAAACCATCCCATAACCCATATGAGGGTGTTAATAGTCATTTCAAACCAGTGGTCAAAATTTTAGCCTCTGTTGAGGTGGTTTGTCCACCCAATCCCACAAGGTGCACTTTTTACCTAAATACCCCCTTTAGGGCAAAACTAGGGTTTACTCATTTCCCAACCAAATCAACTCAAAATGATATGAAAATTTATAGCATACTCTATGATGACCCTAAGGACCATTCACCAAAATTTGGGAGGGTTTGGAGGTCTTTAGGTCCCAAAATTAATTTACCCTAGCATTATTAAATAATTTCTAAAACTATAGCAAAATTATCTCCAAAAATTCCCATTTTGGAAAGGACCTAGTTGTAGCTTAGGGTGACTCCCTGTCCATATTTCAAGTCATTTGGACTTGTTGTGAAGTGGGGGCACACATTTTAATCTCAGGCTAGCCCTAGGTATAGACCCCACCAAAATGAGTGCCCTGGTCAAACCAGGCACCCAAATTGATTCAAACCAATTTTAAAATAACGTACACTCGTAGGGTTCTAACTTTGATATTTATCACTTTTTCTCTAAGTATCCTTAGGTATTTTTAATAAATAGAAACATTAAATAGAATTTCTGTGATAGAAATGAAATAATATGAAAATATAACCAATAGTTTAAATAATATCTAGCACGATTCCTAAAGCACATCCAGTGGCATCTGGGCGTCTTCAAGCTCCAGCCGATGGCTAGGATCATCCCGACCTGGAGCCACTTACCGGCCAAATTCTCGGCCATCCGGCCACCTCCCTGGACAGCCACTGCCACCATCACCTCCGTCGAGGTGGTGGCTATTGCCAGGCGGCGGCACAGCTGCCGGAGGGGCATATTCCGGTGATAACAACAAGCGGATGTTTTCCTGAAAACCATGGATTTGAAAGTTTGGATCAGGCTCAATTGAGCCCAAACCTTGACCCTAATTAGTCCTACGATCTACCAATGGAAAAAGAAGAAGAAGGGGAGGACCTTGTTTGAGGGCTGGAGGCGCGCCGATCGCCGGGATACCATGGTTGTGGTGGCTCCACTCGAGTTTCTGCAACTACACGGTGGATTAACACGAAATTGCAAGGGTAAGAGTGGAAACAGCTCCTTGGATTCTAGTGAAGCTTTTAAAACAATAAAATGGGGGAGGGGGTGGTCATGACATCAATGCCATTAATGGCCATGAATGAAGCTTTCAGCCAAGTGGTGGTGGGGTGGGGGGTGGGGGGGGGGGGGTGAACCTGCCTTGGGGTGGATGGGAAATGGCTAGAAATTTCTCCTCTTCCCTAGAGGAGTTGAATCTAGTCATTAAAGGTGGCCCTTGGCCTCACTAAGCCTTGAATGGCTTCTTCCTTCCTCTTTCTCTCTCCTCCATTAAAGAGGAATTTGGAGTTTTCTCTCTCCTGCCCTTCATGGCCGAATTATGTCATAGCACTAGCCTAAATGCATCCCACTAAGCTAATATAAAGTGGTTAGGAGGTAGTTAGCCCAAGTGGCTAGGGGCTTAAGCTTGGGTTCGCCCTTTTGAGCTAAGTTTGACTTGACCTAGCCTAGGGTTGACTTTGGTCAAATTGACCTTTTTGTCACCATAAATGGGTCTTTGGTGACCTATTTGCCTCCCCTAGGGTCTAGGTAGGGATGGGTAGTGTAACACCAAAACCCGTCACGGAGGATATAATAGAGGGTCCGGCCGGGGACCAACACCATATTCCACAAACAAGCGGAGACGTCACGAAGTAATACACCGAACCACCGTACCCTAACACAGAGCATTCTAGCGGAAGCTTTAGGGTTGAAAACATGAACTCAATAATAAAAGAAATGTCCACTTATATAACAAAATTGGAATGTATATAACCATACACAACAGGTACACAGCCTTATGGAATTTACAAGTTTCTCTGAACATAAGGTGTGGTTTACAAACATCGACACGCAGGCCAGACACACATGAACTAGACTAAGCAAAACAAGGCCTTCGAGGGCAGCAACGTAGCTTGGGCTTCAGCCCGCTAAGTCCCGCTTGGACCAGCACCATTTACACCTGCAAGAACCATTCCACCAACCGGTGGCAAAAAGGGCAATGGTCAGCATTCAGCGGACCAATTATAACGACCCTTCCCTTGGCACGGGGCAACAGAATTCCTTCCTGGCATAACAATTTACATCATACACATATATATATTCCTCCAATAAGGAAATACATATAACAAGTGCCAGTACGACGGCCCGACACTCCGTGCACTCAGGGCACATTCTGGTGTACCGGAAACACCGGATCACACCACCGTTCAGAGGTCCAAGACATGACGGTCAAACTTGAGCATTCCTAGTCTTTATGGCGCCCAGGCCAAAGACTCTTATTATGCCCCTAACGAAAGCCCAATACCTTGACGCTCTCTTTTACAGCTGGCATAGCGCAGGTACAGATCAGCCCCCCTGTTGCTCAAATCGCCTTGCTACAAAGGAATACCGAAGTACTCATGGTCAACTTATAGGCGCGGGCTGGTTTCACCTTTCCTGTTCGGCACTAAGTCCTTTATACCACATGGCACTAACAACCACAAGAGTTTATCCCAACTCTCACCATTTCCTGGACTTCCTCCAATACTTCCTGCGGCACCAAGCCACAAGCATCCACCTCATATTTAATGCATACTAGCAATAATCACAGAGTCTTCTCCGATGTGCAAACAAGCATCACCAATCCAGACAAACATATCCGGATAGGCTTCACACAACATGCCTAACTGTACTCACACTTCCGGTTCTAATGCACTATAATAAGGGATGAATCACCAATCCCAAGGGAATCTCTTCGCCATCCACCTTTTGGTGGAGGATTCCTATGCAAATGCAGTAAAAAAGGATTTCACTTGTCCAAGAAGGGAATCGTGACCCTTGGAAGATGCTTCAGAGCCATGGGGAGAAAAGCAAACGGATGAACGTCCTCACAGCAGCCTTGCCTTCGCAAATCCGTACTCGACTCGCGATTTGAAAAACCATAGCACGACCGGCAGCCGGCTTCCTCTTCTTCTTCCTCCTCAAGCTCTCCTCTCTCTCTTACTTATGAAAAAGCAAGACACAACTCAAACATGAGCTTTCTCCTTCTCAAGGCCGGCCTTATCACCCTAGGGATGATCCTAGACCATTGGATCTTGGTTAAAGAAAATGAACGGATAAGATCATCCGTTCAACTGATTTCTTGGACTGAACACGGGTTATGAAATGCCCGTGTCAATGGATGTGTTCCTTAAGCAGCTATAGAACTGACTCAACCAATCCAGAACATGGGCTTAGACACGCCCGTGTCAAACCCCTAACACACCCGTGTCTTCCCTTTCTCTGCAAAAGACGCTCCCGTCTTCTTTTCACCCTTCGGAGGGCCAACTCGGCAATCACGTGCAAAGTGTCCCAACTTCCCACACGTAAAACAAGCGCTAAATCCATACCCAGAAGATGTTTCTGTCACAATCGCTGAAGGAGCATGTCCAGTATATTTCAACTTCTTATTCCATATCCTTCAGTATCCAGACTTCTCCAGACGCGGCGGCTTAAACTCAGTTTTCATAACAGCCAAGGTCCCCCTTGCTTGTCCTCTTTTTATATCCTTTTCTAAAGAACGAGCCATACAGACCAACGTTTGGAATCCCTGATTCACAGAACTCGAGAGAAAAAAACGCAGCTCATCTCGTAGTCCCCCATAAATCTGACTGGTCTTACGCTCCTCTTCAGCAAAGATATTGCCCGTGTACCATCCCAAACGTGTAAATTCATGGAGATACTCATCCACAATATGCTCCCCTTTAGTTAAACGTTGGAACTCTAAATCCATGTAAATTCTTTGCTGCATCGGGAGATGCTTTGCTAAAAACAATCGAGAGAACTCGTCCATCGAGACTCCTGTAAATCGTCTTCCCGCCAAGTGATGCAGTTCGACCTCGTCCCACCACAACCGAGTTTGTCCCTCAAGCAAGAAAGTTGTTAGTGTGAATTTTTGATCCTCATCTACTCTGATAGCGTTCAAGAGCCTCTTAATACTTTAGAGCCAATCCTCTGCTTGGGCTGGGGAACCCGCCCCAGTAAATTGAGGAGGATTGAAGCTCATGAACATCTTCAATTGTTGATCTGTCGCCCGCGGATCAAATACAACCTCTACTGGTTCTTGTCTTATCTCAACATGAATTGGCACCACTGTAGTCTGAGCTTGCCCAGCTTGCTGAGCATTCATAACCGCAATCACTGTCTCCGTAATCAAATAGACAGTTTCAGCAGATGGAGGAGGTGTGGGCACCTCAGCTAGTGTCGCACTTTCAATAGAATGATGAGGTTCTGACTGACCTGCAAAACTTCTAGTCACCTATATGTGTAGAAAAACAATTGAGCGACTAAACAAACGACAAAAAAATGAACACACATGTTCACCAAACAAGTGTATTTATATTCCTAAGTGGACATTATTGAGTTCAATATGTGTTATAATGGCAGCACTGACACGTGCTCGCCACCCCTCAAAAGAATTCGTCCGCGAATTTGGAGGAGATCGACCAACAAGCTGATACCAAATTGTAACACCATAACCCGTCACGGATGATATAATAGAGGGTCTGGCCGGGGACCAACACCATATTCCACAAACAAGCAGAGACGTCACGAAGTAATACCACGAACCACCATACCCTAACACAAAGCATTCTAGCGGAAGCTTCAGGGTTTAAAACATGAACTCAATAATACAAGAAATGTATGCTTCTACAACAAAATATGAATGTATACAACCATACACAACAGGTATACAGCCTTATGGCGTTTATAAGTTTCTCTTAACATAAGGTGTGGTTTACAAACATCGGCACGCAGGCCGGCAACACATGAACAAGACTAAGAAAAACAAGGCCTTCGAGGGAAGCAATGCAGCTTGAGCTTCAGCCCGCTAAGTCCCGCTTGGACCAGCACCACCTGCACCTGCAAGAACCATTCCACCAACCAGGGGCAAACAGGGTGTTGGGTACATTGGAAAATGTGTACCTAATTTGGACAAATCAAACTTAGCTCAATGATATACATCAAGGTGTATTTGATGTTGTTTTAAGTTTATATGTGCAGGTTAAGAATGTGCTAATATGCAAAGAAAATTTTCTAAGTCCATATGTCGACACCTGAGGAAGCTGTGTCGACACCTCAGTAAGATTGTGTCGACATTTTGAAATGGCTGTGTCGACACTTCAGTGAATTTGTGTCGACACCGGGAGGCTGTGTCGACACACAGAGGCAGAGTCGACATCAATTGTGTCGACACCTGGAGGCAGTGTCGACACACATAGGCAGAGTCGACAACAACTGTGTCGACACCTTGAGGCAGTGTCGACACACGCTATGTTCTGAATCTACATCAACTGTGTCGACAAACAGGACTTGTGTCGACATACAGCTGAGTCTAGATAAAGTTGATTGCTGATGAATGGTGAAGTGTTTGTGTCGACACAAATAATCAGTGTCAACACATTCTTAAGAAGCAGTGTCAAGAAGCTGTGTTGACATCAAGGCAGCTATGTCGACACCTCCAAAGTCTGTATCGACACTTAAGTCACTTGTGTCGACACATATTGACAGATGGTCCCGACATATATTGACAGATGGTCTCGATACTTTATGACAAACAGACTCAACGCTTTGCTGACAAAGACAAAGGCTCAAGATCTGTTTGATGACTTGACAGCTGTGAGTTACAACAGGTTTACTGAAGCTGTCAGACTTGTCATAAGTTAGTTATAAACCGGATCAGCCGGTTACCATGGATGAAGTCTATAAATAGATGGATTCAGAATAAGGATGAATATACATAATTAATTGTCACCACTAATATAATTAGAGATTGATCTCTGATCAAGAAAGTACAAGTCACAAAGAAGAAGATCTTCGTAAGAAGATTTAAGGAGACATTTTGAAGTGATCATCCACTCAGATTCAGTCTAAGTTGAATTCAATCTAGAACTCAGAAGTATCTTCAAGAGGTTTGGAAAGAGAGAGTTCCAGCTATTTGAAGTCAAGAAGGAGACAATCACAGGTCTCTCAAGAAGTAGATACTAAACTATTCTGTCAAAGAAGATTCAGATCTATTTCTGGAATCTAAGGAGAAAGTTGCCAGTCATTGATATTCAAAGGAAATCAACCCAACTAAGTTCAGATTCAAGAAGCTTTGAAGAAAGCTAAGATCAAGTTGATTTCAGCCATCAGCCTCTTCAAGAAGCTGATCAAGAAAGTTCTTATCCCTTCTCTCTCAATAGGGGTAAGTGGTTATAAAAATTCCTTATCAAATTTTGTAGGATCTATTCATAGATCTGAGTTGTAAGCCTGTTTTTATAAAGGCTGAGTGTAGTAGATTTGTTCTCTGAGTGGTAGGGCTTTTTATGCCTGAGTTGTAGTAGAAGGTATTTGATGACTAGTTTTAGTCATCGTTTTTGGGGTAATTTAGTAGCCTTAAAGTCTAAGTTTATTTATATTTCATGCTTGTTATTTCATGTTTTAATGTCATTTCATAAAGTACAAATTCCTAGTTTAATTATTTGTTTTATGCATTTCTATGTTTAATTTTATGATGTTTATGTTCTATGTTTAACATGTGTTTTATTTTGAATATAAATATTATTATATTATGTTATGTTTGTTAAGTTTAGTTTAAATAACCAATATTATGTTATGTTATATTATTATAATTTATGATTTGTAATGTATTTTCATTAATGTTATGTTATAAACAATTAACTAATGTGTATTTTATCTTTTTTGTGGGTTCAACCCACTTCATCACCAAGCCTACATTGGTGAAGCTCATCAAGCAGCCCGACCCCCATATAATAATTGGAGCAGCCTACAAGCCTACTTGGTGAAGCCCACCTCTTGGAGCAGCCTTACCCGAGCCCTCCATGGTGCAGCCCGACCCCCTCCATCCACCTCTTGTAGCAGCCCACTCCAGCAAGCTACCCGAGCCTCTATTCTTGGTGCAGCCCCTAAACACAAGCCCCATGCAGTCCAAGCCAAGCCCGATCATATGTTGGAGCAGCTCTTGTCCTAGCCGAGCCAACTACATGCAGCCAGCCCACTTCAAGGCTTGTGGTCGGCCCTCTCCTCATTGAAGTAGCCCCCCTCCATTTATTGTCATGCATGAATATTCCCATGCATGTGGCCGACCACTATTCCCCTCCTTGCCACCTCATTCATTCTCTCTTCCTCTCTCTCCATTTATTACATGCATGCATATTTCCAAATACATGGCCGGCCACTCTCTTCACCTTTTCTTTTATTTCTTTTTATCATCCATTCACCCCTCCTTTCTCTCTCTCTCATGCTCATTTAAGGCTCATCCATTCCCCCTCTTCATTTTATATTTTTATTTTCATAAAATACATGAACCTTCCCTTTCTCTCTCCCCTTCATTGAATAAAATGCATGATTCCTTCCCATCATGTGGCCGGCCCCCCCTATGTCCCTTCCCCTCCTCTTCATTCTAGAATCCTCCCTTCCCATCTATAAAAGGAGCCCATGGTCTCAAGTTTTGGAGGTTGGATTTTGGAAAGAGCAAGTGGAGAGTACAAGTCAAGAGGGCTTTTGTAATTTTTTTTCTAGTTGCCTAGTTGTAATTTCATTTTTGTTTAAGAGTTTTTTATATCATTTTGTTTAAGCATTGTGAACTTCTCTTTTTATTAATATTAATGAAATTTTCTTCTCTTATTATTGTCGTTCTCTTTTCCAATATGCGTAGCAAATTTTCTTGTTGCATTCGATCGTGAGGATCCATGAAGTGGGATGAGAGCTAATTTTCTTTCTTAGTTTTATTTTTGTTATTTCATGCTCGATCCTTCTTTGATTTATTTTGTGTCGACTCCGTATTTCCTGTATACGGTAGTAGACCTTGTTCTCATTTCATAGTAGTCGAGAGACTCATGATTTGAAAGACCACTCAAAGAAAGAAGGAGTTGCACGCAATCCTAGAGATAGGATGACGTAAATCCTCCGGATTGGAGTCAAATCCAATAGTGCGGATCACCTCGATAAAGCAACTTTAGGCTTCTTTGGTTTGTAAAGAGATTTCGATCAAAGAGTCTATAAGTTAGGAGACCTAATGCTCTAGCGAGATTTTGTCTCATTTTCGGATCCATCACGGTCGAGTATGATTTGCAAAATTAAAACTATGTCTTTTTTTCTCTCTTATATCATTTCATGGTGATTCACTGATCGGGTGCTAGCTTTTTATTATAAGTTTTTCATCATAAAAATTTATCTTTTATTTTACCCTTAAAAATTCTCAAATCCCAACAATTTTTCGGTAGGATAATAGTTCGAGCGTGAGTTGCAGTAATTGACAACCCCGTGTTTAAATACAACCTTGGTACTACAATTCGACAGGTACACTTACCTGTTCTGGTTTTGGCCCACCAAGTTTTTGGCATCGTTGTCGGGGATTTTCTTTGTCAATATTTTGAAAACGCTTTCGCAATTACTTCTGCAAAAATCAAAAAAAATATTTTCTTTTATTATTATAATTAACTCACATCATCTTCTTTCTACCCAACCTAAATTCTCTCGAAAAGGGTAAGGGGCTTTAAGCGCCACCATTTTACCTTGTACCTTGCGAACCCTTCAACGGGTAGCCATTGGGAAGTTCGAGAGCCAATCCGTAAAAAAATCTATTTAAAAAAAAAATCCTTTCTTCTCGTTTTCTTTTTTTTCAAGTTTTCATTTCTATTCTCCTTCGTTTTCTTTTCTAGTGCATGACCCGCACGAATCCGTCGCTACTTGTTGATTTGGACTCAGAAATCGAACGCTTTTTTCGGAGACAACTACGATTTGGGGCTTCCACTTCTCAAACAGCGGTTGAGGATTCATATGGGGATTGTAATTTTAATTCTGCAATGGGAGACCCTAACCCAGGTTTGGCTCAGCAAAGGACCATGTCCGATTATGCTCGACCCAACTTGGAAGGGACCGAAACAAGTATTGTTCGACCTGTGTTTGCGACAATAACTTCGAGCTTAAGCCTAACATCATACAAATGGTGCAGCAATATGTACAGTTCGACGGATTACAAGATGAAGATCCGAACTTGCATATTGCCAATTTTCTTGAAATCTGTGACACCTTTAAAATTAATGGTGTTTCAGACGATGCTATAAGTCTAAGACTCTTCCCATACTCCTTAAGAACTAAAGCCAAACAGTGGTTGAGTTCTCTTATAAGAGGATCAATCACTACTTGGAACATTTTAACTGAAAAATTTCTCTCTCAATACTTTCCCCCCGCCAAAACTGCTAAGCTAAGAAATGATATAACTTCTTATTCTCAAATTGATTCTGACACCCTCTATGACACTTGGGAGAGGTTCAAAGAACTTTTGAGAAGATGCCCACATCATGCTCTGCCTGTATGGTTACAGGTCTAAACATTTTACAATGGGCTAAATCAGGAAACTAAGCAAATGATAGATGTCGCTTCCGCTGGTTCTTTGGACCGCAAAACTCCGGAAGCCGCTCTTGAGCTTATCGATGACATGTAGATGAACACTTATCAGTGGAATTCGTCTAGGTCTCGCCCATCTAAACCTGCAGGTATCTACGAAGTGGATTCGGTGACGCAACTGGCGATGCAAGTGGAAATGCTGAACAAGATGATTTCGGAGATGACTGCTGCCTCTGCTGCTAAGGTATATGAAAATGCTGCTGCTGTCGAGCAGGTGGATTATCTGGGGAACATAACCAGGCCTGCTCAAAAAAATTCTGCAAAAAATTTTTCTGCTTTCTCGAATTTTTCTTCTCCTCCTAGTTTTTATTCTTCTTCTAATTCTTATCACCCTGGATGGCGTAACCATCCTAAATTTTCTTGGTGTAATAATGCTAACGTCGTACGCCCACCGCACGATTTTACACACCCACCACCACCACAACAAAACCAAAACATTAAAAAAACCTTCCCCCTTTGAAGAGATCCTTTCTAAATATATAAGTTCAAACAAAGCCAATATTAGAAGTCTAACTGGGTCCGTGAAAAATTTAGAAAACCAGGTCGGGCAACTTGCCATGGATTTTTCCGAGAGACCACCTAGAACTCTTCCCTCGAACAATGAACCTAACCCAAGGGAGCATGCAAATGTGATTTCCCTTAGGAGCAGTAAGGTTGTTAACGAGCCCGCCACAAGGGAAGAGCCAAAGATGACTATCTCTCCTACTGCGGAAACAATTATCCCTTTTGAAAATGAAAACTCTGCTTTTGATAAAGAAAAAGATATTTCTGTTTTATTTGATTTTGGAAAAGAAAAAGATGACGTTTAGAATGATGCTCCAGTTATTATAAACGAATTTCCTCCACCTCCTTATCCGTCTCGACTTAAGAAAGAAAAACTAGATAAATAATATCAACGCTTTCTTGACATATTTAAACAATTCATATTAATTTGCCATTTCATGAAGCAATTAGTCAAATGCCTAAGTACGCCAAATATCTTAAAGACTTATTAACGAACAAGATGAAATTGAAAAATTTATCACACGTGACGTTAAATGTAGAGTGCTCGGCGGTCGTTAAAAACACTACTTTTCTTTAAAAGATAAATGATTTGGGTAGTTTTTCCATTCCTTGCGTTTTCGGTGATCTATATGTTAAACATGCATTAATGGATCTTGGAGCGAGCATCAATTTGATTCCCTTTTCATTATTTAAGAAGCTAGGATTGGGCACTATTAGCCCTACAAGAATGAGTATACAGTTAGCTGATTGATCGATTCAGTATCCGTTAGGTATCGTTGAGGATGTGCTAGTGAAAGTCGACAAATTTATCTTCCCGGTGGATTTTGTCATTCTCGATATTGAAGAGGACATCGAGGTCCCTCTTATCCTTGGTCTTCCCTTCCTAGCCACTGCTCGCGCAATCATAAATGTGAGTGACGGAAAACTTTTTCTGCACGTGGCAGATGAGGAAGTTACATTTGATATTAATAAATCTATGAAAAACTCTTTACAAAATGATTATTCTTGCTTTTTCATTGATGAATTAAAAGAAGACTCCTATACTTCTCCAAAGGATTTTTCTTCTCCCTTTTCTTAACTTTCATCAAATGATTTTGAAAACAGTATTATGTCCATACAAGCAAAACTCGAAAATGACTCTGATTTTAGACAAAAGAATCTTATTTTTGAAAATAATAAATATTTGAAAAATTATTTTGATAAACCACCCGACCCTGAAACAAATATCTCTGACGATAAGAACTTTCACAACCATAAAAATGTTAAGCCAGGCGATCATGTTCTTCTTTTAAATTCACGTCTACGTATCTTCTTTGGAAAATCTAAATCTCGTTGGTCTGGACCATTTACGGTCAAGGATGTTTATTCTGATGGAACTGTGCTACTCTCGCACCCGGATAAGGGGTCCTCGTGCCTCGACATGTCCTTGACCGTGAAAGTGATTCTTTCTTCCGGGGGCAGGGTCTGGGATGTGGAGCCAACGCTCCGTCGGTACATGGTGTGGAGGCTCGCCTTACGGGAAGCCTCGATCTCCTCCCCCCCCATGGATCGCTCTGATCCCTCCCCGGGTTCCCACATCTGCCCGGTCTTCGCATCTGTCCTCCTCTGCCCGAGGCAGGACCTCCTCAATCTGCAACCCTTGGCGGTCTTGCTGCTGCTGCTGCTCCCTGTTTCCTCTAATCTCGAGGAAATCTGGGCACGTGTCCGTGGCATGCCCTTCCTCCCGATTGAAGTCACAGTAGGGTAACTCCACCCTAACCTCCAATCTTCTCCTCCGCGCTTCTCTTCACTTCTCCCCCATATCTACGACCATAGACTCCTTAGCAGTTGTCCCCTCCACGGAACCCTCTCCTCGCCCCATTCTCCTGCCATTCGGGCCTCCACCCTAGCCGTTGATTCGGTTCCTAGCGTACCCACGTGGCCTGCTATTGTGGCTATTCCCTCTGCTAGGGCTCAGCTCTTCTTTCCTCCTGAACTCTTCCTCCTCTTGGCCTCTCCTCCTCCGTAGCCCACCTAGCTAACCACCGGGCAAACTCTGGGTTCGACGCCTCCCTGTCGACTTCTCTTGTCGCCCTCTCCATCACCTCCTCATAGGAGAGGGGGGGGGGGGAATCCTCTTCAACTCCATTCGAAAGAAACCCTACTACAGCCCCAGGCTAGAGGACATCATCAAAGTGTGGCCCGACATCTCCTGAACCTGGGTGACCTACTCCAGGAAGCGATCGACGTAGCTCCCCAGGGTCTCATTCACCCCCTATTTGATGTGGAACAGGGACTATGACTCCCTCTTCCTCTTCTTTGAGTTTGTGAACCTCAACATGAACCCCCGACATAGGTCCTCGAAGCTATAGATGGAGCTGGTCGGCAGCTGGTGAAACCACTCCCTAGCCTTCTCCTTCAGAGTGATGGCGAAGAGCCTGCATTTGAAGCCATCCGAAATCTGTCGGATCGAGACCACATCCTCAAACCACTAGACGTGCTGGACCAGGTCTCCCTTCCCGGTGTGGTATGACATTTCGGGCTCCATGAACCCATCTCGGACTAGTGCAGAGGAGACAAGCTCGCTGAAGGGACTGTCCCCCCTACTGAGCGAGCTGGAGGGTCTCGCGCTCCCAACTCGCCAAATCTGCCGCCGCCTCCCGAGCCTGAAAAAAGAAATCGCCCGGGGAGCTCGGCACCCCGGCCTTCCTCGGCGACCTCCTTCCCTGCTCGCTGGGCGGGAGCACCCTCGCCGAGTACCAGATCCGCGAGAATTGGGATTACCGAAGTCGAGCACTCGGCACGCATGCCGATTGTGAATCGAACCAGGCCGAGTAACTCCTTCCTGAAGTCCTCAAACATCCCCATCGTTGCGAGAGGGGGAGGGGTGGCGAGTCGGTCCTGTCCGATCCTTTCCCTTATCCTCTAGTCATTGAGCTCGCTGAAGGTTTTCTGTACTGACCACTTGTCCACGCTCATCGCACCAAAATGTTGAAACAAAAAATCAGTCTCTCGTGGAGTTCACCCTAGGGGAAGGGGTGGTCGCGCACCTACTTTGCTCCTGCATGGAAAACAACAAGGAAAAGAGAGCAAAGGACTAGACCAAGGGCCTAGCGTGGAGGTCCCACCACAAACCTGGAAGATCATTGAGCGCTTCCCCTACTTAGCAATATACCGGGCTAAGGTTCCTCAAAAAGTGCTAGGAGACTAGGAGACAAGTGAGCATGCCTTCTGAGGTACCCCTTGGGTCCTATTTATTGATTTCTGAAAACAGTCTGCAAATAACTAACCTCTGCTTGCCTGAAATTACTGAAAAATCCTTGGGCTGGCCTGCCAATAGCCGAACTCCACTGTCCTGACCGACTATGCACAGTCCACCCAGGTCTACCAACAATGATACTCCGCAGTTATAGCTGGCTAAGGTCAGACCTGTACGGGCAAAAATGACAAGGGATTCCCCCTAATGGGAACTGGGCAAGTAGCCCTTCAATGCCTCTACTCGGCAGGAGGTGCAGGCCGGGGCTAGCTCGCCTAGGGGATGCGGGTTGGAGACGGCCCGCCTAGGAAGGCGCGGGCCGAGGCTGGCCCGTCTAGGAGAGGCGGGCTGGACTGACCCGCCTAATGGGCGCGGGTCGAAGGGTCGAGGCTGACCCGCTTAGAAGAGGCGGGCAGGGCTGACCCGCATGGGCGACCCTTGGAGGCTGACCCGCCTGGGCAACCCTTGGAGGCTAACCCACCTAGGAGTAGCGGGTTGGGGTCGACCTGCCTGGGCGACCCTTGAAGGCGTAGGCCGGAGTCGACCAGCCTACTTGCCCGAGCCCCTTCGGCGAACACGGGGTTGTACAACCTTCCTCTGATACAACTTGTTTGATCGTGTGGCCAACCTTAGAGGGGGTGAATATGGTTTTACGCATTAATTAAAAATTCGAAATATTTTGATATAGAAAAACTAGTTCTAGAAGCTACCATGGGGTGCTAGCTAGCTAGTGCGCAATGGTAGGTCACAGACGTCGTTTTCCTTGGCAAATTTCTCCTTGGAGAAATACACCCCCTTCAAAGATCCACTAGAGAACAACCATGATGTTATACGTAGAAATAAGAACACAAATAATTTTATTCCATCAAAATCAAAAAGTATTTTAAAATTACAAAAGTTTGATCTTCGTGACACTGGAGATCAGAGGCGGTAAAGGAAGAAACTCTTTTGGTTTTCTATACTGACCAACTACCTGGACCGGTTGGCCTTCTCGCTTTCTCTCCAAGAAAGGTCTTTGAGCCGTCTCTTCACCTTCATGCAAGGATGTGTCTTAGAGCCCCCGCTAGATTACCCAATCTAGATATCCCTTACCCAAGATGATTTCTCACTGAATCCACCCCTGATTCCGACGACCTTCACCGGTCGATTTTCCTCACCACAATCACACAAAAAAGAGAAAATTACAAAAAGGAATAAAGAAGGTTTAAGATTGAATCTCCCTCAAAATAATTTCTCCGTTGAGCGATGCTTGACCAACGCTAACGTTCTTTGTTTGGCTACAGCCGATCAAACTCCTCGTAATTGTTGTATTTCCTGGCTCGCCTGATATTTTTCTATGCAAACGGGAGGGAGGCGGCATTCTCTTCCTTTGACAGAGATGGCAGAACGGTGCTCAGAGGCGACTCCCGAACCTTAGGGAGAATTCATGTTTGTCTTAAATCATATAAGGAACGAGAAAACGAATGCGTTTATACGTCTTTGGAAAAACGGGCTAGCGTCGACGATTAGGTTAGCATTTGGCGATAGGTCATTACCCATCGATGTGACAGCTATCCCGCGTAATTGGAAATATATTCAAAATATTATTTTCCACTTGTGCTAGTGCGGCGCATTATCCAGCTATCCCTGCTATCACTAGGCGTTAGCTCAAGTATCTCGAAGAATCAAATGCGATGATCGTTGAGTGAGCTATCACTGTTCAGTAGAAAGCTAGGGCAGCATGGTAGAAATCTAGCACTGCGCCGTAGCTACCAGAGATGTTAAATCCAGAAGCTAGACGAACGGTAGTGCTATCACCATGTGGTAGAATCCAGAGCGCTCATTCAGGTTGAAACCAGGCTAGTGCTCGGCAATAAGAGTGCCAGTAGGCAGTCGCTCGGGAACTAAGCGGACTAGAACATTATCACCGACTTCAAAGTGTGACAGTCTCCTATGTTGATTAGCATGTACTTGATAGGATTCGTATTGAGAGGTCAAGGTAGCCCGTATACGTTCGTGGAGGTCATGAATGTGTTGGGCGAAGGAGTGTGCGAATTGACTTGCTTTGTACGTTGGGGGCAATGGAACCAAGTAAAGCAACACAGGGGCCTTGTACCCGTGGACAATCTCATTTGGAGACATACCCGTGGACCAATTTTTGGAATTATTGTACGCCAATTGGGCATGGGAAAGAAGTAGGTCCCAAGTACCATTGTGATTGCTCACAAGGCATCTAAGAAGATTCCCCAAGCTCCGATTAACCACTTCTGTCTGCCCATCAGTTTTTGGATGGTAGGTGGCGGAAAATAATAATTTGGTACACATTAAAATCCAAAGTGTCTTCCAAAAATAACTCGTAAACTACACATCTCTATCCGAGACTATTGTCTTTGACACTCCACGGTGACTAACGACGTCTGTAAAATACAATTTCGCAATGTGAGACGCGTCATTTGTCCTACTACACGGAATGAAATACGTCATTTTAGAAAATCTATCCACAACTACATAAATTGAATCGTGACGGCGTAAAGTGATGGGTAGGCCTAGAACAAAATCCATGCTCACGTCTTCCCATGGTGTGGAAGGGATAGGCAAGGGTGTATATAATCCTACGTTTGTTTTGGTGCCCTTGGGCACCTTACAATTACGACAACTACTCACCACCCGTCCCACCATTGCCTTAAGTTTTGGCCAATAGAATTTTTCCTTGACTAGCGTAATTTTCTTGTCCCTACCGAAGTGGCCACTGAACCCTCCGCTATGCAGTTCCCAGATGATATGGAGGCGTAACGATGATCGCGGAATACACAACTTCCCATGTCTAAATAGATAGCCATCCTTAATGACGAACGCAGATATAACCATAGGGGAGCTATCTTGGGCAGATAAATATGCGTCGTGAAAATATAGGCATGTGGCGTACTCATCCTTTTTTTGCTTGAATCCTGCCACGTTAACCTCCATTGTGGTGAGTAACAGGGTTAGGCTACTAAGAGAATCCGCGACTCGATTGTTAGCTCCCTTAAGGTGTTTGAGATTCAAAGTGTAACCCTGTAGGAAAGATACCCACTTAGCGTGACTCGGGCTGATTTTATGCTTGCCATTGATGAACCGTAATGCTTCGTGATCGGAGAGGATCACAAACTCCTTAGAGAGGAGATAGTGCCTCCAATGGTTCAAACATCTAACGACGGCATAAAACTCCCTATCGAAATTTGAGTATTTCAATTTGGAGCCCGCTAACTTCTCACTAAAATAACTCACAGGGTGTCCTTCCTGACTCAAGACACCTCTGATTCCTATGCCAGAAGTGTCACAAGTAATCTCAAAGACGTTTGTGAAGTAAGGTAGACGTAAGACAGGTGCCTCAGTCATAAGTTCCTTAATGCGCTAGAAAGCAATAGTGGGGGACTTCGTCCAAGTGAACTCACCTTTCTTCATGCAATCACTAATGGGGGCCATAATGCTACTAAAGTCTCGAATGAAATGGAGGTAAAAAGTAGTTAACCCATGGAAACTTCGCACCTCTCGTAACGTGGTCGGTTCGGGCCAATCCTTAATGACTTTAACCTTGTTATGGTCAACTCTAATGCCTTCTGAACCGACTATGTAGCCTAAGAAATCCACTTCAGTGACATAGAATGTGCACTTCTTGAGATTATGGAATCACGTTTCCTTCCACAGGGTGGAAAGAACCGACCTGATGTAGGAGACTTGCTCAGCAGTGGTGGTACTAAAGACTAAGATGTCATCGAAATAGACGACCACAAACTTCCCCATGTAAGGCTGAAAGACATGTGTCATCATCCGGGAGAAGGTACTGGGGGCATTGGATAGCCCAAAGGGCATCACAAGCCACTCGTATAACCCATCCTTAGACTTAAACGCAGTCTTCCACTCGTCCCCCTCACGGATCCGGATCCGGTGATAGCCACTTCGCAAATCTAACTTTGAAAAAATGGTAGTGCCAGATAAGACATCTAGGAGGTCATCTAATCGCGGAATAAGAAATCTATATTTGATGGTAATCTTGTTGATAGCACGACTATCAACACACATTCGCCATGTACCATCCTTCTTGAGAGCAAGAAGGGCAGGAACCACACATGGACTCATACTAGTCCTAATGAATCCCTTTTTCATCAAATCCTCGATCTGGGTCTGTAACTCTTTATGGGCGGCGGGAAGAAACCTATAGTGGGGCTTGTTCAGTAAGGAGGAACCAATGATTAGGTCTATCGCATGCTGTATATTCCTTAGCGGTGGTAACACCGAAGGAAGCTCATCCGGGTACACGTCCTTATATTCGTCCAACAATACCCGTAACTCTTTAGGCAAGTCGTCCAATGCTCTCGAATCCTCCTTCGCACTCATAAGAACTAGTGCGTACATCATCCCGTTAAGAATGGGATCCTTCATAAATTCTTTTCTACCCACTAGTCTCAACGTCTTCCTCTCGACCAGAACAGTGGTGTCCTTAGCCAAGTCTACTGGAACCTTCGGGATGGTCGGCCTCAACCTAATGACCTTGCCATTAAATTTGAATTCATATGTGTTGGCTCTCCAAAAGTGTGTAACGTCGCGGTCATAAATCAAAGGGCGGCCCAACAACACGTGACAAGCGTCCATAGGAAGGACATCACACCACACCTCGTCAGTATAGGATTTGATTGAGAGTGGTACAAGGAATCGCTTGGTGACCGTGGAAGTAACCTTATTAATCCAAGCTACCTGATAGGGAGTCGGGTTGGGCTGCGAAGTCAAGGACATACGTGTAACAACATTCTCAAAGATGACGTTTACACAACTGCCACTATTAATGATCAACTTGCACAACTTCTCGCCACTCTTAAAGATCAGGGAAAATATACTCGTCCTCTTCCAGTCATCTAACGGACGAGGAGTGGTAAAGATAAAATGCATCACCATAAGGGGGTGATCGTCCTCTAAATCACTTGGGACCCCATCTGGGTCACTCTCCTCAGTAGCCTCATATACGTAATCAACAAGGTCAGTAGTCGACCTTAATAGGGCGATTGCTTTAGTATTCGTCGGGCATTCAAAGGCGTAGTGACCTTGAATGCCATAAGAGTAACATGTAGCATTAGACTTGCTAACTTTCCCGACGGGGATACGCTCACTAGCAGGGTTCTTTGCGTTCCTAGCAGTGATCACAACAGACTTTGACTCGGTGGACCGAAACTTCCCTTTGCCCGTATATGTGGAGGAAGATGCTCCAGCTGTGGACTTTCCCTTCTCATGGGAATAACGGGAGCTAGCCATAAAGGCTAAGTGCTTTTCAATGTCGAGGGCGGCATTGAAGGTCGTGTTCAGATCTGTGTGACCATATCATAAGAGATTCTGCTGAATATCGGGGTGAATCCCCTTACAAAATCTGGATAGGGTGACCTCGGGGATCTCCCTCAAATCACAACGCACCATACGGTCTTTCTATTCTCCTATATACTCAGCTACAAAATTTGAGCCCTGCTACAGAGTGGCAAGCTCGTCGAACATCTTTGTTCGATGGTACGCGGGAACGTACTGATCGGTCAACAAGTTCTTCATCACCGTCCACCCTATAAGGGGGGCTCCGTGTCCGGTTCCTAACTTCTGCTCCTAATTCAGCCAAAACAACTTTTCATGACCTGTTAACTTCATCCGGGCAACTTGGGCCTTTTGGGGATCCGTCAGGTTGTGCCACTCGAAGTAACACTCCATGTCCACCGTCCAGTTATGGAAGATCTGGGGATCTCCCATGCCATCGTAAGTGGGGGCATTAATCTTAATGGCCCTCGTGAGATAAAAAACTCTCTCATGGTAGTGTTCTCGATGGGGTGCTCGGGGGAGTCCTCATCGGAATCTGAATCAGGAGTTTGTTGGCGCCGGTTGGGCTGCTCAATATTAATGGGTGTTGGGGGAGGCCTAGCTTGATTTTGTAGGATCTGTGCTAACATGTTCTTAAGCTCTGTCATTACATTACATAACCCTGCTATGGTCTCGGTGTTGGGATCCCCATGCTCGTTCACAGCCATCCTAGACGTAGACGGTGTAGAGTATTTCGTTCCTAGTCTAGTGCGCATGCACGTGTAAAATATTTGGAAAGATGAATTTTTCTAGGGCTGACCCTAGATGAAAAATAGAATATTTTTATAGTTTCCCGATGTGACAAAAATGTAGAACGTTAAAAAATTTTGTTTTTAACTTTTCGCTGAAAATTGCAGATTTTGGAGCGTTATTGGCAGACCTGAAAAAAAAATTTGTTTTTTGTGCGTGCCGACAAGACTAAAGCGAGGACGTTCAATTAGATAATTAACACAACCTCCCTCTGATACCAAATTGATGTAGCGTATGCTCCTAACGGAGATCTACTCAGGATGAGGCTTTAATTCACCCTTCAACACACTCTTGTACGATCGCACCTACACAAGCATCTATCGTTCTCAACGACGAACCGTCTCGCGCACAAAACATTAACACAATCGGAGAAAGATTGACTCTAAATCAGCTGTAAAATTGAGTCGACTTGTTCCCAAAATCAACGCAAAGGTTGCCAACCTTTTTGAGAGGAGGACCAAGGCTACAAAGCCAAGATCCACTCAAGCAAAATGGATCCCCCCGATCCGAAAACAAGAAACAAGAAAGATAACGATTTTATGCAAAGATTTGAAAGGCGATTGAAATTAAAGCCACGGAGAACACAATGGTTCACCTTCCATAAATCTACTTAGAAGAAGCACTTGGAGGAAGAGGGGAGAGTTTACCCAACCCGTTGGCGTCAAGTACTCTAGATAACTTGTGGGAGAATCACTCTCTCCACGATTCCATCGGCATCGCACCGGATGGATCCACCGGCGTCGCACCGAGTGGCTGCAGTCCTTCTTCCTCGGAGTCGCACCAAGAAACCTCACCGGAGAGCTCCATAAAGGGGGAGGCCGAATAGAATAAGAGGGGAGCAAGGGGGTGGCTTGTATCAAGCTTGGCCGAATTTTTTTATAGGGGAAATTAGGGTTCAATCTTTCTATCATTCTCTTAATATGGCTCTTATATATAGGAGTTACAAAATAGATCCAACCATCCAAGATTGAGATGAAACCTCATAAATCCGTATGGTTATTAGCACACCAAAATGTTTTAAATGCATGAAAAAAATAAAAGATTACAAGTTCCAAATAAAATTTCATCTAAAATAAAATAGCATTTCAACTAAATAAAATTGTCTTCAAGTAAGCCTTTAAGAAGGCTTCGCACTCCGCGGGCGGAGATTGTAGTGTTGCCTTCAATTAGCGGCCCAAGAGTCGTCATGTCGCCTGAAGTCTTTATGTTTTAATATTTCAGTGTCATCTTCAAGCGGTGGTGGCGAGGCCGCGACATCAAAATATAAAATAATTTGAAATTATGGCTCCCTCAAATAAGAAATTCTCCGAAACACGGTGTGCGATCGAGGCTTCTGAGTGTCGTTCTTCTTGCACTCGATCAACCGTCGATGCTCGTTCTCACCAATAGAGGCGATCACCGAACCCTAGACATGAAATACTTCTCCTTTTTTTCTTAAAAAGGAAACACGTTCTTTTATACTCATCTTTATAAAATCTGCTTCTGGTGGTAGAGCTAGCGCCCGACGATAGGTCTTCTCACGCACTGTTCCAGCTGTCCTTTAAATTAGGAAAAATATCCAAAATAATATTTGCGCCACTTTTTGAT
The DNA here is from genome assembly GCA_039513925.1 of Platanthera zijinensis. NCBI lineage: Eukaryota > Viridiplantae > Streptophyta > Magnoliopsida > Asparagales > Orchidaceae > Platanthera > Platanthera zijinensis. The sequence goes on from CM077083.1 coordinate 40,361,204, forward strand.
ACCGCGGCACAGTATGGCTAGCGCCAAATGGTAGTGGTTTCTCTATAATATAGTTGGTTCGATAGTATCCGAAATGGATAGTGCACGGAGGTAGGGAAATCCCCTGGCGGTTGTGATGCTATCGAATGTGCTAGCCCCGGTGGTAAAGTAAACTCCTGGCCATAGTGGCTTCTCCTCGATGTAGTCGAATTGTCTAGCACCCGGCTGTAGGGATAATGACCGGTGGTAGGTCACAAAGAAGACTTTATGTACGCTCAACATTTATTCTTCAACAGTATTGCCAATGCCCGACGATAGGTAATAGATCTTGAAATTGTCATTCTTTATACCTATAAACCTGCACACTATACACAATATAAGTACGATCAAATAAAACTTGGGATTTGATATTGTCAAACAAAAGAGATGTATACCATGGGTTCCAACAAACCCCCCTTTGATAATATCAAATCCCGTTCATGACATATAAATCATTAGAAGCAAGGTATATTGTAGTTCAACAATATTCTTGAAATATAAACAAAAGTACGAAGTACGACTCCCCCAATATGTGTGCTCCGCGTACATGTATGCTCCCCCTACACGTTATATTCCTATAGGTGACTAGTATGACATACTCATGAACAAATAAATCTCCCCCTTTTGATATTATTAATAGGGCAGGGAACTAATGGTAGAGGCTAGAGATTAAACAAAGAGATGAAGTTTTGGCAAAGCAAACACACAAAGATGGGAGAAAAAATTAATATTTTGACAGACCTAACCAACATAAGAAAAACATTTGATTTAAAGAATGGAAGAGCATAAGAAATATCTAGACAAAGCATGTGAAACTAAATACACAAGATTTGGCATACAATGTCAGATGATTTATAGAGTTAATGTAGTGGAACCTTGGAAGCATTATGAATAGTGATCGTGTACTGGTACACTTGTGCGATAGATAGTCAGTGCAGTTGAAGTCTAATTCTTATGCATGGAAGAGTTAGATAGAACAATGATAGGTATACATGTAGCATCAAAAGAAAAAACATCAGGTAGAAATAATCATTAATACATGTTTTATCTCAATAAATCAATATGCTAACACAAGAGTGATGAAGTGAAAAATCATGTCACATTTCTATCTACTATATATCAAGAGTAGGAAAGAGGGCACTAACTGAATTTACTGTCTTTGCACAAGATCAAAATGATTCTATAAACAAAGGTGCTCATCCTCGCAATGCTCATAGAGGTTTATCAGGAGAAATGAGTAATGCTTGGTGGGTATCCTTGACACATACTTTTATAGCATAGAAATAATGTACACATATTTTTTTCATTACATTTTTTTCACTATATTATATATATATATATATTTAGTTCAAGGTCCCCGAATAATTTGAAATCAACCCACATAACTACACTTTAACTTGTATACAAACACCTTATTACTGTAAGTTTTGCCCAATGTTCTATACTCTATTTATGAAAAATGAACAACGTTACATTGATTTTTCAAGTCATTCCTAGCATGTTAGACACACTATCATGTGTTATAACAAATAAGCTTTGAAATTTCCACACGAGTGCATTTTCTAGGGATGTGTGAACTGTGAAAAGTCATTATGATACCTAAATCCTCACACATACCTAGTGGAATATTAAGCATAAACTATCTTATTTAGTCATACTCGGTAGTAAAGTGCCAATATATTATCCGCATCATGACACAAACATACAATGTTAAACAAAGTTCAGAAATCCTAAATCAAGCATTGCACGCATTCTTTATGCTTTAAGTTCTAGCCATGCATGTCCTAAAATAATTGTACCATTTTTTGAAATATATATATTTTTATTTTTGAAAAGTAACCAAAGGAGAATATTAAAAAATAGTATATAATTTTTTGTTACTTTTGGCTTTTGTTTTTTTTTGTTTTTAATAATAAATGATCAAATAAAGCAAATTAAAAAAATAAGACATAAAACGTGTTTTTGTGTTTTTGTAATTTTGTAATTTTTTATTTAATATTTTTTTTGTTTAGATAACAAATTCAAAGAAAAATGCCCACCAGACAAAAATAGAGGACAATAAAATATATAAGAAAAGAAAAAACAAAAACGAGATAAGTATAAATAAAAAAATCTAAACTACCGCTAGCGCTAGTGATACCGCGCGATGGTAATTTACAGAGATGTAAGTTCACGAAAAATTGCAAAGATTTCAACAGTTTTTGCTTCTAATAATGATTTTGTACGAATATGCAATGAATTATCACTTTAATGCAGCAAAAAAGTTGAAAATATCACTCATTGGTTGTGTAACATCCCATTTCCGATCAGACCCTTAGGAGAGGTTTTGTCATGACCAAGTCATAACAAAACCCTAGGAAGCCCAAGGAGGCTAAGTGACCCAGGCCCAAGGTGAAAATCATCTTGGTCTGCAAATAGTAAAATAAAAATCTACTTAGAATAGAATTTGGGCTCAATCATTGAGTGGGTCGAGTGCACTCAACTCCATGGGCCAAATGGCATTGAGTGCACTCAACGCCATCTTATTCAGGCAGGCTTTGGGCTCGGGGGTTGAGTGTGTCGAGTGCACTCAATGCCATAGGCCGAATAGCATTGAGTGCGTCGAGTGCACTCAATGCCATCATATTCAGGGAGGATTTTTCGGGCGGGCGTTGAGTGAGTCGAGTGCACTCAACGTCATAGGCTGGATGGCGTTGAGTGCGTCGAGTGCACTCAACGTCGTTTTCACTTAGAGCCTTTCTGCCAAATTTAGGCGTTGAGTGAACTCAATGCCGCCGGCTTAATGGCATCGAGTGCACTCAATGCAATAGGCTGAATGGCGTCGATACCATCGAGTGCACTCCATGCCATATGCTGAATGGCGTTGAGTGCGCAGACTGCACTCAGCGCCATCTTGCCATTGGCTGAATGGCGTTAAGTGAGCTGAGCTCACTCAATGTCGTAAGCTCACTCAACGCCATTGCACTTAGAATATTTTTCTGGCGGTTTTGGCTTGTTTGCTGGTTCAACTGAACCAGGCCGTTTCAGGAAGTGGGCCAGGAGGTGTTAATTAATCGTTTCTCTATTAAGACCTAATTAAGTCTTATTTAAATTAATTTTGACCGATCAAGTGGAGGAAATGCAACGTGGCCGGCGGCTATGAGAATGAACAGCCACGGCCATGGCCGAGTGGCAGTTTTCAGGGCCACTAATGCCGCTTGAATGCCTTGTCAACCGTTCACTCCTCTTTAATGGCTTTATTCAACTCCTCTAGGGAAGAGGAGGTGTTTCCAGTCATTACCTTACTGGACAGAGCCGTGTTTAGCCCCCCACCACCATGGCCGAAATTGCCTTGAAGGACCATTAATGGTCACCAGCAATTAGGCCTTTCCCCTCCCTCATTTTACTGATTTAAAAGCTTCCCTAGACTTCAAGCCTTCGTTTCCATACCTTGCCCGAAGGAGACGAGAGAGTTCTGTGTGTTGTGGAATAGTACTAGTGAAACCTCAACCGTCCATGGCGTTCCGTCGATCTGCACACCTCTAGCCCGCGAACAAGGTCCTCCCCTCCTCTCTCTATATGGGTAGATCTTAGAATTCTTTAGGGTTAAGAATCGGGTTCAACTGAACTCGATCGGGAAGAGTGATCTTCCTGGTTGCTTCCGTGAAAATAAAGTCTCTAGTTCACCGTAAAATACCTCTCCGACGGCCGCGCCGCCGCCCGGCGATTGCCACCACCTCAATGGAGGTGGTGGTGGCAGTGGCGCTGGCCAGCCAGGGAGGAGGCTGGATGGCCAGCGACAGCATCTAGAACGCGCTCCAGGTCAGTCAAATCTCAACCCTTGGCTGGAGGAAGAAGACGACCCAGTGCTGTTGGATCTGCTTTAAGATCTATGCTGGTCTAATTTATTAATTTCTTTTTTAGTATTTTTTGTCTCATTTACTGAATGTTTTTGAAATAAATATTAAAAATAGGTAGGCCCCTCTACAGAAAGTACGGCTAACATGAAAGTTGTAGGTCGTGAAGTCTAGTTTTATTTAAAATTTATTTGGACTCATTTGGGCATGTGGTTTGACCAAAGCACCCATCTTGGTGGGGTCTATACCTAGGCTAGACCATATGGTATTTTGAGTGCTCCCACCAATCCAGTAATCCAAATGACTTGAAATTTTGGATGGGGTTCAATATTACTTATATCTAAAACATATCAAAAAATGAGAATTTTTGGAAAACTTTGTCCTATAATTTTTGGAAAATTTTAATAATCCTTATATAATTTATCTATATGTCTAAAATAGCTCATAATCCCCCAATTTTTTGGGGGGTGATCTTGGGGGATATCATATGTCTCTGATAAAAATCTCAGCCTAATTGGGTTTTATTTGAATAAGTTTTGTTGTGACCAAATTTGGTCTCCTAAGGGATAAATTAGGGCAAGGAGTATTTGGGGCTTGGAAGAGCCAATTCTTACCCAAATGGGTTGGGACCTTGGCCAGAGCCCAATGGTCAATAAACACACCCTCTCATGGAGTTTTAGATGGATTGGGGTGGGTTAGCCCTAAGACCCTAGTTCAAACCCTAAGGTTGGACTTTGGGGGTTTGTGAAGGATATAGGGTGATATGTCCTTGTATGGACTTGGTATTTAGAATAAATACTTGTAGGGTGGTTAGATGCCCTAGGAAGTGTTTTGGTAGTGGTTGGACACAAATACCCCACATAAACCACTTAATAAGTATTTAGGTCTTTACATCCTAGGTATTTTATAACGAGTCATGTGACATTGATTCATAATGAAACTTTGGCAAGTGTGTTTCCATAGTGATTTTCAGGTCTGGGAAATTTGTTATGAATTTTAGATCAATAAATATAGTACTTCATTTACAAACCATCAAATTATACTTTCTGCTTCGGAATTTCTTATGAATTAACCACTTACTGGAATCTTATTAAATTTAGTTAGAGGACCTTTTATGATCCTATAACGCTTTGTTGATTTTTGTGGAATTTTTGAAAGTCTTGTTATTTGAGTTGCTTTACAAAGTGATACTTTTCATGTAAAACCAATTGAATTAATTTTGGTACCTAGTAAGCTTGAAAAATTATGATATTTTCTCAGAGGTCCTATTTGGACACCCTTGAGATTTAGTAATTGTTTTATAATTATCTGGTGATAAATTGTATTACTTCCTTCTTTATTCATAATGGTTTGATTTACTTTAGATCAATTAATTAGAAGCCAAATTATTTATGGAAAATTATGGAATTTGATATTTATTGTTAACTCTCTGTTCTCGAGTGTTCATAAATTCCTGGTGGCTATTACTTGAGAAAATATTATACATTATGTTAAATTCAAGCATTGATTAGATTGGAAAGAAATTAATTAAATATCAAAAAATTAGGAAAAATGTGAGTTTCTAGATTTAGCCTAATTATGTCATGATAGAATACAAGTAAATAACTTAGTTCATTTGGATAAATATTTTGAGTACTTCCCATTATATACATCATATAACATAGGATGGTCTGCATTCAGTAAAAACTATAGGAATCATATTAGGGTGCAGAAGTGAACTAAGGAGATGGGATATTCATGTAATGGGATGTTAAGTGATATGAGGAGTCATGATGAGGAGCGAGAAGTCTGGCTAGTGTTTAGAGGTGGTCGGGGATGACGAAACATCGTCTACCCCGTAGGAGAGAAAGTGTCAAATACACTAGGGTTATAACCAATATAACACAAGAGGGATTGGGAATTGGGTATTAACTAAAAATAATAAGTGCCTTGAGAAAGGGAACAATGGGCTTCAGCTACCATCAAAGTTCCTAGTGCCCTTTAAGAGCCCTTCAGGGGGTATGGCGGGGGCAGTCCCTGGCTAACGTAAAATATAGGAATAAAAAACTAAAAGGGCAACTAGTATAACTAGGGTTTCACATTCACACACCCTGGTTGCTAGGGAGGTTGAATAGGTTGGTTTGATTGCCATCCGGACGGTAGCTTCGGAAGGTAGATGCACGGACGGGATAGTCTGGGGAGCCGGGGGCTCGAGGGATTGGATACAGAATAAGCTGGTGAGTCTTCGGTATTTGACAATCATTCACACCGACGTCATTACGTTGACTAGGCGGTGTGGGACACTTAGCCAAAGAAAGTCTGGTAGATATAGCAAGCACTAGTACATGGATACTCTAGGTTGTGTTCTTCTAAGGGCATATAGAAGGGCTAGTCCCGATAGTGTGGATACCCGCCTAAGATTGGGGGGCCCGACCCAATGTCTCTGTTTGCCACTATGGAGGTTCTTGGGAGTGAAGCTAGCTGCCCGAATAGGGGGAACTAAAGGTCTGTGCACATAGAGTCATGTGCGTGAGTTGCACTTGCATGAATCATGGCATAACATTTCACTACACTCATATTTGCATACAACCGACACCCCAACGTTTAAATCGGTATGAGACTTATTATACGATGGGAGCCTTGCAAAAGACCCCTTAACTTATAAGTTTTTATGGGCATTCATATAAGTAGAGGTTACTTACTTACTTACTTTCTAGTATTCTACCTTGTCTTTTATTACATTTGCTGCTTATTTTACTTGTTTACTTTACTGCTCACTGTTGTAGAACTCTTAGATTGTACCTTTCTTACTTAGCTAATATACAACATGAATAACTGCTAGATTAGTTTCACTGTCATCTGCTTTGCTTACTCTCCACCTTTGTAGCTTCCCTTTCCTCCTTTCCGCTCGGTGCTTAGGATCCGTGGGGGAGATGTAGGGGATGATAGGACTTAGTCTTTATGACTAATGGTTTTTGAACCACAACATTACAGGAGCTCCGGATGGGGACAGGGACCAGCAACCCAGGGACTAGCACCAGCGGAGTACGGTGCGCATGGAGGTGGGCCAGTCTTGTTCCGGAGCACCTGTGACCAGCTTCGTGAGTGATTAGTATTTCTTATAGCTTCCGCAATGAGTGATATGTAGTGAGTACTGTGATGTACCGGGCTTGAGCCTGTTTATATTTCATCTGTACTAATCTTTTGCAATACTCGCTTCTTTCTATATTGACGGACTTTCTTTGATTTTATTTATATGTGATTTTGTGGCCATGTTTACATTCAGTGTATATTTACTTCTTTTTCTTGTGATCGAAAAGGCCAGCAGAATTGGCGTTTTGTAGTGGCTGCCTTCCCGAGAGTCGGTTCCACCGCAAAACGATAATTCTGGGCATAAGACCCCGATGGTTTGAAGAAAAAAAATAGGGGTCTTACAGGTTTCCTATGTTAAACGAGATTACATAGTGAGATCCAAAACACAAAATTCTAGTCTAAGTAGAGAAAAACAAGCGTTAGGGAGTGGTTTTGTGAAGATATCCGCCAGCTGATAATCAGTGGTAATGAAGCTCACTTTCATGTTTTCCTTCTTAAAGTGATCACGAAGAAAGCGATGACAAACTTCTATGTGTTTAGATCGAGAGTGGTGCATCAGATTGTTTGTTTAGTCTATAGCACTCTTGTTGTCGCACCTAAGCTTAACGTTCTTGAAGGAGAGACCAAAGTCCTCTAACATCTGTGACATCTAAAGTGCTTGTGCGCAATAGCTTCATAAGGCAATATATTCAGCCTCGGTCGTGGAGAGGGAAAATTTTATTTCCTACTCGACCATGAAACTAGTGCAGACAATAAGAATTGACACGTGCCACTTGTGCTTTTGTAATCAGGTGAACACCTAGCATAATATGAATCTTAATATCCAAGATGCGTAAAGTTGGTGGTTTGCGGAAACCAAAGGCCAAAATTTTTAGACCCTATGAAATTTCTAAAGATATGTTTAATGGCTTTAAGATGATATTCTCTAGGATAAGCTTGATATCTAGCACAAAAGCACACTATAAACATGATGTCTAATTTAGATGCACTTAGATATAATAATAATCTGATCATGCCTCTAAATAATGTTTGGTCCATCGAATTGCTAATTTCAACCTTCCCTAATTTTAGTTATGCACTTATAGATGTTTTCGCTTGTTTCAAATTCTCAAAACTGAATATCTTAATCATATCTTTTATGTATTTTGATTGAAAAATAAAAATACCTTCGTGTCGTTAAGAAATTTTAAAACTTAAAAAGTATGTCAATTCTCTTATTAAACTCATTTCAAATTCACTTTGCATCACTTTTATGATTTATTCACATATTTTTTCATTAGTGGAACCAAAGATTATATAATCGACATATATTTGCATGATCATTAAATATGAATCACTATATTTTACAAACAAAGTGGCATTCATACTTCCCATCCTAAACCCATGCTTGACAATAAAAACCATTAGCCTGTCATACCAGGAATGATGTGGTTGCTTTAATCTGTATAAGGCTTTATGTGTTTATAGGCATGATTTGGATGATTACTATTATTAAAACTGGGTGGTTGCTTTGCATGCATTTCTTTGTTAATATAACAATTTAAAATGCACTCTGGACGTCCATTCGATACAATTTTTTCCCTTTTAAAACTAGAAAATGTTAAGAAGATCCTAATGGACTCAAGGCGAGCTACGAGTACAAAAGATTCCTCAAAATCCACCCCTTTGATCAGAGAGTATCCGTGAGTAACCAACATAGCTTTTTTTCTCGTTAACCTAGACTCACCATCAAGTTATTTTTGAAGATCAAATTAACACCTATAACTAGATGGTTACCACGACGCTCCATTAATGTCCATACTCTATTTCTTTCAAACAGATTAAGTTCCTCGTTCATGGCCAAAAACCAAGACTCGTCATTTAGTGCTTCAGAATTGTTCTTAGGTTAAATTTTAGATACAAAACATAAGTTTGAAAATGATTCAGGCATAAATTAACGTGTTCTAATCCCTTGTGAATGCTCTCTAATTACTAGTTCTCTAGAATGATTTTTTGAAAAATTTAGTTCTTTTGGAGGCTTATATCCTTCCGAATCACCTTAGTTGTCACCTACTACTACTACATCTCTCTTCAAACTCTCATCCTCTTGAGATATGACGTCACCATAAACTACATTTAACTTTGGGTCTTCTTGTGAAGTAATTTCATCAAAGTGAACATGAATTGAATCTTTTATAACCAAGGTTCTTTTTTATAGACCCTATAGGCACGACTTATGGAGGAATATCCTAAAAAGATGCCTAGGCCAGATTTTTCATCAAATTTCCCTATAAAATCCTTGGTATTAAAAATGAAACATGGGAAACCAAAGAATCTAAAATAGGATACAGATGGCTTTTTATAAGAGTATAGCTCATATGGGGTTCACTTTTAAATAGGGTGAAGCATGGTCCGGTTCACCAAATAACAATTAGTGTTGACCGCTTCAGCCCAGAAATATCGTCATAAGCCAAACTCGACCAGAATTATGCGAGCTAATTCTTGGAATGTTCAGTTCTTTCTTTCTACTAATCCATTTTGTTGTGGGGTGCGTGGGGCTAAACACTCCAACCGAATTCCTAAATTATTACAAAATTTTGTAAAATGTTCATTCTCGAATTCTCCCCCGCGATCAGACCATATGCATTTTATTTTTGATTCCATTTCATTTTGCAATTTATTGCATAAGTTAGAGAATTCATTGAATGTGTTAGATTTATTAGCAAGAAAACTGGTCCAACAAAACCTTAGTAATCATCTATAATCACAGATAGATCCATGTGAATTAATTATAGTGGCCTAGACATTGAAATATCTCTTTTGATTTTAAAAGAGAATTTTGTGAATATTCCCTTTTGGCAAGGAGCACATAATAAAGTCAAACTATCGCTTGGTTTTAGAAGTCCACAGATTAGTTTTTCTTTCAATAGTTTGACTATTAGTTTACACCCGGAATGACCGAGTCTCCTATGTCAAGTTCAAATTCTTCATTTTTAGCAACTTAGCATTTTAAATTAGATGAAGATATGTTTAAACACCTAATTTTATAGATAATATGATTTCTATGTACTGTTAGCAACATAGTGTTTGATTTAGTGTCTATAATATTGCATGTATTTATACACATTCAAGCCCTTTTCACAAAGTTGACTAATAGAAATTAAATTGTGCTTTAATCCTTCCACTAGCAATACATTTGAAATAGAAATTACTTTATTACCTATGGTGCCGATACCAAGAATGTGTCCTTTATTGTTGTCTCCAAAAGTCACCATGCCTCCTTTCTTCTTCTCCAGGATAAGGAACTTTTCTTCATCGTCATTCATGTGCTTGGAACACCCATAGTCCAAGTACCACACATTTTCCACATCCTTAGCCTGCCAAGACACCTAAAAGGAGGATTAGGGTAAAGATCTTGTTACCCAAGTTGATCCACCCATAATATTGGTAGTCTACTTCAGCATCCATATTTAAGCAATTTTCATTAATCCTTTCTCCAAGCACGGGCCAGAAGTATGACCAAACTTATTACATTTAGCACACTTGACATAGACGGTGGATATCACGTTTTGTGATTTGTTTGGGCACATGTTGGAAGTTGTCATAGGCTTCAAGCTTTATCATAATTCAGTTTATGTTTCTAAATTTTTTTTTCGGATTTGTGGGAGAAGAGCTATTGTCGGCGATAGTGGTAATGCCGGATGATAACTTCACATCTTTATATCCTAGCGTGAACTTCCCAGATTCCTGACACTGATATCCTAGCAGCATATTAAGAGATTTTTGGCCTATTCCAAACTTATGGATGGCACGGTTCAGGTCATGGATCTTCTCCTTTAATACAATGCTTCTTTCTATTCTAATTAGGGCTAAGAGAAGTTTGTAGCTTCCTTTCCAAGTACTTCCTCTCTTTTGTAAGCATTTCATTTCTGGAGGAAGTCTTGGAGAGGCACTCTTCCAATTCTCTTATTGTGATCAAATAGTGAGGGCACTCTTGGAACTCGACCTTCTCTTCTCCACATTTAATAAGTTCATTATTGAGACCCTTTAACTCCTTTTTAATTTGTTTATTTTCAGATTTTAAAACATTATTTTTATCACTCAAGTCATCTAATTTATCAAATAATTTTCAAAAAATGATCATAAAGTTCTTTGTAAGTGGGAGGAGTTACCTCAGTGTCATAATGGACACTAGATTCGTAATCAGACTCGTCTTGGTGTTTTCACATGAGGCACAGATTTGCTACTTCTTAACTCCTCGAGCTCGACGTGTTAGACTAGTCTACTGATGTATCATCCCATGTTGACGCCTTTAACACCTTTTTCTTTCCCTTACAATGGGTCTTCCTTTCCCTTTCCTCCTTAGAAGCTTAGGACAGTCATGCTTGAAGTGTTTGTATTTGTGGCAGTGGATGCACTCAGGGGCAGATTCTTCTTCATCACTCTTTTCCACATTTGATTATTTACTCCACCCCTTCTTCTCTTCTGCTTCGTTCTTCATGAACCTTTGTAACTTCTCTCACTTCTTTGGGTTCCTAATGAACTTCTTGAAACACGGGCATACAGACACTCCTAGTCATCAGCCTCCTCAGTCACCTCTTTCTCCTTACTCGCCTTTAGTGCCAGTACCTTCTTATTTTTTCCCTGAAGTAATCCTCAACTTGAATTTTTAGTTCGAGCTCAGGGGTCTTCAGGTTCCCAATGAGGCTCTCTATCTTAAGGGTATTGATGTTGTGAGATTCAGCAATGATAGTAATCTTTGGGTTGAAAATGGAGGCAAAGACCGCATGATCTTCCAAACCAAGTCCCTATTTAAGAAAGTCTTTCCGAGAGATCTAGAGGCATTAATGATCTTTGTGAAGCTAGTGTACATGTTATCCACCTCTTCGTCGATCTCCATCCAGAACTGTTCATATTCAAACTCCAAACGAGATAGCTTTGATTCATTTACCTAAGAGATACCTTCATGAGTCAGTTCAAGTAAACGACAAATATCATAAGTAGTTTCACAATTATAATTTTTTTTTTAATTTAGTCTTATCTAATGCGCATAATGAAGATTTCATGTCCTTGGCATTGTTAGTTCACCTTCGATTATCATTGCCATCCCTTTTATCACAAGGTTTTTCCATAATCTGTTTAGAAATAGTTATAGTGGGTGCAATGCATTTCGTTTCAACCATGGTCCACACGCCCATGCTCCACATCATCAAGAATATTTTTCATGCATGTTCTCTAGTGGTTGTAATCATTCCCCATAAATAAAAGAGTCCTGATTACACCTGATCACTCAAGAAAAGTGTGATTAGCATTGGCCATCTACTTCAGGATTTTAATTCCTTTTCGAAGTAACTAGACTATGATACCACGTGTTGGATCTGATGGCCAGCCTTAGAGGGGAGGGGTGAATAAGGTTTGAATCAAATTAAAAATTTCACTAAAGATGGCCTGGTCTGGAAGCTACTGCGGGGTGGTAGACTACTGTCGCATGACATTAGTTCGCAGTACCACTTTTCCCTTTTGAAAATTTGTTTTCTGATTTTCCACACAACTCTCAAAACCCTAGCAGCATTCAACCATGAATTGGAGATGAAATAAAAGAAATATAATTTTATTTAAAATTAAACACAAGGGTTGTAACAAAAAAACTTGATCTACGTGACGCAAGAGTTCGGAGGCGATGAAACTAACAATTTTCTTTTAGGTATCTATGCCGACCCTAAACATGGATCGATTGACTCTCTCTCTTTTTCAAAAGAAGATTGACTTGCCAACTCCTCACCTTCCTCCCAAGAAGGGGCTTAGAGCCACTAGATCTCTAGATCTAGACGTCCATCCTGGATGATTTCCATAAATTCCTCCCAGAAATCTGACGGTGTCCTTGGACGAATTTCCTCACACACATACCTATTTTTCTCATATACAGACCGATTAGAAAAAAGAAAATACAAATAGAAAAATAAAGAATTTGAAATTATTGCTCCCTCAAATAAGAAATCCAATGTAGAACGGTGCGTGATCGAGGCTTTTGAATATCATTCTTCTTGCACTCGATCAACCGCTAATGGTCATTATAGACTTCACTCTTTGGAGTTCTTTGATCATGAATAGGAGGGAGAATTTTTCTTTACCTTGCTTGATGACAGTGGTTCGCACAAATAGAGGTAGTAGCCGAAACCTAGAGGTGAAATACTTCTCCTTCTTCTATTCTCTGAAAAAGACACACACACTTTTAGACTTGTCTTTAAAAAGCTACTGTTGGCGATAGAGCTAACGCCCGGTAGTAGGTCTTCTAACGCAGTTTCTCCAGCTGTCCATTTAAATATGAAAACATTCAAAATAATATTCGGTCTAATTTTGGATTCCGTGGCATGGTAAGGCTAGCGCCCGACGGTAGTGGTTGCTCCTCGATGTAGTCGATTGACAGTCTCTAAAATGGATAGTGCCTGATGGTAGGTCTAGCGCCCATCGGTAGCAATGCAGTATATTGGTTAGCGCCTGACGGTTGAGCTAATGCCTGACAGCAGTGGCTTCTCCTCATTACAGTCGAATTGGCTAGTGCCCTGTAGTAGGGATAATGCCTGGCAATAGGTCATATAGAAGACTCTTTATGCGCTCAACATTAATTCTTCAACTTTAATGCCAGCAATAGTGCTAGCTCCCGGCTTTAGGTTACTGACCTTGAAAATGTCATTCTTCAAACCTATAAACCTATACACTATACCAAACGCATGTTTGGTCAAATACAACTTGGGATTTGATATTATAAAACTAAGGAGATTTGGACCATTGGTTCCGACAAATAGGACATGTTACTTTTCTGGGCCTCATTAGGAATGTTCTGATCAAGATCTATCTTTTCAATGGCAATATCCCTGATCGACTCTTCGATGCCTAAATGTGATTCCTAATCACGAGTATGGAGATGTCACAAAATGGTGCGCTCTATCTCAGAATCAAAAGGAATATTAAAAGTGTTACCTCATGTCATACACTAAAAAGATAGAAGTGGGAGAGAGAAAATAATGAGAATAGGAAAGAGAAAAGAGAGAGAGAGAATAAAAGAGGAAGATAGAAAATAAAAAAACTTCGATTAAATTTTTCTTCTTCTTTTATGGTGGATTAAGTTAGTCTTAAGCTTCCCAAGGTCTAACTTGTGAAGGGTTCACACTGGTTCTAGGATATAGGTTAGGATGATAGTCGAGACCTCCCTTTCCAAGATTTTAGATTACACCCTTAAGATTTTTTTAAAGTAAAATAAAAATAGTGAAAAAGAAACTGATAAAATTAATTGTTATCCCCTTTTAAAAATATCAACCCAATTTCCAAGCAACGGTGCCAAAAACTTGATAAATTATTTTTAAGGGTTTATGAAAATGATGATGAAGTTCTCCAATTCTATATCTGATGAAGGCAAGTATACCTTATCGTCTATAATAACAAATGCTTAAGAAAAATATCAAGGTCATATTACCAATGGCACGTCGATTATTTCTACTTCGAGGAGATCACTATTATCTTATCAATAAAAATTTGGAGTAGTTTTACTTAGCTAAAAGTGATGCAAACTGCTAATTAAGAAAGGGTTTGTGCCATATTTTTAAAAATAGTACTCGATCTTGAATCACCTTGACATGAAGATAATGAAAAAGTAAATAAAATTTTAATTCTCTTTAAGTAAATACTTTGACCCTGGAGATTCTCAAAGCGTGAACATGCCTCACTCGAGGAAGTGCCCAACTGAGTTAAGGAAAATTTGACCGAACTCTCGTTTTAAAATTGAATACCTAAATCTCACTTTACGTTGAGAACTCGATTATTAAATTTGATTCCAATTTGAATATTTACATCATCCTCTCTCGAGGGGCGCATGCAACTATTTTACCCTTGAGTGATTGATTCATTTGTGAGCCTCTCAGCTAACTAGGTATGAAAACATGAATGAAAACTATATACTTATAATGTAGTCTCACTATTTAAAAATCAAGGGTAAATCAAAAGTGATTACTCAATGAGAATAAGAGAAGTTAAGGATCATAACTTGATTATTTCATCCTCGGATCATCTCGATCGAGTACTAATGAGAGTTTAGTTAATCATGGTTAAGGGGTAAGATGAAGATATATAATTAGATTGCATGAAAATAAATGTCGAGAGAGAGAGAATAAGAGAAAGAGGGGTAACAAATTTTATTAATACTTCAAACAAAACTACAACTAGATAAAAGTTTAGGAACATTAACACTAAGCTAACAAAAAGATATTACAAGTTCATTAAAAAGATAACATGAAAAGCTAGAAGGAGAAAGCTTGAAATTAATAAAGGAGAATAAGAATAAAAGGGAGAAATACTCAAAAATAGCAAGAACAGCTACTAACAACACCTCCCTACTAAAAAAATTTGAACCCTTGACCCCAAAAAGTCGATTAAATTTTTTGTGAACTTTATGCCCTCGCTGTCTCACCCGTAACTGAGGGGCGTGTAATATTGATGCGCGCCGCGAGCGCCTTTTATTTATTTTTAAAGTCTTTATATAGATGAAAGAAAAGAGAAGGGTTTTTTATTTAGATATAAGAGGGCGGAGCTCGCGGGCGATTTTTCATTTTAACGAAAAGAAGGCAAGTGCACCTATAAAGTGTAATACATGATATTCCGGTGGAGAATATCGGGGTCGTACTGTTCTCGGGGTCGGGTTGACTATTTCTACTCTTTCCCTGGAGGGACTTTTATTTTATCGATGATATTTGGGTAAGTTATGTTTAATTAATTAATGGCGGATATATATAAAAAATAAAGAAAATAAAAGAAGAAAATGCCGATGAAGAAATAGCGCAGCGGTACCGAATAAATTTGAACAAAAATGACTTTTAATAACTAGAGATCCTAAATTTCAAATTAATTAAAGGGTGACTTGGCCGTGGAGGCTCCAAAAGAATGAGCTCACCTAGTTATAGGGATATCGCTCACCTGAATATTAATACTATTCAACCGAATGCTAGTCCGACGGAGGATTCCTCTTAATACCTGCATTATGCTAAGAAACCCTCTATTGGGTGGGAAACCAAATCCGGGAGAATTACGCTTCTCCTCTCTCGATGTTATGCATGCAATTCTCTTTACCCAAGGATGATCGGTCCATACGCACGGCCTCTCGACAAGCTAGCATATGGACCACGGAAAAAGAGCACACAAATCGATATGTGGTCCTACGCGTCGTATACCCGGGGCAAACCTTAAGTGCTTTAATTAAAGAGAAAAATGAGACCTTTAATTATTTAAAGAGATTTTATCTGTCCCAATGCTCTTCGATACTGAGGGCTAAGAGCGATTAACCACTCATCGGAATGGGATGACTTAAGAAATGAAAATTGCATAATTGAAAAGTGTGAGTCCTACTCAAACGAGTAGGCAGATAATTAAAGAAGTAAAAGAAAGCTGAAAATGAAAGCAGTAAAATGCAAGTCCTACTCAAACGAGTAGGCGGGAAATGAAAGCGATAAAATGACAAGTCCTACTCAAACAAGTAGGCGGGAAATTAAAGCGAGTCCTTCTCAAATGATTTGGAGTAAATAGAAGCACACACGCACACACTCTACATAAATAAATCGCACGCACACACTCTACTTGAAGAATGAAAACAATTAAAAAAAGCTAACTCATATACTCACCCACACAAATGAAAATAAGAAAAACAAAGTGACTGAAGATTAAAACAACTATATTTCTACCGCTAGAATGTGGTAGAAATGCATTAAAAGAAAAAATAAAAACAAAAGAAGCAAAAATATTTGGAAATAAAATCAAAAAGCAAATATGTGCAAAAATTAAAACGACAATAAATTCATTTCTATAACTTTATAAAAACACATAGAAGGTGGAAATAAAGCTAAAAGAGAATAAAAAGTTTTACAATCCTAAAAAACCTAAGTTAAAGTTAATTAAAAACCACATTTTAAAACATTTTTATAAAACCTATAAGAATGAAAACAAAGTAAAAATAATAAACTAAACCTAAACAAGTAGGATGCAAGAAAAAAAACGGGCAGCATAACGGCTAGAAATTTAGAGAAAACCTTAAAATAAATACTAATTTAACAAAACTTTTAAAAACATAAAAACGTGAAAAGAAAAACAAACACTAAAGATCACTCAAAGTGTGGTACATGAATGGATTCCAAACAATACAAGGAGATAAAAATCAAATATATTTTATTAAGCTAAAAATAGTTACAAGAAAAGCTAAAACAAACAATGAAAGAGGGAGAAAATTCTCCTTACATAGCATGGAATCCACCAAGGCAGCACCTACCCTAAGCAAAATGGTTCAAAAAAGGGAACACGAGTTTATACAGAAAATTTTTATTTATAGACAAAAAAGAGGGGGTGACACGGGCGTGTCGGCTATTGGCACACGGGCGTGTCGGGTCTGTTGTGTTGGAGAAGTCAAAATTCGTTGACTGGCCGATTTCTGGAAGCTTCAGGACGGGACGCGTGTTGGGCACGAGCTTGTCAAGCTTTGGCACGGTCGTGTCGTGGGGCGTGTGGAGGGGCATGACAGGACACCTTGCACTTTCGATGTCGGCAACAGCTAAGCTTGAACTGATGGAGTGACATGGGCTTGTCGGGTCTTGGGACACGGGCGTGTTCCGTGATTGTCGACTGTCTAACGTCGAGTTGAGATCAACAATGTCGAGGGCGTGACACGGGCGTGTCGGGTCTTGGGACATGGGCGTGTCGGGTGATTTTTTGACTTTTTCTGAAAAATTTCATATAACAAAATAAACTTAAGTTAGAAAAATATTTACAAAAAGAAGCAATTTATTAAATAAAACTTACTAAAAAAAGACGAAAATAAACTAAAATAACATAATAAAAATACTATAAAATAGGTATATTTACAGTTTATCAAATATTTAGTAGACTTTAGTTAGTCGAAATTTGGTGGGACAGCTTCGGGCCTGAAAATTGGGGAACACCTCCCCCATGTCATGCCTATAACTGGGGGGTATGACTAGCATGGCGGGCCGCAAGTCAGTGAAAGCTGCGATACGGCTTGTCAGATTAGAGCTCGGAGAGCCAAGCCCTTGGGATACAGGAAGTGGCATGGGCCATGCCCGTAATATCTGCACATGTAAGTTGATTAATTCTGATTTAGTCTCTGGATCGTCAGCGGTATCGAGACATGCAGAAACACGCCCACCGGATACGTGGTGTGACATGGGTCATGCCCTTGACTTCTTGGAGTGAACTTGGATTTATTTTGGATTTGTGCTTGGGATCACATCTGTGTCTGTATTGGGTTATACACCCTAGGTCATGGTCGTGACCTGGGGGCGTGCACTTGGAAAAATTACAAAACATTGTCAAATACTGCAAAAATCAAATAACACCATGTTAGAACAAGATTTTCAAAAAGAAATTAATAATAAGCTCAAAATTATTAAAATACAAATATTTAAATAAGAACATAAATATTTTTTCCCTATTAAATGAAGCTTCATCAATTTGTTCTCGCACAGTTAAAATCAACTGTGCGTGACAAAAACAAAGGAGCGGGCGTATATCACTTATTTTAAGCAAAATGATCTTGCATAGGCAAAACAGACCGTGCGCGAAGAAAATTCATAGGGTTGTGCTATAGACAATCAAGTCGATAAAGCCGATAAAAGATAATGCATGGATAGAGCTCCCGTGCATGAAGGAAAAACGCATTACTGTGCGAAATACACAAATTTTAAACAAGGGATTTTGCTATGCCCCGGTATGTCCCAAACTGCAATACAAACAAAACAACACAACGGGGAGCACTAAATTCTTTCACCAAGCAAAAGAGAGAGCAATTGCACACCACAACAGGTAAAAAGTGCACTTCATGTGAGAATTATGTATTAAGTAAATATAAGAGATAAAGAGCTTAAAGTGAAGTGCATGTGTGTGAAATTGAGCCCAGATGAGCTCAAAAAACTCTATAAAAATTGGGATCATCACTCCCCCAGACTTACCCATTTGCTCATCTCGAGCTAACTATCTCCCTTGCACATGAGAAAAATATGAGATGACATAGCAATTGAAAAGCGGAGTACCTTGCGAAGAAACATACTCGCACGCATGGAAATTTAGTAGAAAGATGTTTTAATTATACATAATAGATTATAATTTTCTAAGATTTGTATCTACATATTGTTCCTACTCATAAATTGAATCGCGGTGAATCATTGAGACACGTGTAAGGAGAAAGCTGATTGGTCGTTAAGAAGTGTATTTCCAAACACTGGGGATCGGGATAACCTCTTAAGAAATCCATCAATGTTGATGGGAATAAGCTCACTCGTTCATATTCTCTCTACGACACTAGTTTGATTGAAATCATGAATCAAGAGTTATATAGGTTTAGATTGAGGCTTGGGTTACGGTGGGGTATACAAAGAAAGAATCGAAGGCTCGATACAGCAAACCTAAATGAGCTCGCAAAAATAATTATTAATGCATAAATAAAACACAAGTGCATTATAGCCTCATACATAATCTTGAAATTATAGGTGTGTGCACCGCCTACGTCTAAATTCTCTTCACATATTTTTTCTTTTTCAAATTTTCACTTCACAAAATTTTAACTTTTTCTTTTTTTCTATTTTTGAGCAAAAACATTTTCAACTATATTTTCTAATGGAGCACTTCCATACATCCACGATACATACACCACATCGACACCTAACATATAAATAAAAGTATTACATTAGCTCGGAGTTTGGTGAATGATTAGAATAGGATTTTTGGCTTTGTTGACATGACGAGGGTGTAGAATCAAATGGAAGAAGTTGGCACAAAGGGTTAAGCAAGGATTAAGCATTGGGATCAGCACAAAGGCTCAATCGAGGCAAAGGGTGGCCTACATCACACTTTCACTATTGAACTAACCTATACCTATGCTTCGAGAGTCATTAAGTTCAAGTTCTTAGCCACCAAGAAAGACCATCCTTCCTCCTGACTCGAGCAAATTGAATCTAGCGATTATATACACATATTATTTACACTACCTTCAGATTCACACTGGATTCACAAATTATGAGAAGTATAAAATATATCTATACAAATAGAAAATTATAAAACTATACGCATAAAGAAAAGCTGATTCTACACGAATTTCAAAATGAGGCTTGAGTACTCGACAAGGAGCACTGCAGGATTAAACATTTTACTCTGTCTCTCAATCCTATGCCAGCAAAATTGAATTTCGCAATCACACATGAGAGATAAATTATACTCATGACGCACCGACAAATAAGTATTCACTCAACTGGGTGTTGTGGTGTGCGAGGTATATGCAAACATTAATTAATAAAACTTAAATTAAAAATAGTGCTTCTGGGATGAAAATGAAGTGGTGCACGTGTAGTGGGTATCAAAAAATGTAGCTCCCCACAGACTTAAGCTAAGCAATGCTACTCTAGATATACGAATTGAAATAAAAAATAGATCTAGGGAAGAGATTACCCAATCCTCAGAATTAAGCATTCCAGAAGATGCAAGTAAATCATCATGAACTTAATCACATCTGCCACAAAAAGGTCATCACCAACTGTGGGGAAAAGAAGAACTTCGAGCAAACGAAAAGAATATTAACATTAGAAGATTAGATAAATCAAAACAACCAAATATGGGTTGTCTCCTAGTAGCGCATTTGTTTACTATCCTTAAGATGGACAAAATACCTGTATTAATAGTTATATATATATATAAAGAGAGTTCAAATTATTTAACATAAACTAAGCAAAGAAATAAACAACACACAAAACATCCAAATCTCAGAATAACAACAAGCTACAGTAGTAAAACCAAAGTAAGCCTGGAGAACCTCCCACAAATCTTGTATATGTTGACTTGTGGTGGTTCTCCCTAGCCAAGCTAAATGGACTGGAGATGAATGCTTTTCATAAGGGGCTTTTAACTCCCTTGCCTCTAGACTCCTCCTTATCGCATTGGAGGGAAGTAAATCGTGACGAGCGTAATAAATTCTCACATTTTCTTCTTTGGGCTAAGAGAGCGCTAGCGATTGCCCAGAACACGTTCAGATTCAATAATAGCATTCATAGAATTAGCAAGGGGCAACATTTCTTTACCCGCGATGGGTAATAGATTAGCCCACCGCACCTATTTTAATTTTTTTGGAATAAAATTTATGTTATCAGAAATACTTAAAATTTTGGCAGAATCACCCACCACATTTACACTCAAGCATACGACCTTGTTGCATTCATCTTCAACTTGCTCCACCCAATCAGCATAAGGACCAACAACAAACTTCACGACTAGATTAACCACTTGTCTCTGCTTCTTCATCCTTATTCCACTTGTTCCTCAATCTCATCTGGGATAATCTCACCTGGATTGCAAACTATAGGGCTATAAACAATGTTATAAGCCAAAATAGAGTAATCATTATTTTCTTTCTTACCACCGAGGTTCGTGAGCCCCAATACTTGAAAGTTCGTGATAACCACTACGCCATCCAAAACGAATTTAACCTACTTCACTTCATCTTATATCTCCACCATAAGAACCATGCGTGAGGACAAGTCATGACTTTTCATCAACATCGATATTAAGGTTTAATTTTTCAACAACTTGCAAGGGAAGAATGTTGCGTGATGAAGCCGTATCATATAAAGTAGTAGTTTCGACATCATTAATCTTACACTTCACAACCAACTCTCCCTTATAACCATTTAATGGATTTGATAAACTCTTTCCCTTCTGTCGGGGATTTTTCTCCATCATGCTGAGATGCGCGCCTTGTTCACACTCAATAACACTTTGGCAAATTGACCCAATTACACTTCTAGAATTCTCATTGATGTCATTTGATTGGCAATATTGGATTGGGCCATATAAGTGAACATTACCATCATTTCCTCAAGAACGCTCTTATTTGGCACGGGAGAAGGTTGGTTAAACTGGGATGAGGTAGCCTGAGTTAACTCTTGGAGGTTTGCATATCAAATTACTGCTCACCTGGTTTTTATAGTTGGTCTGTAGCATTTTGGTTCCAAGAAAAGTTTGGGTGATTTATCACTCCTAGGTTATAAGTGTTTCAAAATGGAATAGAACAATTCTGATTGTTTACATATTTCATAGTTTTATCAAAATTCATATTAAAAATCATTAGAAAGCTAACTAGAGGGGCATTTATATGAGTGATGCCAGAGATTGCAACTTCCTTGGCATGATATCGCCATGACTAGTGCAGAGGTAGGGGTAGGATGCTTCAACAAAGACCTATTCTTGAATGGGGAAGGGGTTGTTTTAGTGGGTTACACAGAAGAACTAACTTCAAATAATCCTCTTGCTCCTCTGAGGGCATTCCTTCCTGCAGTCCAATATGATCTTTGGGAGGCAGTATCTTGTAAGATTCTAAATGCATCCTCAGGAGTGTGGTTCATAAATGTTCCTCCAGTAGTAGTGCCGATCATTTGCACCACAATTTGGCTCAATTGCAAAGAAGAAAATCTCTACAAGGATCCACGATTGATACTCATACTAGGGGAATTTTGTCACGAGGTCGGTAAACCTCTTCCACGCCTCAGATAAACTCTCATGATCATGTTAGTGAAAGATAGCAATCTCGTGGTGCGTAATCACAATCTTGTCTACCAAATGAAACTTTGTTAAAACCATAGAAATAAGGCATCCTATATTGTTGTAGCTTAAAGAGGAATGGTGTGGAGCCACGCTTTCCCTTTGTTGCATAGGGAGAATGGAAAGAGTCTCAGCTTCACGGTATCATCAGAGATAACATCATATTGGAAGGTGCCACCGATTTCTACAAACTCAGCCAAATGAACATGGGGATCTTCACTTAGCAAACAAGAAAATTAGGCATTGTTGTGGATTATATTAATAATAGCAGGCTTGATCTCAAATTTGTTATTGGTGATTTCAAGACCAAATCTTTAGTACACACACCCAATAGTGGAAGTGGTGTAATCTTGCATTGTCCTTGGCCTCGGATGAACAACATGTTCATCAGCATTCTGTCCAGCAGGGAGGTTAGCTTCTCCCCCTAGATCATTCATTTAAACATAGTTCACTTCCATTTCAGTTGCAACATGGCAGCACACACGGAATGTCCACTCCATCTCTGGATCGAACTCAGCAATGTTACCAGGGTCACGACCCTGCATACAAACTCACGGAACAAAATAAAATCAAATACAACAACAATACTTATAACTAGATTCTTAAACCAAAGAAAAACATGTCTGGTGCACTCCCTGACAACATTGCCAAAAACTTGACGCGATTATGGCAAGTGTATCGGTCGTATAAGTAATATAAAATAAGTAGAAATCATCAAATATTGATCATGAAGGAATGCAGGTTGGGTAATGTAACTCTATCGCTTAGAAAATTAATTGAAAGGATATAAAAATGGAGGTTTTAAATGGTTTTGCCATTTACAAAAGCTAATATGAAATAAACTGGACAAAGCGGGTCACAAGAACCGCATTGCAAGGTGGATAGAAACTATGCAGAAAATTATGCACTGCTTTGTTGGGAGGATCGTGAGTATGCATGCGGATGCGGTAGAATCACCGGATGAGAGTCACATACACCTCCTCGCAAAGCACATAACTAGCAATTGCTAGTGAGACAATCCAACTATTATAAAACACATTTATTGGAAATGGTGGTGCACCTTCAAGCAAAATTAAATCAAGAAAACTTTCAAATACATGGAATTTATCATTAACACCATTAGTTCAATGTGTATAATCCAATACATGAAGAATGAAACATCAAAACTACAACAAGGAAAAAAGGTGTGTGAGATACAACCAAGGCCGAAGACTCATCGTGGATTCTCAAAAGGAATTGATAGGGCATCACTCTACATCCTTGCTTGGTCCACAACTAACATCCGAGATATAAGAGTTTTGTCACCTCCCTTCACTTTACATGACATCTTCGGATAAGACGATCCGGCAATGTATCTTGCAAAGCTTTCTTCCTTTGAGTAGGTGCTGAACCTTCAAATCACTTAATGGAGGTTGGTATGATGGAAATGTCCTAGGGCAAAGCCCTGCCAGAAGGGATATGGAGGAAGGAAGCTTGAATCTCCTACCTAAGGTGGGCACAAATTGAAGGCTAAATTGGAATGAGAATGGGTGGAATGGAGAGAAAAATGCAGTAGCTCTATATTTAGTGCAAATCCAGTACTTAAATACAAAAATTTATGAAAAATGGGATCACATAGTTGAACACATGATCGTGCATTTGAGACTGTGTGATACTTTACGATAAATTTTCACACGGGCCAAGGATTCGCTCATGCAATTTTTTCTCACGCACGGTTGGAACAACCATGCATGTACAATAACGCACGGGCAAGAATAGATTGCTAATTTGTTTGGTCAACTAGAAACTCGTGTGATTTTCTTCTCATATGGTTGAATTCAACCATGTGTGAAGGAAATATACGACCAATAAAAATTATAAAAATTTTAGACAAAGCAGATCGCATATTTGCTTTCGTATGGTCAAAATCAACCATGCGTGACCAAAATGCACGGGTGGAGGTAGAAAACTAATTTTAATCACAATTATCTCGCATGGGCAATGCAAACTGTGTGTGAAGAAAATTGACACGGTCATGTGACAAGAAATCAAGGCGATAAAAGATAATGCACGGGCTGAATGCACGTACACAATGTGAAAAAACACAACCATGTGAAATACATAAATTTCAAACATAGAAATGGGCTATACCCCAGTGTGTTCAAAATTGCAATATGAACAAAATAACACAACGGGGAGCACCATGTGCTTACTCCTAGCAAAAGAGAGCACAAATGTGCACCACAATAAGAAAAATGTGCACTTCATATGAGAATTCAGTACTAAGCAAATATAAGAGATAAAGAGCTAAAAGTGATGTGCAAGTGCGTGAAATTGAGCCTAGATGAGTTTGAAAAACACTATAAATAGTGGACTCATTAGACCATAGTATAGTCCATTTCATTCTGGATCAACTTGAAAAATGTCATGAAGGTATTAAGAGTACCTGACTTCTTTCTAAGGAAGAGGACTCATGTAAATCTAGAATGATCATCAAATATCACAAAGGTGTATAAGTTCCTTCCAAAACTGTGAATTGGCATTGGACCAAAGAGATCCATGTGCAATAAATATAGGCACCTCATAGAATCTTTATGAGCTATGTCCTTAAAAGTGGCTGATGAGTTGTAGATATTCATATTTTTCAATACTTTATTTAGGTAGTTTGAGATTATTCACATTGTTTTTAGCTATTATTCCTCAATAAAATGTTTCTTTTCGTATATTCCCTTCTTACTTGACTTATTTTTCTTTTCAAGAAATTTCTGCAAAAAAATGTGAAATTTTCAAAGTACATGCCCGTGTCACTTCGACCATGCCCATGACCTAGGCGTGTAACTTTAACGCTTGTGGAAAACTGATGTCTGCTGAGAATCCATAAAATAGAGAGTGAATATGCCCGTGACCAACAATACATGCCTATCTCATGCCAGTTCAGAATTAGTTGCTTTCAAACTCCTCCTGCCACGTGTCCATGACTTCTCCTACAAGGCAAGGACACAACGCCTCCAATAAGGCAAGGACTCAACGCCTCCAGCAAGGCAAGGACTAAATGCTCTAATAAGTCAAGGACGCAATGCCTTCAGCACGCCCCCTACATGCCCAAGTCATGCTCGTGACCGCGACGTGGATCTTATAGAAGAGCCCCTAAGTAAACGCTCCACCAACTATTAAGCCTCTCTAACAGGCCAGCCCGACATGCTCCCCCTGTCACGCCCGTGACTTAGGGGCATGTAACCTCAATTTTTTTCTATAAATTGAAATTTTTTGTGTGAGCCAAGGGTTTAGTTCTTTTGTACCATTTTGGTGTTAGTGGGTTGCCTAAGTGGAATTTGTGCTAGTAAGGAGAACTTTCTCCCTCCGTCTTTGTTAACCCCAAAATCAGTGATCCTCTCCAAGGTGCCCATTTTTCTGCTTTTCTTCTACAGGTTGCTTGGCTCAGGTTTTCTCCGCCCATGTAAGGGCAGCCTACTTCCAGGATCACACCCGAAGGAGGCGGGCTATCTATGATGTCCACCGAGTCCGCGCAAGGTGGACTGCCAGGTTCAAAAATGCCGAGGGGCGGCCTCTGCTCCACAGCCCGCGGGCGGACTCCCCAGGAAGCCGCCAAGGCTACCCGCCGAGGGGCAGCCTCCGCTCTGCCAGAAGGCGGGCGGACTCCCCCAGGATTCCGCCCAGGCTGCCCGCCGAGGGGCAGCCTCCGCTCCGCAGCCAGAAGGTGGACTCCGCCAGAAGTCCGCCCAGGCCGCCCGCGGAGGGATGTCCTCCGCTCCGCCAGCAAGTGGGTGGACTCCCCCAGGAGTCCGCCCAAGCCACCCGCCGAGGTGGGGCCTCTGCTCCGCAGCCCGCGGGCAGACTCCCCTAGGAGTCTGCCCAGGCCGCCCGCCGAGGGACGGCCTCCGCTCCGCCAGCAGGCGGGCGGACTCCCCTAGGAGTCTGCCCAGGTCGCCTGTCGAGGGGCGGTCTCCGCTTCGTAGCTAGCAGGGGTGGACTCCCCCTGGATTCTGCCCAGGCCGTCCGCCGATAGGAGGCCTCCGTCCCAGCAAAGGCGGACTCCCCCTAGAGTCCGCCCAGTTCGCCCAAAGAAGCATGTCTGCTCCTCAGGCTACCCCCTCTACTTGTCTCAGGTTGCCTGCCTCTTCTAGCTGCCAACTAGAAGTCTGCTCCAGCAGATAAAATGCTAGTCCGCGGAGTCCGCCCAGGTCAGCGAACAACTCTTCTAGCCAGGCTGACTGATTTTCTCAGTCTGCCGAGTCTGCACAGTCCTCCATGATGACGTTACTGGGCCCCGCTTCTAGAAGATTCTCCTCGGGCCTATAAATAGCCCCCAAGGCCTCTCATTCAAGACGCGCGGGAGGATAACTGCCAGCTTGATCAAGGTCTGCGGCCTCAGTTTTCCAGTCCGTCAAAGATTGATCAAGCAAAGTTGGCGGACTCAAATCTCAAGTCCGCCCAGGTCGTCGAAAGTGGTAAATGTAGTTTTTTCCTGCCCTCAGCCGGCAGTTTGAGCAGCCTCTGGAGCCTCCGATTTCCAGTTCTCCCAGGTCATCCATGACTGTGGACTTAGTTTTTTCTGCCCTTAGCAGGTAGCTTGAGCAAGATCTGTACCCTCAGTTCTCCAGTCCTCTACAGCCTCATTTACTTAGTCTCTAGCAATTCCTTCCCTAGCCGGCAGCTTCTCCCATTGTTCCCTTTATTGCTTTTTCTTGTAAAGGTGCAATAACATGTTGTAATAATGCTTTCTAATCAAGGAAAAGCCCGTCGCAAGAGTGGCATTTAGGCCGCGGTGGGCGAAGTCTTCTATTGCTGCTGCTAGCAGCCCCCTCTTCTATTCTCTTCTCTCAACCCCAACCTGCAAACCCAACCGCCAAAGTAACCGTCTGCCCGATAGTTCCTGATCCAGCTTCTCGCTTGCTCAAGCAAGCTTCTCCCTTGCTCATGAAGGCTTCCCAGCTGCTCTCAACAAACCTCTCTTCTATCCCCGCAACCCTTCTTCCTTCATCCTTAGCTTGTGAGATCGAACACCCCATTTACTTGAAGGCGCAATTCTTGCATCAACAGTTAACACGAGACCTTCAGATCTCGATTAGAAAGTGAAATCAGTGGTTACTCATGTCAGACCATCAATCGAACCACCAACCCCTTCCAAATATCCCTTGTGCTAGCAAAGATGCTCCCTGGGAAGCCCTCAGGTTGATACGTTATGAAACAGCCCAACAGTTCTAGGTGCTCAACAATATTATAGTCGCTATCACTCAGCAATTGGAGATGCAAAAAATGATAGACCTGTCATCTACGATCAATCGGGCATCTTCAGTGATGGACCAACCAGTCTGTCCATCAACCCATCCATATTCTTATCCGCCAACTTTTCTGCCAGTTGATCCTTGTGCATATCCGACAAGTTATCTGCCTCGGTAGATCGCAGTCTCTCTATAGACTCCAATTACTATGCAAGGAAAGAGTTTCTTCAGACCAAGCCAAGCCATCACTTACTATTCCAATCACTCGATAAAGTTGCCTAAATTTTCCGCTAAGAGAAGAAGAGGCCCAGAAGCTTTATTACGAATCAAGCAACACGAGAGCGAGACTTTAGCCCACTTCATTGAGCGCTTCCAAAGGAAAGCCTTAGAAGTTGAGAATATTGACCCCAAATTCTATAAAGCCGCTTTGATGGTTGGTTCACAAGAAGGACCACTCAAGTTTGAAGCCTACCTCTCTCAGCCAATGACGCATCAGGAGTTGATTAGCCTCGCCAATGAATATGTTTGCATTGAAAAGGGGAATCCCAATTTCATCTCCAGGCTTGTAGCAGTGAAGGATTCTTCTTCTTGCGAGCAGCCTCCAAAGTTTCTTCAGAAGGATTTTCAACCGTAAGCCAGGAAGGAAAGAATTGGCCATCGTCATCAACACTTATTCCCATGGAAGGATTACCTCCAAAGTAAAAAACGACGACTGCCAGTCCATTCTGTTCATCCAACACAAACTCCGCAAGCAGCTTTGGTCCATCAACAACAGGTTGAATACTTGTTTGAATTGGCACAAAACACAGCTATGTAGGAAGTAGGCCAAGTCCTCAAAGGTAAGGATAACTGTAAAAAGCCTTGCAAATCGCCAGATCAAAGGTAAAAAAATTCGGATTCCTTCTGCGAATTTCACAGAGCAAAAGGTCATGCGACAGAAGATTGCAAAGCCCTTGAACAACTGATGGAGAAAGTGCTGAAGCAAGGCAAATGCCAACATTTGCTCCAGAAGAATAATCCATCTCGTCCATAAAATCTCAAAAAGAAAAAGGAGACGAACGACTTTCTTGCCTCAAAGTCCGCAAAGCTATTCGCAATTTGGGCCGGTTATATTTTCCTTTACACTCTTCAAACATTCTTTCTATAAAAACACTTCAAAGTGTTCTTTCATTTTCATTCAATAAAGATTACGTCAGAGATCCCATACTGACACAATTCCCTTTTTGTAATGCTTCTCCTCTATATTTTTTTTCTCTTTGACAAAGAGATTGTTGAACCACTGAGATATCACCAATTCTTGTTGTTCCCTTTATGGATTGTCCTCCGGCATAAGACCACAATGACCACATATGATGAGGAGTTTCTCATATGTGTAGTGGGGGCTGTTCAATCTATGATGGCAAACTTCAGGCTTCGGATCCTGGCCGATGTCTAGCGAAGTGTGTGTGCCAAGGGGAGACAGCATGTGATAGTTCTATCATGCTCTGTTAGGGATACGTTACAGTTACAATGATCTTTGATGGCCAAGAAATGACGATCAAGTGAAATCTTGTCCCTTCGATCATCTCACAACTGTAACGGACGAACACTCTATGGTACTCTCAATCCGTTCTTTCGCTGGACCAACAACGTTATTGATCCCTTCATAGACGAGCAATGCTGTAGACCATTTGGCGCACCTTGTAGAACGGATCAACAATGTTTGTAACCCGAGGCAAGAGAGCAGTGTATCTATCGCTTCCTTCTTAGGATTTTGCGCATGTTTCCCTTTTGTGCTCTGTCAAGAGAATACGGCTAGCACGCTTTAGGTAGGACTTTTCCCTGGATGAATTTTTGGCAAGTGATGCATAAGGCCCACGGGTGCTCTCCTGTGGCAGTATTCAACCTTTTTTAGCTCATCCTCGGGGTATAGCTCTCCATTGTGCTTTTGTCTTCTTACAGGTTAACACGTTAAATCCGACCTATCTAAGGGACCCCCAATATCTTTTGGCTTATGCTCATCTTATGTGCATTGCTTACATGAAGCTCTATCAGATGATGATATACAAAATCTCTACTACTCTTATCGGATATTTCTGGCACAAATCATTGATCAGAGTATCTTGTTCACTTTAACTAACAAGCCATGCAATTACGATCCTAAATTGAGATGGTTTCATCTTGCTGATCTGGATTTCGTGTCGACATTATATCTGATCACGCGAATGGTCATTATCACACATTGATTTCTATTTAGTTAATAGCAAAGTTTGTCAGATATATCTTTTATCATATATTATCCTATCAACAATCAACATTCGCAGGTTCCCTTCAAGTACTTGCGATTTGGCTTACTATTATATCTGTTTGCTAACTTTCCTTTTGCAGAGATTAACAAACATTAGCTAGTTCCCTCTAGGTACATGCAATTTAGTTTTTTATCATATATGTTTGCTAACTCTCCTTTTGTAGAGATTAGCAGACATTAGCAAGTTCCTCTCAGGTACTTGTAGCTTATTCTCTTTTCCTATCTGCTTGCTCACTTTACTTTTGTAGAGACTAGCAGATATCAGCAAGTCCCATTTAGGTACTATCAGCTTGATTTTCCTTCCTATCTGCTTGCTCACTTTACTTTTGCAGAGACTAGCAGATATTAGCAAGTCCCATTCATGTACTTGCAGCTTGATTTTCCTTCAAATCTGCTTGCTCACTCTACTTTTGCAGAGACTAGCATATACTAGCAAGTTCCTTTCAGGTACTTATAGATTATTATCCTTCTATATTTTCTCTCATCTATATTTTTGCAGAGCTTGATAGAAGATAGTTTTTCGTCTTCATCATTTACTAAAGCAGCTCAGGTACACGCAAGATATACCTCCCTTTGCCTGCATTGACTTTTTCTTCGCAGGTAAAAGATAGGCACTGACAAATTTTTCCGAGGAGAGAAATCAGTTTCTATCTCTCTTAATCTCCAATTTTTTCTCTCCTGATTTCTGAGGGGAGGTTCACGATTTTTGTGGGTCTCCTACTATTTCGAAGTTTCCTTCGAAACTTCAAAAAGTGAGGGAATTATATAAACCCCAAAATCGGCGATCCTCTCCAAGGTGCCCATTTTTCTGCATTTCTTCTACAGGTTGCTCGACTCAGGTTTTCTCCGCCCATGTAAGGGCAACCTACTTACAGGATCACACCCACAGGAGGCGGGCAATCTCTGATGTCCACCGAGTCCGCGCAATGCGGACTTGTAGGTTCAAAACAGCCGAGGGGCGGCCTGCGCTCCGCATCCCGCGGACGGACTCCCCTAGGAGTCCGCCCAGGCTGCCCGCCGAGGGGCGGCCTCCGCTCTGCTTGTAGGCGGGCGGACTTCCACAGGAGTCCGCTTAGGCCGCCCTCCGAGGTGCGGCCTCCGCTCCGCAGCTAGAGGGCGGATTCCCCCAGGAGTCCTCCTAGGCCGCCTGCCGAGGTACGACCTTCGCTCCGCCAGCAGGCGGGCGGACTCCCCCAGGAGTCCGCCCAGACCGCCGGCCGAGGGGCGGCCTCCACTTCGCAGCCAGTGAGCGGACTCCCCCAGGAGTCCTCCCAGGCCGCCCGCCGAGGGGTGGCCTCCGCTCCGCCAGCAGGCGGGCGGACTCCCCCAGGAGTCCGCCCAGGCCACCCGCCGAGAGGCGGCCTCTGCTCCGCAGTCAGCAGGGGTGGACTCCCCCTGGAGTCCTCCCAGGTCGCCCGCCGACGGGCGGCCTCCATCCCAGCAAAGGCAGACTCCCCCTGGAGTCCGCCCAGTTCACCCAAAAAAGCTTGCCTGCTCCTCAGGCCTCCCCCTCTGCTTGTCTATGGTAGCCTGCCTCTTCCAGCTGCCAACCAGAAGTCTTGTCCAGCAGAGAAAACGCAAGTCCGCGGAGTCCGCCCAGGTTGATGACTAGCTCTTCTAGCCTGGCGGACTGATTTTCTCAGTCCGCCGAGTCCGCGCAGTCCTCCATGATGACGTCACTGGGCCACACTTCTAGAAGATTCTCCTCGGGCCTTTAAATAGCCCCCAAGGCCTCTCATTCAAGACGCGCGGGAGGATAACTGCCAGCTTGATCAAGGTCTATGGCCTCTGTTTTCCATACTGTCAAATCTTGATCAAGCAAGGTTGGCAGACTCAAATCTCCAGTCCGCCGAAGTCGTCGAAGGTGGTGTACGTAGTTTTTTCCTGCCCTCAGCCGGCAGTTTGAGCAGCCTCTGCAGCCTCCAATTTCCAGTTCTCCTAGGTCGTCGAGAACTGTGGACTTAGTTTTTTCTGCCCTTAGCAGGCATCTTGAGCAAGATCTGCAGCCTCAGTTCTCCAGTCCTCTGCAACCTCCTTTATTTAGTCTCTAGCAATTCCTTCCCTAGCCGCCAGCTTCTCCCATTGTACCCTTTATTGCTTTCTCTTGTAAAGGTGCAATAGCAAGTTGTAATACTTCTTTTTAATCAAGGAAAAGCCCGCCACAAGAGTGGCATTCAGGCCGCG
Source organism: Platanthera zijinensis (assembly GCA_039513925.1). Classification (NCBI taxonomy): domain Eukaryota; kingdom Viridiplantae; phylum Streptophyta; class Magnoliopsida; order Asparagales; family Orchidaceae; genus Platanthera; species Platanthera zijinensis. The sequence continues at coordinate 40,393,438 of CM077083.1, forward strand.
GTGGGCGAAGTCTGTTTTTGCCGCTGCTAGCGGCCCCCTCTTCTATTCTCTTCTCTCAGCCCCAACCTGAAAACCTAACCGCCAAAGTAACTGTCTACTCGACAGTTCCTGATCATGCTTCTCGCTTGCTCAAGCAAGCTTCTCCCTTGCTCAAGCAGGCTTCCCAGCTGCTCTCAGCAAACCTCTCTTCTATCCCCGCAACCCTTCTTCCTTCTTCCTTGGCTTGTGAGATCAAACACCCAGTTAACTGGAAGGCGCAATTCATGCATCAACACTCTTTATGTTTGTTTTAGCTTTATGTAACCCACTTTTATCTTAATAAAATGTGTTAGTTTTTGCCTCCTTATCTTGTATTAGATTTCATTTAGGTGCATCACTTTCATTATCTTTTTATTCCTTATTTTTCCTTGTCTTTCTCTTTAAAATGTGTGTGTGTGTGTGTGTGTGTGAGTTAGATTTGTTGTGTTTATGTTTTCGAATTGTTATTTTGCTTTGTTTTTTTTTAGGTTTTCTCAAACTAATTAAGTGTTGTTATGATAGCTTTCCTTCTTGGCCCTTAGCTTCACTTAGGTTAAGTTTTTTTAAGTGGTTTATATTCATTTTTATGGTTTTATAAAAGTGTTTTCAAAGTGGTTTTTATCTTTTTTTAACTTAGGTTTTTTAGTCTGTAAAACCTTTTGTTCCATTAAACTTTTTTTTCGACTTTTTAAAAACTTTTATTAAGTTACAAGAATGAATTAGTAGTTTTTTAAAATTTTGGAAACCTTTTTTTCCCTTTTGTTTTAAAACTTTTTCCATCTTTAATTTTTATTTTGCCTTTTTATGCATTTTTAGTAAGATATAGGAGTAGAATTGTAGTTGTTTTAATTTTTTGATCACTTTGTTTTTCTCCTTTTGTTGAGTGTGTGACTGCATGAGTAAGGTTTTCATTGCTTTCTTTTTTATGTAGAGTGTGTGTGTGTGTGTGTGTGTGTGTGTATGAGTTAGTCTTTATCGCTTCCTTATAATGCTTTTTTTATTGCTTTCTTTTATGCATTTCTTCAATTCATGTAGAGTGTGTGTGTGTGTATGAGATAGATTTTATTGCTTTCTTTAAATTATGTAGAGTGTGTGTGTGTATATGAGATTAGTCTTTTAACTTTTTTGTTACTTAGTTTCTTTTTTTTGTTAACTTTGTTAACTTTCTACAAATCACATTTATTTCCCATCAACTCGTTTGATTAGGACTTGCATTTATTTCCCACCTATTCATTTGAGTAGGACTTGCAATTATTTCCCGCCTACTCATTTGATTATGACTTGCAATTTCAATTATGTATTTTTCTTTTTTGTAACTTAGCTTTTTCCTTTATTATGGCTATGTTGAGTGTGTGCGTTCTCCTTTTTTAGTAAGATGTTCTCTTTCTAATGTTAGGTTATTTTATGTCCTTTTCTATAACCCTTTAGTGATTAGTTTCAAACTCATGCCTCACCAAACTCATAAGTCATCCCCATTCTAATGAGTTGCTAATCGCTCTTAGCCCTCGGTATTGAAGAGCATTGGGACATAAAAATCGTTTTAAATAATTAAAGGTCCTCGTTTTCACTCTAATTAAATAACTAAAGGTTTACCCATGGTATACGATGCGTAGAAACACATATCGATGTGTGGGCTCTATTTTTCGTTATCCATATGGTAGCTAGAAGAGAGGTCGTGCGTATAGATTTATCCCCTTTGGCGTGAAAGAGTTTTCGCACTAAACCTCGAGAGAGCAGGAGCAGAATTCTTCTAGATTGGGTCCCCCCAATACCGAGGATCTTAGCATAAAGTAGGCATTAAGAGGAATTCTTCGCCGAACGAGATCTCGGTCGAATAGTCTTAATATTCAGTTGAGTGATAGCCTAGAGATAGGTGGGCTCATACTTATGGATCCTCAACGGATAAGTTGTCTTTAATTAATATGAAATTTTAGATCTCTAGTTTTATAAAGCTATTTTAGTCGTAACGTAATTTGATACCGAGCATTATTCCTTCTGCGATCTTTTTTCATTCTATTTTCAGCCTTTTTTATTTAGCCGCCCTAGTTAGTTCGTTACCCCGACACCTTTATGTTAGGTAAGATAATAGTCCCTCCGGGAGGAGTAGAGATAATAAACATGCCCCGAGGATTTATACGACCTTGATATTCCCACCCCCCCCCCCCCGAATATCATATACTACTCACGATAAGCGCACTTCCCTCCTTTCGTTAAACTCGGCTTTAACTCCCTCCATGAAATTCGACCCTGTATTACTAATTAAATAAAGGTCAGGCATCGTAGAGACCATCAGTGGCTCTAGTTTTCTTGCACATTTGGCTTGCATGATGTATAACCCCGTATTCGGTGTGTTCCCCCCTCGCCACCCGGCAAAGGCAAGGATACTTAGGCTTAAGCTGGTAAAGGTAGACGAGTGGGATAAGAAGACCCGCACTTGCCCATAGAAAGTTAAAGCCTTTTTCTAGGTTGGGCGGAAGGGATTTTGTCGAGGAAAGCAGAAGGATTATTAGGTTAGGCAGAAAGCCTCTCAACAAATCAGGAGGAAGGTAAGAGGATTCCGCACTCGCCCATTGAGGAGCTGCGAGGGGAATGTTCGGCTGACCACAACATTCACTTCTTCAGGGAGGAGGTGCCTTCATTGGCCACTCGCCTAGTGGGGTCCAGAAGTAAAATTACCAAGTTTCCCTTGAAGGTCTGCAAATAGCCTCTCAAAACAGTGGATTTATGCTATTGGCGGACCCAATTGGGCTACATATAGCAGAATGGAACAACGAAATTACATTGTTGGCAGACCAAGTCCTGGAATTCTTAAAATAGACCATATGGGCACCTTTGTGGGAGATCCGATTCATTCTTGGCTTCTTCCTCCTTAGGTTATTTTGGTCTGGTTGCATAAGCCCTCTAAGTTGCACAGCTCAGCTTTTGGCTTGGGAGGAGAAGCACTGTAGATATCTTTTGGGTGTGTGGTGTAACCTCTATATTGCAGCCCAGGGTTAGTTTTTTGGTTCCTAGCGACTGGTCAGGAGCCTAAGTTTGGGAGAAGTAGGTGCAAGCTACCCCCCTTAGGTCCGAACTCTCGTTTAGGCCAAGTTTTAACTTCAATTTTTTTTGTGCGGTGAGCGTGGACCGGAGTTTGCATAGTAAAATCTTCATCTAATTTTTATGTCTAGAGGCAAGGAAGAAGGGGCTTACTCGGGCGGCTATCCACCCCCAGCGAGTGGGGTCACAAATGGGATGCTAGAAGACTTCATGTAGGAGGTCCTACAGACCCTCCATCTGGCATTCGCTGAGAGAGGCGAGTGGTCGATTCCTTCTTTTCCAGTTGTTGTGGACCCATCCTTAGGTGAGAACGCTCCTGGAAAGCGCTCAGGAAGGAGGTTCTGGTTGAGAGAGGTGAGAGGGATCTCACTGGATAGGAGCTATTCCCTGGGCAGGCCAGTGCTGATAGGGTCAGTGAGCCAAGGATGCGAGATTGACCCACTCCTAAGGGTTGTGTAGGAAGCCCATTCAGAGAGTTGATTGTGTCGACCCCAATCCTAGAGGGGTTAGGAGAGTCAGAGATTTCCTACTACATGGGCAGGGATGACCCGATACAACATGATCAATGGTTCAAAGATGTCATTTCCATCAGGAAGATGTCAGATGCCTTCAAATGCTGACTTTTTCCATCACTCTAAAGGAGAAGGCAAGGGAATGGTTTCACCAGCTTCCTACGAGTTCCATCTACTAATTTGAGGACCTGCAATGTGGGTTCCTGTTTAGGTTCTTAACGTCGAAGGATAGCAAGTAGGGGGTGGAGTGTCTGTTCACCATCAAGCAAGAGCCAGAGCAGATGCTGGGGAGCTATGCTGACTTGTTCCAGGAAGAGATCCTTCTAGTTTAGGAGGTCCCGGGTTATTCTCTGATTCTCGCCTTCACCTTTGGCTTGAGGCAGGGGTTCTTCAGCATGGAGCTAAAAGGGTGACCCCTTTCCTTCGAGGAGTTGATGGAAATGGATGCGAAGGAGATAGAAAATTAGATGACCAAACCAGTATTCTCTAAGAAGCTAGATAAGTTGGCCAAGGAGGAGGTGATGGTGTCGGGAATAAGAAGACAGAGAGAGGAGAGGAGGAGAGAAGAGCCTCGAGGTCAGGGGATCCAAGGACAGCAGCAAGGTTGCGCGCATCAGGAGCCGAACAACCGATTGGGCTGGCGGCCCCAGAAGGGAACTGCCCCGGGGAAAGGGAGAGGATTTCAAGTTGGGGAGAATTTTGTGGAGGTCAGGGATTGTTCAACACATTGGCAGGAGGCAGGGGCAAAGGGCTCCCCTTCCATAGTAGTATGAATCGATGGCAATCACCTGGGGAAGGGTGAAGAGAAGAGGATCTAGAAGAAGAGGAAGGAGTGAAGGGGCTAGGGTTGTATTTCCCTTTTGTGTATTCCATCAGGAGAAAGTCCACGCGACGTCCACCTGCCTAGAGTTACTGTAGGTGAGAGAGACCAGAAGGCAAGTTCAGTAGCAGCCACTAGTGAGGATAAAGGAGGTTATGCCGGGAGGAGGGGAGGACAGGTGTGAAGACAGGGCTGGCGTGGGAGCTCGTTGGGGGATTAGAGTGATCTATGGGGGAGTGAGAATTTAATCCACCCATCAGGGGAGCTTCTAGACCATGTTCAAGAGAAGTATCGCCTCGACCTCCCAAACTCCACCTAAAAGAGAAGATCACCTTCTCGTCAAAGGACATGCCAGACTACAAAGACCCATTGTGCGATGCTTTGAAATCTAGATGGCCATCAAGAACTTCACGTTCTACCAGATACTTGTTGATAATTGGAGCTCTGTGAATGTGATCTTCAAGAAGGCCTTCGATGAGATGAAGGTAGAGTCCAGGAGTGTTTTGGCCTCGGACGGACCATTTTTCAGAATTTTAGGGGAGAGGAAGGAATTTGGAAGTGGAGTTGGACTCCATGTGATGCTGGGGGGTGTCAAGGAATTGTCAGTATGTCATTGTTGATGCTCCGAGCACCTATAATGCCATCTTTAGGTGCCCCTCATCAACTCCTTCCATTGCGTCCCCTCCTTATTCCACTAGTACCTCAAGTTAAATAGTGGGGGATCCAAGTTTGGATCAGAGGTGACTCAAAGATGGCGAGGTAATGTTACGTGATGGCTATCAATACCATAGCCTTGATGGCGGAGGCGGAAGAGTTGGGGAGAGAACTAGTGGCGCAGGAGTGAGGACAGAATGGTTTGTGCCCCGAAGGTTGGGTGAGTGGATCTGCATGAGAGTTGGGCGGAGGTAATGGAAGTTGAAGAAGTGGAGGGGGAGCAGGTACTTGTGTAGGGGAAAAGCTGAAAGATGAGTGGGAGTAATCCAGTTTAGAATCAGCAGAGGAGGTTGTACATATAGTGGTCTTCATTAAGGAAGGGAATGTGGAAAGGGTGCGGATCTGTGGCACCCTGATCCCAAGGGACTGAGAGAGGATGCAGGTGTGCATCCAAAAGAACGTTGATGCATTTTCTTGGAGTGCGGAGGGCATGCCATGCAACGATACAGATGTGGAATGCCACCATTTGAACCTTGACCCCAAGACATGCCCCATATGCCAGAAGAGGAGGACCATTTCCATGAAGCTAGAGGAGCCCAACAGGGAGGAGTTGGAGAAGCTCCTCAAGGCAGGTTTTGTATCAGAGATCTAGTAACCAGGTTGGGTCTCCAATATTGTAATGGTTAGGAAGGTAGATGGGCGATGGAGAATGTGTGTAGACTTCTCTCTTTTAAACAAATCATGCCCTAAGGATTGCTACCCCTTCCTCGAATCGACATGACTGTTGGCTCAGCCGTTTATTTTAATATGATGAGTTTTTATATGCTTTTTTAGGTTATCATCACATAAGGATTAATCCACCTCATATCAATGACGTCTCCTTAATTAAGAGGGAAGGGTGCTTCAACTGCATGATGATGCCCGTCGGGATGAAAAATGCAGGAGCCATATACTAGTGTATGATGGATCGGGCCTTCAATGGTCAAAGAGGGAGGAACTTGGAGGTCTACATGGACGATCTCATGGTGAAAAGAAGTGATGTGGATCCCACTTGCTCGACTTAAAAGAAATATTATCCACCTTGTGAAAGTTCAATATGTGGCTAAACCCCCTTAAGTGTGTCCATGGGGCGAGCAGAGGAATGTTCCTAGGCCATCTCCTCACCCCGACAGGGGTAGAGCCAAACCCCGACAAGGTGAGTTCATAATGGAGTTGGAGTCACCATGTAATACCAAAGTGGTTCGGCGCTTGACGGGGAAGCTCGTCGGGCTTAGTAGGTTTCTTACCGGGAAGGGGAGAAGTGCTCACCCTTCTTCAAGATGCTGCGTGGGAACCAAAAATTTGAGTGGACAAAGGAGTGCGAAGAGGCTTTATAGGAATTGAAAAGACAGCTAACTCAAGCCAAACTCCTTCAGGAACTAAATGAGGGGGAGGACCTGATGTTGTATCTGGGAGTGGAAGCTAAGGCCATGAGCTCCATCTTGGTTCGGGAAGAGGGTAATAAGTAGCTTCTAATCTATTATGCCAGCAGGGTATTAAAGAATGAAGAGCTTCGTTACCTAATCCTAGAGTAGCTGGCTTTCTCATTGGTTTTGTTGGAACCCTAGTTTGGATTTGGGCAAGAAATATAATTAGGATGTTTTTTGATTGAACCGAAATGTATAGTCAGGGTCATAGGAATATTTCTAGGTCTGCCTCAAAAGAACTCCAGAGAAATCATGCAGAAATCAGTTTTGTCAATAGCAGAAAATCAGTTCGGCGATAGTCAAACTCAGCTCGACGATAGTCAAATTCAAGTCGACGAGACTCAGAGTTCTATCTCTGAGTGGAGCTCAATGATCTCCTAGCTCTGGTCGACGATCGCTGATCTCAAGACAGAATCTCAGCTTGACACAAAGTTTATTCAGGTCGACGATCTTTGAGCTGAGGTCGACGAAATCTGTAAAGTCTTATAGACAGAGATTTATTTACAGATGGCACAATTAATTATTGTCTTAATTGCAGGCTTTTTGATTCCCAGATTTAATACCATATATTCTCATTTGAATATAGTCGTTGAAGGGGAGCATTAAATATGGATTAAAAGCTAATTAACTCCCAAGGCTCTTTCCCTTCTCGGAAATGAGTCAGTCATTAAAGTAAAAGTTAATTCAAATGTTTGAATCATGTTCAGACATATATAGAGATATTTTGTTACAAAAAAAATAGAAAGGGATGATGAAGTGAGAAAGAAGAAAGAGAAACAATAACTATTAGCAATTAGTGAAGAACAACATAGCTCGGTTTCTCACAGATTTCAACATCATCTGCTTCAGGCTTCCAAGAGACAATAAATACAATATCAGTCTAAAAGCTTTCTTGATAGCAAAATAAAGTTTGAAGGCCTACACCCTGAAGCAAAGCTTCCACTCCTGAACCATTCTTCATCTCAGGGGGAGTTTTGACAACATCAAATCCACTAGTCTTCTCTCAGATCATTGACAGAGAAGAACACCATCATCTTTCTATTTCCCATCTGTGTACAGGGTTATTACTCCCTTCAGAAGTGAACACATTGGTGATAGGGCACCTGATCAAAAACCAATTGGTTTTTAGGAACCTTATCAAAAGCCTAAAGGGTACCTAGATCTACCTGAAAGAGATCTTGTGGTTACAGGGAACCTGATCAAACAATTGTAGTGGATTCCTACCAGGGTGGTAGAAGAGTGGATGTACCCAGGTTGATGTGGGAACCACTGTAATCCTTGTGTCATCTGTGTGCTTGCTTTTCCTTCTTCATCTTTGTGCTGTGACTTTTTTACATTAACTCTAGTTTAGAAGAAAGTTAACATCCATCCCCTTTCTTTCAATTGGTATCAGAGGGAGGTTTTTCTCTTGGTTTTACAGGCTAACACCTGACTGATAGATCTTATTTTTTTTAAGATTCTATCATGGCACAAAATGAAGAGTTTTCAAGCACCAGGCCTCCTACGTGCAATCTAGATAAGCTTGAACTATGGAAGGCAAGGATTAGGCTTTTTATGAACTCTATTGATGAAGAAATTTTAAATTCTATCTTGACAGGTCCTTATCAACCATTGGAAATGACAAGAATGAATTTTGTTCCATCATCTCAATGGACAGAAGCCCAGAAAAGACTAAAGATTGCTGATGCGAGAGCAATGAACATTCTTGCTCAATCAATGTCTTATGACATTTTTCAGGAAATTGCTGAGTGAACCTAAACAAAGGACATCTGGGACTCCCTTATAGCAATGTCTGCTGGGTCAACAAAAGAAAGAACATGTAAAGCTGAATCTCGGAGTGACTCTGAAGCTTCATCCTGTACAACTGAGGATGAAGTAGAGATAAGAACAAGAGAATTCTACAAGATGGCAATCAATGCATCTTGCAGTAGCCATGATGAAGAATTTGAATCTGATGAAGAATAGGTAGCAGAATCAGAAGAGGATTAGGTTATTTCTTCCTTTGATTTTTCTTCAGAACATTTTAAAGAAGATTTTTAAATTTTATGCAATGATTTGATTCTATCTGAGAAGGAAGTAAAACTTCTCAGAGAATAAGTAATTAATTTATCTTCTGAAAACATTCAACTCAAAGAATACTTAAAAATTACTTTAAAAAAATTAGCTTCATAAGAATCAGTTAAAGGCAAAGAAAAAATAATAGATTTAGAAAAAATAACTTAATTTTTACCAAAACAAACAAAAAATAATCAGATAATTTTTGTTCAAAATAAGTCGTAGAACCAAGATCGACGATCTCAGTATTACTCGTCGAACGACGATCGACGATCTTTGAACCCAGAGGTTGGGTTTAACTACTCAGTAAAAGGGGATCGACGATATCATCACTTTTCGTCGAGCAGAGATCGACGATCGTAGAACACAGATAGTAGTCCTAATTACTCTGTGAACTGAGATCGACGAGATCAATACTGGTCGTCGAACGCAGATCATCGATCTCAACATAAATCATCGAACTAAGAATTTCAAAACAGAAATTTTTATCCTTTTGAAATTTATAATCAAACTCAAAATCTTGTCAATCCTTTTACCCAATGGTTCATCTCTCCTAGGAAATTTCATCCATTAGGTTACAAAGATCAACCTGAATATTCTTTTATTTCTGATTATTATGAAAAAGAACCAGGACCCAAGGTAATCTGGGTCCAGAACTTCTAACCTCTTATTTCAGGAAAAGACCCTTCAGAGCAGGGGAAGTTGTATAGGGGAAGACTACTTTAAAGGATACAGCAGCAACAATTTCAATTAGACAGAAATCAGAGAGATGATATCAAGGAAATTGTTGAATACAGCGGGAGCAACATATCTGAAATATGCCCAGTTAAAGATAAGCAAAGAACAACTACAGAGCCTATCAGAAGTTTTTCTTATTTATATTTCAAAACTTTGTTGTTTATTTTATGTTTCAAAGCACCCATTTTAAATTTGCTTTGTATTCCTTTTATGTAAATAGTACCCTCACCCAAATAGGGGGAGATTGTTGGGACCCTAGTTTGGATTTGGGCAAGGAATACTATTAGGATGTTTTTAGATTTACCCAAAATGTATAGTAAGGTTCATAGGATTATTTCTAGGTCTGCTTCAAAAGAACTCCCGAGAAATCATGAAGAAATCAGTTTTGTCAAGAGCAGAAAATCAGTTCGAAGATAGTCGAACTCAGCTCGACGATATTCGAACTCAGGTTGATGAAACTCAGAGTTTTATCTCTGAGTTGAGCTCGATGATCTCTGAGCTCCGGTCGACGATCGCTGATCTCAAGACAGAATCTCAGCTCGACGCAAAGTTTATTCAGGTTGACATCTCTGAGCTGAGGTCGACGAAATCTGTGCAGTCTTACAGACAGAGATTTATTTATAGCTGGCAGAATTAATTAAGGCCTTAATTACAGGCTTTATGATTCTCGGATTTAATACCATATATTCTCATTTAAATATAGCCGTTGAAGGAGAGCATTAAATATGGATTAAAAGTTAATTAACTCCCAAGGCTCTTTCCCTTTTCGGAAATGAGTCAGCCATTAAAGTCAAAGTGAATTCAAATGTTTGAATCATGTTAAGACATATATAGAGATATTTTGTTACAAAAAAAAAAGTAGAAAGGGACGAAGCAGTAAGAATGAAAAAAGAGAAACAATAAGTATTAGAAATTAGTGAAGAGCAATATAGCTCGATTTCTTACAGATTTCTTCATCATCTGCTTCAGGTTTCCAAGAGACAACAAATACAATATCAGTCTAGAAGCTTGTTGGAGAGCAACATCAAGTTTGAAGGCCTACACCATGAAGCAAAGCTTCCACTCCTGAACCATTCTTCATCTCAGGGGGAGCTTTAACATCATCAAATCCACTAGTCACTACTAGAAAAATGAGTATTAGCTACACATTTTTTGCCAGGGTTCAAAAATCGTGGCTAATATACCAGTATTAGCCATGATCACAAAACCATGGCTAATACTTAGGTTTTAGCAATGGCTATAAAAAAGCATGGCTAATACCTTTGTATTAGCCATGAAAAGCAAAAAAATGTGCCCAAAAATACCCTCTTTTAAAACACATGACATCTGACTTTTCTAGGGTTTCTATTTTGTGGCATTTCATCTCCCGCTGTCATTTAGTGAATGGCATTACTGCAGCACTGGACAATCGACGTTGTCGCACCTCTCAAACGACGACTCTGACTTTGTTTCCAAGCATTGGAGAGGGTCTACGACGAGTGCCCTAAGCCGAGCTCGTTGAGGCGGCAGCAGCTCATCCGTGAGTGCACCATACTCGCCAACATCGAGCCCAAGCAGATCAAAGTCTAGTTCCAGAACCACAGGTAATGAATCCACCTTGTTCTAACTCGCATTTCCTGATCTGTTTCTTCTCCGTGATTTGGGAGAAGAAGGCGTGAGAACGAGTGAGTTTTTCGACCGTTTATTTTGTGGAAATTGAAACATGCTGGTGTTGGCTACTTGTTTCCATCTTGCAAGGATCTTTGTGTAGTTCCTTGTGATCTTGTTATTCTTTTTCGATTTCAGGTCAGCTTTTTTTGAATTTTCTGCAAATTTTGTTTATTTTGCCAGGAAAATCATGCAGATGAGTTCTTGCTTTTTTCTCATTTTACCAACTTTATCTTCTTCAATCATGACTTGCTTGACTGCATTTGTGATATTGCTTTATAAAGCTGATTAATTTTACAGCATACTTAAGTCTTTACTGATTTTAGCGTGTGATAGTGTAGGAGTATGGCTTAGAGAATTAATAGATGTTGGATTACTTATTTTAGATGCTGGGAGAAGCAGAGGAAGGAATCCTCCCATTTGCAGACTGTGAACAGGAAGCTGACTGCAATGAACAAGCTGATGATGGAGGAGAATGACCGGTTACAGAAGCAGGTTTCTCAGCTAGTTTATGAGAATGGTTACATATGTCAGCAAGTTCATACTATGATTGCTCTGTTTTGGAGTTTTTTTTCAATCACTGCCATTATTCAGCCGAAAAGATCTCATCATGTTCACAAATCTCTGCTCTGTGAAAAATCTGAAAGACTGAATTTAATGAAAGTGTAAAGGTAGATTTACTATGGCAGGTTTAAACTTCTCATTGATTTTAGTTTTCTACATTGCAGGTTTATCTGAATTCTTCAACAAGGCCAAACTTTGCAACTTTTAATGTCATGCAGCGGAGGTGCTTGATGTATTGTTCAAGTGATGTTTTCTTGGAATGAGTTAGTTCTTTTTACTCGTGTATTTGTAAGTATATCCAATTTTTGATCACAGGACCAAGTCCTAGAACAATAAATTATAAACAGATGGTGTTGCTGCAAAGTTTTGTTACTCGTAGATATTCATCCAATAACATGAGTTTCCGCGTCAAATTTTTCTGCTTTGTTTACTTGATTATTCTTTCTTCGAGATCAATATTCAGTGAGTGTTTCATTTCCTCCGCAACTTAGATTGCTGAGCAACATCAAAGTTTCTGAACAAATTTTGCTGCAGGTGCAAATGCTTAATTAATTTTTAGCAAGTTTTGTGGTATTTTTACTCTACCTGTGCAATATGTCCTGTTTTTTGTTCTAATTGTGACTTATTACACATGTTCTATATTTTTACTCTACCTATGCAATATGACCAGTGGAGTATTTTGATGCAGGTCAAATGCTTAAATTTTTGGTGGCACTGTGCATGTTTTTGTAACCAAGGTATTCCTTTATCAATTTTAAGTCTTCCTTGCACTTTAATTGTTTTTGGAGTTTAACAGATATTAAATACTAAGCAAGGTTAACCTAAATATCTATTAATCTTCCAATATTGTGGCTAGCTTAGCCATGACTAATACCTTTGTATTAATTTTTAACCTTGCTTAGTATTTAATCTTGGTTAGGTGTTGTTGAATCTTTTTAATTATGCTATATGAGTTTTGTGAATGGAATTTTTTGCGAGAAATTAACTGTTCTCACTATACCAGAATTCTGTTGGTGGCAAGTCTGAACTTTTTGGGTTTCATTCCAATTAAAAAATAATGTATGAATTTATATAATTTTTTTTCAATCATATCTTAAATTTCTCAGGCATATTAATGGATATTTTAATATTGCACTTGTAATGTTTTGGTCATGCTTTTTAAGCCTTAGATCATGCTGACTTCCGGATTTCTATAGATTTGTTTAGGATTCATGGAAGCGCGCTGTCAAAAATATCATCGATTTGGTTTTTTGTAGGTTATAGTATCGATGGGCATGATCCAGAGGCTGGCCGTTTGAAGCTACAATTCGCCCGCTTTCCTGGCCCACGCTCTTCCGGCGGGCCACGCCATAGACGTTGATATTCGGGTAAACAACCCAATTTTTATTTTTGCTTCAGCCTAATGTTTATATCGAAGCATAATGTCTATTTTGATCTATCCCCTCATGTTACCTTATTGAAGACCCAGCTGTGCTTAACGGATCCATTGGTCTCTAGATGCTGTTTCAAATCATTCACCCACAGTCAAGGAATTCTTCTGTTGGTGTGTGTGGGAACGGTGGGGGGTTGGCTTGTTTCAGGTCATTGGCTGCTAAATAATCTACTAGTAATATGTATATGTGTAGCTTTTATGAGCCATGTACGCCTGCCAAACATCAAAATATGTTCTTTGTTACTGGTTTGCTTGTTTGTTTATGATATATTTTGGGTGTTCTTTTCGGAAAGGTTCTTTGGAGCAAATGTCATGTTGTCAGTTGCAAGACAGAAAGCTTCCAATCCTGTTCTTAGAGTAGCAGAAAGTTTGTGTCTTCCTGGGTTGCAACTGATCAAAAAGAAGTTGTAACTTTCGGTGAAGCTTGTGTTCCCCAGAAATTTACTGGGTGGGATTGTACTGGGGCAGGATTCAATTGATTACATGATGCCGGGTCTCGGAGACATGGTAAAATTTCTTTTTTTTTGTTCTCACTGTCAGTTGGTAATATGTTGTTAAGCATAATCAGGTCATTCAATAAGTAATTCATTTTACTAGTGCTATTATTGAATGGATGCTTTGTACTAAGCAGGCCCCAAATTGTTGGGATAAGACTATTGATGATGATAGCAATGAATCCGTTCTTTATATTGTTAAAAATGGAAGGTTATAATTGAACTTCTACCATAAACCTGTTTTAAACATGTGTTAATAAAATATATTTTTCTGAGAAAACATGTGTAATTGAAACATTTGTTAGGCTTTCATTGATCTGTACCCCCTGTTTCACTGACGGGCACCCAAAGAAGTCCCTATGCAAAACTCAACGTGAAATTTTGTTTCAAAAATATGCTTAATTATAGATCATTTTTATGGTAGTGTGTTTTAAGTTTTTTCGCCTTATGCTTCTACTAGAAGATCTAATCATTTTAAAAATCATCGGAATATCTTCTTTGAATGACAGGATGGGGAGGTCCTGGGGGCTATGTTTACCAGAAGGCCTATCTTGAGTTTTTCTGTTCAGTAGAGAATCTAAAGCAGCTGGTTGAAAAGTGTAGTTCACTTCCATCACTCACATACATTGCAGTGAACAAAGATGGTCATTCCATCTCCAATGTGGGCCCCACAGCAGTCAACGCGGTGACATGGGGTGTCTTTCCAGCCTTGGAGATTATACAGGCGACTGTCGTCGATCCTGCAAGCTTAATGGTTTGGAAGGACAAGGCATTCATGATTTGGACAAGAGGTTGGGCGTGCTTGTTCCCTGAGGCTGATCCCTCAAGAGCTTTGCTAGAGCCGGTAATCTTACTGAATCCCCTTGTAGTCATATCTAGACCTGTTCTGGATCATGATCAATTATATTAATAAAATTATTTGATTGATGCTCAGATTGAATGTAGAAAGTTTATAATTTTCTGTGATACAAAATATTCTTTTATATCTATACGTATTCATGATTTGTAAAGTATACATTAAATGGTTTTTTAATGTTAATATACCCATGAGAAGTGAAGTTTTCAGGGTACGTACACTCATTCAAACTGACTTATGTTTATATTAATTACAGGTGCAAAAAAGTTACTATTTAGTGAGCCTGGTGGACAATGATTACATCCACGGTGAACTATTTGCGGCATTCAAGGACATCTAGAGAGGAGGGTTTCTTACACCTGCCTGCCATCCAGTTGAGACCCAACCAAATACGGCATTAGAATGATTCTATACAATACAAACATTATATATTATTCATTTTCTGTTGTTTTCAGTTATAATGGAAATACGACATTAGGATGAAAGTACTATATTTGAACCTTGTTGCCTGTGAGGCTAAAGGATCAGCTTAAATTTTTTGCATGTGCTTTAGTAAATGGTATATGTCATGCATTGTCTGTTTGGATTGGGTGAGTTTTTGTATACATCTATTATTATGTACGCTAGCGAAACAAACATGAAAACTCCTTGTATAGTATCCTTCCAGCAGCGACAATACCAGTCATTCCTAGTAGTGCTACAAAAATAAACTAATGAGGGGAGCACATGCCTAGCATTATAATGTGATTTTAAAAAAAACATAAATTAGTATTTGCCACGGCTTGTAACTGTGGCAAATAGCTTTTTTTTTAAAAAGTTGAGTTCACTTTTAGCCAGGGTTTCATACCGTGGCTAATAGTTGACTTATTTGCCACGGCAGTTTTCCCCATGGCTAATACTATTTGCTACAGTCAATTCGTGGCTTAAAAGTTTTTGCCACGCCAACTTTAGCCACAGATTTTTTCCGTGGCTAGACCGTGGCTAAAACTTTTTAGCCACAGTTTTGGACTTCTTGCCAGGGCAATTTGCCCTAGCCAAAAGTCTGTTTTCTAGTAGTGAGTCTTCTCTCAGATCATTGATAGAGAAGAACACCATCATCTTTCTATTTCTCATCTATGTACAGGGTTATTACTCCATTTAAAAGTGAACTCATTGGTGATAGGGCACCTGATCAAAAACCTATTAGTTTTGAGGGACCTGATCAAAAGCCTAAAGGGTTTATAGATCTACCTGAAAGAGATCTTATGGTTGCATGACACCTGATCAAAAACCGGTAGTGGATTCCTACCAGGGTAGTAGAAGAGTAAACATACCTAGGTTGATTGGGGAACCACTGTAATCATTGTGTCGTCTGTGTGCTTGCTTTTCCTTCTTTATCTTTATGCTGTGACTTTTTGCATTAACTCTAGTTTAGAAGAAGGTTAAGATCTATCCCCTTTCTTTCAGGTTGTCTTAGCAAGAAATCTTTGGCCGTAATTTCAAGTGCACACGATCAAGGTGTTGACGGACCACTCGCTTCACAAGATCCTCAAGAGCATTGAGCACTTTGGAAGGTTGGCCAAATGGTCCATCGAGCTGAGAGAGTTTTATATATCTTTTGTAGCATGGCTTTCAATCAAGGCACATGCGGTAGCAAAATTCTTAGTCGATTATGTCATCGAGGTCGATGGGGAGGGTACGCGGCAGCAGGTTTCCTGAAAGGTGTTCGTTGATGGAGCATGAAGGATGCATTCGCTGGGGGTGGGGTAGTGTTGGTAAGCCCTTAATGGGTCACAATAGAGTAGTTCGTGGTCTTGAACTTCCCAGTCACTAACAACCATATGGAGTATAAGGTCGTGATAGCAGGGCTATGCCTGATCAAGGAGTTAGGGCTGTAGGACGTGGAGGTATCCAATAATTCATTGGTAGTGGAATCACAAATAATTATTAAGCACGAGAAAAGGGAGTCTACCCTCATGAAGTACTTGACCAAGTTGAGGGGGATTATCGATGGATTCTGAATGTTTTCCATTCGACATGTTCCCCGGGAGGAGAATGATGAACCCGACCGGTTGTTCATATTCAGAACCAGGACTGGAGGCACTTTTACGGAAATGTTTCACCCATCAATTGAGGAGGGTGAGTTGATGGAGGTGGATAAACACCCCTCATGGGTTGACCCCTTCAAAATTTTCCTGACCACAGGAAAGATCATAGAGGAGGTCATGGATGGAAATCTCTTCAGGCACAAATCGGCTCGTTATCTGTTGCTCGAAGGAGGGTTGCACCGGAAGACACTTTTTGGGCTTCTATCCCGGTGTGTAATAGAGTAGGAAATTGCGATGAAGTGCACTCCAGGGAGTGTGGGAGCCATTCGGGAGGCCGGACCTTGGAGGAAAGGGTGGTTCGACAGGGGTACTTTTTCCCAACCCCGAAGAAGGATCCAATGGAATTAGAAAGAAAGTGTCGAAAGTGTCAGTTGTAAGCTCCACTCGAATTTTTGCCTGGCTAGTGTCTTAGGAGCATCGCGGAGACCTGGCCCTTCACAATCTGGGGCTCGATTTTGTTGGATGCTTTCCCTAAGCAATTGGGCGGAGGAGATTTCTCTTAGTCATAATCGACTACTTCTTGAACTAGTTAGAGGTAAAGACACTAGACAAAGTGACCTCCCAGGTGATTCATAATTTTGTATGGGGGAGATCATATGCCAACATGGGCTCCTACAGGACATAGTCACTTACAATGGACCCCAGTTCCCCATCGAGGAGTTCATCAGCTTCTGCACTCAGCTGTGGATAGACCTCAGGTTTGCCTCCGTCCACCACCCTTGGAGCAACGGGCAAGTAGAGGCGGCAAACAAGATCATTGTAAATTTGTTGAAGAAGATGGTGGAGAACCTAAGAGGAAGTTGGGTATAATATCTTACCTCGATGTTATGGGATCTTAGGACCAACCAAAACACAGCTACCGGAGAGACTGCCTTCAAACTTTCTCACAAATGTGAACTGTTCTTCTCGTGGAGTTCGACATCAGGTCACCACAAGTGGAAGCTGCCAAGGAAAGAGGGGGAGATACTTATCCACACCTGGAGTGGTGATGACTTGAAGCGTTTCTGCCCTTGAGCCTTAAATGTAACATATTCTCTATTTTTATTAATAATTCTCTTATGGATCAAGATCCAAAATGGATCGTGTATGTTAATAAAGAGATTGAAATGTTGACTCCAAGAAGATCCTGCTGACCAGGCTCTTATTAGCAACCAAGGCTGGAAGTCACTCTGTGGTGGTTGGAAATATGGACCTAGAGAAGATCCCACTGAACAGGATCCCATTAGCTTATAGGGCTGGAAGTCACTCGATGGTGGTTGGAAATGTCGACCCCGAGAAGATCTCGCTGACTAGGTTCCCATTAGTTAGAAGGGCTGGAAGTCACCTAGTGGTGGTTGGAAATATGGACCCCTAGAATATCCAACTGACAAGGCTCCCATTAGCTGGCAGGGTTGGAAGTCGCTCGGTAGTGGTTAGAAATGTGGACCCCGAGAAGATCTAGCTTACCAGGCTCCCATTAGCTGGTAGAGCTGGAAGTCACTCAGTGGTGGTTGGAAATGTTGACCTTGAGAAGGTCCCACTGACCACGCTCCCATTAGCTAGTAGGCCTGGAAGTTACTCGGTGGTGGTTGGATATGTGGACCCCGAGAAGATATCGCTAACCAGACTCCCATTAGCCGCCAGGGCTGGAAGTCACTCTGTGGTGGTTGGAAATGTTGACCTCGAGAAGATCCCGTTTACCAGGCTCCCATTAGGCAGTAAGGCTAGAAGTCACTCGGTGGTGGTTAGAAATATTATCCCCAAGAAGATCCCGCTGACCAGGCTCCCATTAACTGGTAGGGCTAGAAGTCACTCGTTGGTGGATGGAAATGTTGACCCTGAGAAGATCCCATTGACTAGGCTCCCATTAGCTAGCTAGGCTGGAAGTCACTCGGTGGTGGTTGGAAATGTGGACCCCAAAAAGATCCTGCTAACTAGACTCCTATTCGTTGGCAGGGCTGCAAGTCACTCGGTGGAGATCGGAAATGTTCACTATAGGAAGGTCCTGATGTCAGGCTTTCACCAAGCTGATAAGGCTGGAAGGCCCTCAGTGGAGGTCATGAAATATCTTGGATCTAAGTCCCAAGGTGATCCCACGGTCAAGCACTCACCTAGCTAGTAGGTCTAGAAGGCCCTCGGTGGATGAGGTGAAAGACATTGGATGGGGGTTGGTCCAAAGAGAATGACACATATTCAGAGTATGGAAGGCAAGACCTAGGTGCACGAGTGGCCTCTATATAGCGCAAAGACCCACTAAGAAAAGACCCACTTGTCAGGCTCACTCGATGGGTTTGCCTCTCGAAGTAGGGAATCGAGGTCATCACGCCCCAGATCGTACATAAGTGCGAGGCCATTATGATCACCACCTAATAGCCTAAGGCAAGTGCGAATGCGTATAACGGAGATCAGGTTTTTGCTAAAAGCTCTTTTTTGGGGAGGAAGGAATCCGGTCGCAGCCTAGGAACTAAGGGTCGATGATGAGCCACTGTGTGGGAGCATTTGCGAATGGCGAGAAAAAAAAGGAGAAATTAATGATAAACAGCCATATCAGCAGAGACAACTTCGAAAATTTATATTTATATATCAAAAGTGTTCTTAGAAGAGGGGGTTTCCCCCTGGAATGACTGATCAATAAAAACAAAATACAGTCAAAAAAGGAAAAGCAGAAGAGATTTAAGCGGAGTCGTTGGGCTTCTTGCTAGAAGATCTTTCACTCCCGCGGAGGAGTGAATCAACATAATTCCTACACTGGAGGTTCTCGCCCTTGGGCGCATCGATTGGAAGGAAAAGACAAGGGAGAATGCTTCGTGCGGTTATTCTCTCGCTGCCTTCCCTCAGAAGTCCAACCTCTAATAGCACTTCGATCGCATGCTTTGTCTCCCCCTGGGCATTCTCCTACTTCATCACCTCGATCTCATAGTTGGTTTATTGATGCAGTTTACCATTCTCACTTGGTGGTGGCGGGACGAGGAGCTCTTGCAGGCGCATGTTCTCAGCCTTAAACCCTGTGACCACGTGTTTAAGGTCAGCCACTCGTGAACGTAGCAGTTTAGCATTCGCGGGGTCCTTCATAAAAGATTAAAAAAGTAAGTATAAAAAAAACGAGAGTGTGAAATACTAGCAAGGCTTCACTCACCCCTTGCGTCGGGCGACTGGCGAGAAGTGTCTTGGAGTCCTTCAGCTTGTCCTTCAGGGAGACATCCTCCGATGAGGCAAGATCCCATGACCTCTGTAGGCCGCCCAAGTTTCGCTCAAGGCTGAGGCTGTAGTGCGATGACATATGCGCAAGCTCGAGGGCTCAAAGCTAGGCCCATGTAGCCTTATGCGTGAGGGTCCAGGTCGACTCCGCATCAAAAATACTGCCATCCTCCCGGTTGTACATGCCAAAGATGAATGTGAAGCCATCACTGTAGGTGGAATCTTGTTCAATCCACGAGGGGAGGAGAGTGGAGATGGAGGCCCTATTTGCCTTGTGGTCCCGCTAGAGCATAGGTTGGCTTGGCTCATCTAGGTACTTCTCGTCGAGGCCAAAATTCTGGAACCCTCTCTGCACCGGCAATGCTGGAGCCTTCTATGCCGCAGTGATTATCTTAGCGATAGTGCTTTCCATGTTAATCACGGTCAGGGGCTTAGCGGGGGCTTTAACGACGGACTAGCCCTTGTGCAGCACTGATGTTTTGGTTTTCTTGGATGATGTTGGGGGAGGAGAATCCGACTTCCGCTTTAGGGCACTCAGTTGGGATGATGTACCTGACTCTTCCTAGAAGCCGCAGCCATGGATAAGGTGAGAGATGAACCTTTGGCAAGAACTCCTCTTTTATCATCTTGTAGGGGGAAGTCTAGGTCGATGAAGCCTTGCACATGTCGAGCCTAGCTGTCAGTCTCTCCAAGCATCCTATGAATGTGAGAGGGAGGCTAGGTTTGTATGAAAACATGGCATCAAAGTCGCGAGTGTGCGAGAGAGCAAGATGAAGACTTGGAGTCGAATTGATAGTACATATGGTAAGTGCAGGGCCTATTTATAAAAAAAAACTCGGCAATTATGTGTTTCATTAGGCATCGGGGCTGTAGAAAATAATTCCATCATCCTAATGCCTCATAATCTGCCCTCCCTTCCCCCTGCTCTGCCCACCTTTGAATAGAGAATGACTCCAGGAAAGACACTGGGTAAGTAAAAAGCACAGCGAGATGGGTATCAAGAAAATGAAAAGTATATAATGCTCGAGTATAGCATTCGTCATAGGCACTGAACATTATACAAGGAGAAAATATCGTTTATAATAAGAAAGTCCATTCGCCGTGCGAAAGCAAAATTAAGTGTTTATTATTACAAAACAAGATAGAAGGAGTACATATATACAAAGGGCAAGCAGATGGCTGGGTGAGGGGTGGTAAGAGTTGATGAACATAGTACTGGATCCTTTGCCAGTGGCCCCATCCCTACCTCCCTAACCTCGGAGACACTCGCGGATAGATGTACGCACTCACGATGGTCAGCTCCTTGTGTATCAAGCTCATCTGGTCCCTGGCTCGTGCGATATGCCTTCCAGGAGATGTCTGCTTACACTCGCATCCCTGTGGCTCCATCTCGCCGATGAGGTGCAATTAATCCCTCTCAAGTGCACTCAGCTAGCAATCAGTGGCTGCTTGATGTGAATCTGTGCGATCAGAGGCCTCCCACTACTCCCAAATGATCTTTCTAAGGACTTCCTCCATCTGCTCCTTCATCAACTCGGCTTCCTGAGGATCGCCGAGAAAGTCCGCGAGCTCGCATGGGGAAGGAGGAAGCGATATCTCTTCATCAACATCAGGGTAAGTCACTGGGACCCTCTGATAACCTGACAAGGAAGTTTAGCCTTTAGCAGAATCAATTTCGACCAGGAAGGAGAAGTTGGTTCTTATTTATCTTGCGTAGGGACAACGTATTCGTCTGGTTGGTGGAGAAAAGTTCCAGGTCTCCCCTCGAAGAGACTCTCGGGGAAGGATTGGCTTGATATTCCTCTTCCTGGATGGGTCAGTGTTTGCCCCGTAAGAGGGATCTCGGCTGGTGGTGAGGTGTCAGTTGTCTTTTCGGTCAGAGGCCAAGAACTCGATGTGGTTTCTTGTGGGTTTTCGGCAGTCGTTGTCTTAAATGTTAGACTGATTAATCCTATAGTGTCAAAGCGGAATCAACGAGGAATGATGTGAGCGGGACATGAACTAAGGAATGTGAGAAGGAGACATGTCGATTACTAGAGGAAAGTAGGTGTCCTGCCTGGGCAACATGAGGGACGATCTCCTGGACCAACGATTTATTCCCATTGGAGGGCCGGGATGCCTCAACATTTTTTAGGGGGACTCCAACATCATCTTCCATAGGTGGGCCCTGCGTTTGGATCGATTTCTCAGTATAATAGACTTTTGGGGCTATCGGCATGGTAGAGGTGAGAAAAATACCTCCGTCAAAAGGTCAAGGTTCTCGCATTGGGGGTTCAGAGTCGGAGAGGTAGACTCTTCCACCGTAGTGTTCGGTCGAACTGTATTGGCATTTCTCGGCCAATATGGCGAGTCCGCAGGCCATTTGGTGGAGAGCCACGAGCCATTTCTGGAAGTTTTGGAGGTGGTATTCGCTTGCATGGCGGAGAGATGGTTTAGTACTTTTTGTGATAGCGGCTTTGAGGCCAGTTTGGCAAACATTGTCGGAGCGACGGAAGCTCGGGGGATGAACAGTAGATTAGTAGATTATATCAAGTTAACGTTAGGTCCTTGGATATATATAAATCCATGGAGGGACCCACAAAAGATTCTCTTCCAGGTCAGCAACCACTCACCAAATACCGGGGGTTAGACTCTTCTTTCCAAGCATGGGACTAGCTCGAAAAGAGTGGGGATTATGTACAACCCCATATTCGATGAGTGCCCCCCTCCCAATAAGGCAAAGGATCCTCATGCTCAGGCTGCTAAAGGTAGGAAAGTGGGGTAAGCAGACCCACACATGCCAAGAGAAAGTTAAGGCCTTTCACCAGGTCGGGCGAAAGGGCTTTCGCCCAGGCAAGCAGAAGGATTATTAGGTTAGGCAAAAAGCTTATCACCAAATCAGGCGAAAGACAAGAGGATCCAACACTCGGCCTTTGAGGAGCTGCGGGGGGAATGCTCAGCTCACCCCAGCATTCGCTTCTTCTGTCGAGTGCCTTTATTGGACACTCGCCTAATAGGGTCCAGTGGAAAATTACCTAGGTTTCCTTGAAGTTCTACAAAAAGCCTCTCAAAATAGTGGAGTTATGTTATTGGCAAACCCAATTGGGCTGCATATAGTAGAATGGAATAACAGAATTATGCTATTGGCATACCAAGTCCTGGAATTCTATAAATAGACCCTGTGGGCACCTTTGGAGGAGATCCAGTTCATTCTAGGCTTCTTCCTCCTTGGGATATTTTGGTCATGCTGCATAAGCCCTCTAAGGTGCCCAGCTCAGCTTTTGTCTTGCGAGGGGAAGCGCTCTAGAGATCTTTTGAGTGTGTGGTTGGACCTCCACGCAACAACCAAGGGTCAATTTTTTTGTTCCTAGTGACTGGTCAGGAGCCCAAGTTTGGGAGAAGTAGGTGCAAGTACCCCCTTAGGTCCGAAATCTCGTTGAGGCCGATGTTTTGCTTCAACACATGATATGGACCATCTTTAATGCATTTTAAATTAGGTTCATCCCTAAAAAGGTTTTAAGAGAATAGTTTACTAATTGTTTTGTAGTTAAGATGATCTAGTCACTTGTTCCATTGTACACAAAGAGATTCTTTCTCGTTAGCTACAAGACAAATAGGAATATAAAAATATAAATAAAATTTTAGCAATATACATTTCCACTCCTAATGCTTGAGAGAATTATCTACATGTTAACTGACTTTTTGAGTAGGACCAAATTCTTGTAGAATTCAATGGTATAGCCTATGTTACATGACTTATGCTTATGAGGTTGAGTTGCTACCCCTCTACATAAGCTACTGTTGTAAAAGATACTATGCCATTGGAAATCATATGATAGCCTTTAGTAACAACTCTATCTGAACTTCCAAAGATCACTTTTGGTCTATTTTTCATTCGGCCATAATTCTTTACATGCCTTTTTGTTCCATTCATGTGTCTGGAATACCCACTATACAAGTATCATAGAGGCATTTGATTTGCCTTTGGACATACCTGTAAGAAAGAACTAATTTACTTTAGAAACCCAACCAATCTTCTGTCCTTGGTTCATGTTAGCTTTTAGAATAGATTTTTGAATGAAAGAAACATTTGGAATAATTAACATTCTTTGCTTGAGGCATTATGTGATTATACCAACAGTCTAAGGCATAGTAGCCTATATTACCAAAACACAATCACGCATACCTATTATTGTTAAGCCAGAAATCCAAGATCCTCTCCAAGATGGCTAGCTTGAAAGCCACAGACTACTCCGTCTCATCCGGGGGGTTCGCGGCCTATTTTTCAACTAACCGCGCGGATAGACTTTTCTTTTTAGGCCTTTAGGCTTGTAGTCACCCGGTAGTCGCTAGATCATTGATGGCGCAGACTTATTCCCAATCCGCGCAATCAGGTCGCACGACTAGCAAGGTGGGTAGCGGTCTCTTCTCCAGCCCGCCGCTAGTGGGCAGAATATCCTCCCAAGAACCCGCCTAGACCAAGCCTCTCTCTAGTCTGCGTGCAACAAGTGAACTTTCTTTTTATTATGCAACAAATTCATACTCAGTCCGCACGACATGGCAGGGAATAAAATTCAGTCTGCATAGCATGGTGAGGACTCGCTCAGTTTGCTGGCAGAAGCGGACTCAACCTCAGTCTGCCATCAGGTGGCGGACTCACTTCAAATAGCAATAGTAGGCGACCAGCCTCCAAGTCGCCTAGCAGTGGATGAACTACCTCTAGTTTTCCTAGAAGCAGTGGGTGACCTGCTATCCGCCAATAGGTGGTGGGATCATTCTCAGTTCGCCCGAAGGAGGCGGACATGCTAGGCCCAACAACAGGCGAGCTTTTCTTCAGTCCATCAACATAGCGTGGAATCAACTTCAGTCCTCCATCAGGTGGCGGACTTGCTTCTTCCAAATAGCAGGCGAGCTCCTAAGCTCGCATAGCAGAGGGTGAGCTCCTTCTAAGTCTGCTAGTAGGTGGGGGATTTTCTTGCAGCTCGCCCAAACCATTGGGGGTGGCGTCATCAAGCCCAGTTCTTGGAGTCTCGTCCTCAAGCCTATAAATAAGCCCCCATACCTCTCATTGAGGGGGAGACATTCGGGGAGCAACCTTGGCAACAAACCCTACGGATATAGTTTCTTAACCGCCAGGAACATCCACAGACTTGATTCCAAGTCAGTCCGTGCGACATCAGCGTCCAACCCTTGAGGTTTGGAGACTTGAATTGGCCTTTCCAGCAAGTCCTTCATCAACCGTATCCGGGCAGGCTTAGCGTTTAACCCGTATGGACATGCATCTTTTCCTTACACTGCAATAACAACCTCAGTGACCTTCTCCGTTAGACCGCCTCGTCAGGTGACCTGAGGTAGATAGCCGTAGAATAGACAGTCTGCGCAGTCTTGCGACCTTCGAGCTCAACCAACGTGGCCTCTGGCAACTTCTTTTTCTAGCCGACAACTTCTCTTGTCTCTTGTTTTTCTATGTAAGGGATAGAGCTCAAGCTGTAACACTGATTTTTAATAAAAGGAAAGCCCGTCATAGGAGTGGTATTTTAGCCGAGCCGGGCGAATTCTGTTGTTGTCGTTGCCAGCATCCCCCCTCTCTCTATTACTCTTCTCCACCTCTCTCTTGGCCCTCAACCTCTTATCCTAACCGTCAAATTTACCAATTGTTTGACAGTCCTCATCACCTTCCTTGTCCCTGCATCTCGGATCGAACGTGTACACTTTCGAGCTCATAGAAAGTCGCATTTGTGGCATCAAAAATTGTACCTTCTCTTTTGAATAGTTTTAAGTGTGGGATGTGCATGCTCATGATCAGAAGAGTAGTTTTTAGCATTCTTTTCATTTCTTTGAATAATCAGGTGATTGTGTGTATAATGCTAAATGGGTTACACAACCACTGGATTTCTCTTAGAAAAAGTATTTTGATGAATGACCTTTTCCTTACCCTTTAGTGTTGGAGTTAGGGTACCAAATACAAAAGGTGTATAATTTTCGATTTGTGTTTCTTCAAGTGCAAATTCAGTGCACATAACCCAAGGTCTCTTCTTCGTCTACAGTGATGAGCATTGCTAGCCACACTGGTGGAACATCTATTTTTCCAGTGACCATACATGTTTTCATGGTCATAGCTATTAGATGGCAGCAAAACCTTTTGGAAGGTGGTTTGTTGTACTTGAGATTTTCCATTATTGCACTTTTTGTATCAGCCTTCTTCTATATCATACACCACCTCTATATTGTGCAGAAATGCTATCAATGATAGGCCATACAATTTGTGGTTTGGAAAACTTAGACACTCGCATCTTATGATTGAGAAGCTTCTTTTCATGATCCATATTGATATTTTTCTTATTTCTTATGGTTCCATAATGATCTTTTTCATATTCCTTATGCTAATTCTTTGCTCATTTGAGTCAGCCTTTCAGTTGTCTCATTACTTTTAGACTTAGCAAGTTTCAGAGATTCAATCTCCTCAGCTTGCTTCTTAAGAAGCTTCTTGCTCTTCATTAGTACTTCAAAGATAGCATCATATTTGTTAACCATATTATTGAATTAACTTTTAGATTAATATTGACCCTCATCATCAGATGATGAGCATGCATCTGAATCAACATTAGTTTCATTTTTAGATTCTGATAAAGATATAGAAGCTTTAATGGTTACCTCATTAGGATGAGTGTCATCCTGATCTTCCTCATATGTCATGGCCATAACACCCCATTTGTAGATCTTCATTGTCATTATTAGACAATGATAAAGGAGCCCTGATGCCCACATTGGAAAAAGAATATTCCTCTTCTTCTAATAGAGCAACAAGCCCAATAAAGGCTTCTTCATCTTCTGAGTCAGATGATTTTGAGTCACCCTCATTCCAACTCTTCTACTTATTTACTAAGAAGCTTTTCTCAGACTTCTTGGCTCTATAGTACTTCTTTTCACTTGCTTTTTTTCATTCTTTTCTCTTTATTGGGCAGTCAGCACTAACATGAACATGCCTATTACAATAATAGAAAATGATATAATTATTAAAATGATTCTTCTATTTAGAACTATACTTGTCCCCCTGGGGACTCTCCTTGATTTGTCTAAGCTTCTATGGAGCTTCTTTAAGTTGGGTGTGGAAGAAGATTTGTTCTTCCATTATCTCCTCCTGCTTAGTATTCTTTTGAACTTCTTCGAGAATAGTACAAGTTCTCTACTAGTTAGCACACCTTCAGAAGTGCTAGACTCAGAGCTTTCTATATCAACATCCATTCATGGAGGTGAAGTGGTCTTTTATTTGTTTCTCTTAGGGCTTTTAACTTTGGAAGCCATAGGTTTTTCCTTGGAGTGGGATCTGGCAGCTTCCTCATCTTCCTTCCATATATTAGGCTGCATCTCATAAGATATCAGCTTCCCAAATAGAATATTTGACTAGATGTTTTCCAAATTCCCCAACTTCCTTATGGAAAATATCTTGATGTCCCACTCTTTATTGAGGTATCTCAAGAATTTTTCATTATGATCATAATTTATGGATTGTTTGTCATGAGTATTCAGCCTATTCACAACATTGGAAAATTTTTCATTGCAATCAACAATTGAATCTTTATTCCCTTGATTGAATGCTTCATATTCCTGATTCAATAAGGATTTTTTATCATCCCTTACCTCCTCAGTGTCTTCCATGTAAACAATCAATGTATCCAATATTTCCTTCACAGTTTAGCAATGGATAAGATTTTGGAAACTGGATTCTATTATGGCACATACAATTATGTTCTTGGCCCTTTTGTCCAGTGTGGATAGAACTATCATCTCTAGACATTTTTGAATATTGCTTTAGCACTCTCTGATTAGCATCTATGGAAGAGACATTCATAGAGATGAATGGTCCCTCTTCAACAATGATTTAAATTCTAGACTCAGAACCTTCAATAAATAGTTTGACCCTCTGCTTCCAGATTTCCAATGTTTCCATCTTACAGATGGGTAATTTCATAGAGCTTAACTCCTTATATATAAGTTATAGTGTTATACTCTTTGAAACTGTGAGGAACTTGTTCAGCTATTTAGCCTTTTTGAACAAACTCCCTCTAACACAACTTGAAAGTTTAAAGGGTGTCTAATCTCCTAAATGGGATGTGAATATGTGTTAAAAAATTTTTGATCCTTTTTAAAATTTCCAGATAGTTCTAGCTCAGAAAAGGAAAAAAAACACATCACAGATTACACATAGATTTTATAGTGGTTCCTCAAATTATGGTTACATAAACTGTCCCCCTCCATCTATCTAATAATGTGCTAGACAAGGCCAATTGCTCTAGTATCTGAAATTTAATAATCATATTGCTCAGAGTTCTTAACCCCTACAGGTCAGGAATATATCAAGTCCCCTACCTCAGATCCACTTCTTGGATCACACCTCAGGCGCATACAGCAACCCAAACTCCGAGTAAGAACACTGTTATAGCTCAAATTCAACAATTAAATCCTACCACAGGTCTATATAGTACCCTACCTTAGGCTTACAACAAATCCCTACACTCAGGCCTTTTCTATAGCCCTACACTTAGGCCGTCAGCATAGCCCTACCATAGATATCAGAGATATATTACAAAAACAAAACTTAATAAGTTTGTTCACGGAGTTTTGACTTAATAATTATATTACTTTTATATCTTGGAGTCTTCTTAGATTTTTTGAGTAGAAAGCCTTCTTCAGTAATAGCACTGAATTAATTAACAGACATGACATTATACCAGGATAAATGCTGAACTTCTTTGTGAGTAGAAGTCTTCTTGCTCTCTAGAGTGAGAGCCTTCTTTGTTCTTGAAGTTTGACTTCTTCTTTTGAAAAGCTGACATTACTATTGTATTGCTTTTGACGGTCGACAAGCTCTACTTTCTGAGTTTGCGGTATTTTTCACAAGGTTCACTTACCAAAGTTGGGGTTTACTGACCCTATTTTATCCTTTTATATCTCTGACTATTCTAACATTCAAAATCTTAGAAAATGTGTTGGTACACTTTTCAATTGGATTGATTTGACATTTGCTTTTGACGTTTCTTCTAATTCAAATACCGCATGTTTATCAGAGTTGACTTCAACAATATCATTGTATGATGTTCATATACACAAATATATTATAGTGTGTGTGATGTATACACATCGATATTACACTTAGAAAGAAATTCTTCTTTACTCTGACTAATATCACAATGATATCACTATGTGAGTGTTGTACACACAATGATATTGTACTCAAAGTGATTTTTTGGCAAACTTGAACTCACCTTTGACTTTAGCTTAACCATCATATTTTATCTGTCATTAAAGACAAATTTGCAAGCCCTTCAATTTTTGTGATCAAGGCTATCTTTGCATGTCCATCCCTATAACTTCATCACCTACTTCAAGGTGAAATTCTTGGAAATAAATTTCACCTTAGTATCACTAATCTGAAATCTCCTTATTTTTGTGATGACAAATGGTTTTTATGGCATATATAACAAATCCACTACTTCTAGCATTCATAAAACTGACATTAAGTCCTCTGTTAAGTCTAGTAGAAATAACATTTTTGTGCTCTACTAATCCCAATGATATTTCACTTGGACTGGTATTGACTTTTGAACTTGAATAATCTTGGTCTACTCTGACCTTCAGACATATTAAGGTTATTTGATATCCTATTCTAACATCCCAGCTCTTGTCACATCAGATACATGGCTTAGAAGGACTTTCATGTTCTATTATTGAGCTCGCATAACGATATCATTGTGTGTTTCTTGTTAATACAATGATATTTGACTTAAAATAGCTTTTGCTTTCCCTTCAGTGTTTACATAATGATACCATTGTGTGCAACCTGTCAATATGATGATATTCCTACTGAACATAGTGATACTACACTTAGACTATTTCTGAGTGCTGAACATTCATATTATTGGTCTTTATAAATCCTACATGAGACATAAAAGATAATTATGAAATACATTTGTACTTATCATTGAGTCGAGGACTAATTCAAATCTCGAAATATTGTGGGCATTGTTCACAACAGATCCTTCGAGAAGCACATTAGTCTAGGTATTTTAATCATGTAGGAGTCGTTAAAATGTGTATTGGCCTACGCCGCAATCTATATTGGCCTGATATGAAAAAGGATGTCACAGTCTATGTAGCGCACTACCAAACCCGTCAGATGGTAATGGCAGTGTAAAAATCAAGGAGGATTATTGCAACCTCTTCTAGTACCAAACTTGAAATTTGATAATATTTCGGTGGATTTTGTCCATGGTCTACCAATATCACGAGTAGGAAATGATCATATATGGTTCGTATTAGATTGCCTCACCATAGTACCCCGGTTTATAACAAACCGACAAAGTGATGGTGATGATGTGCTAGCCAGACTCTTTATAGAACAAGTATTCTGATTCCATGGAGTGCCCAAAATGATTGTCTTTGACCAATGTCAGAACTTATGAATTCATGGCGGTCTGGCAAATAAGACTGGCAGACAAGTTAGGTGGTCTGGCGGATAGCAGTGGCGGACAGGTTTGCAGTTTGGCAGTTTACTCTTGGTTGTTTGCCTCTCTAGAATGTCCGGTTTTTTTACCACACAGGTAATGGAGTTTTTCAAGACATATGGAGCCCAGATTGTATGGCGATCTGAATAGGCAGTCAGATCTACCGCACTGATAACTTAGTCATGGTGGTCTGGCAGATCTGGTCATGGTGGTTTGGCGGACTGGCAACTTGGACTTGTGGTCTGGTGACTTTCTAAGGTTCACTACAAGTAGTTGTTACGACCATGGTATGGTGGTCAGCAAAGGCAGCCTAGTTGCGAACTAACAGTTTGTATTTTCCTACCCACTACAGGAGGTCTTATGTGCTTACCGAGACTAAGTTTTGCGATCAAATAGTGCTAGTAATTGTGCTATGTATGTTAAACTCTATCTTAACCACCACGGTTACCCTGGTGTGAGTTGCCTCATTGAAGTCGGATAAGGACCATAGCAAGTTTGTTAGTATATTAAGTTATAATCGTGCAGTAAGGTTTGTCTAACAGCGCAGTCCGCATGACCTATTTTTTTGTCCGCCTAGTCGCATGTGACATGCATTGTGTATTCTCTCACTTGTTTCTCTCTCTCTCTCTCTCTCCTATTTTATATAAATAGGGGCATACCCTTGTATTATTCAACTTTCTTGTGTAATAATTTTCAGATTATTTAGCACTTTCCTCACATAGTATCTATAACATACCATTTTAGACAAGACTCCTAAGAGTGGTTTTTTCATGACCAAGTCATGACAAAACACTAGAAAGCCCAAGGAGGCCATGTGACACGAGCTCAAGGTGAAAATCACCTTGGTCTGCAAATAGTAGGTTAAAAATTTACTTAAAATAGGATTTTGGCTCGGGTTTTTAGTGTGTCGAGTTCACTCAACGTCATGGGCCGAATGGCGTTGAGTGCATTGAGTTCACTCAACGCCATCTTATTCAGGCAGGCTTTGGGCTCGAGCATTGACTATGTCGAGTGCACTCAACGCCATAGGCCGAATGGCGTAGAGTGCGTCGAGTACACTCAACGCCATAATATTTAGGGATGATTTTGAGGCAGGCGTTGAGTGCGTCGAGTGCACTTAACGCCAAAGGCTGGATGGCGTTGAGTGCGTCTAGTACACTCAACGCCATAAGCTGAATGGCGTTGAGTGCGCTGACTGCACTCAACGCCACCTTACTTTGGCTGAATGGCGTTGATTGCGTCGATTGCACTCAATGCCATAAGCTGAACGGCGTTGAGTGCACTGACAGCACTCAACTCCATCTTACTTGGGCAGAATGACGTTGAGTGCATCAGTGCACTCAACGCCTTAAGCTGAATGGCGTTGAGTGCGCTGATTTCACTAAACGTCATCTTGCTTATGCTAAATGACATTTAGTTAGCTGAGCTCACTCAACGCCGTAGGCTGGAGGGCGTTGAGTGAGCTGAGCTCAACTGAGCTCACTCAACGCCATTTTACTTAGAATTTTCCTGGCGCTTTTGGTCTGTTTGCTGGTTTAGATGAACCGGGCTATTTCGTGAAGTTGGCCATGATGTGTTAATATTGTCGTTTCTCTATTAAAACCATATTTAGTCTTATTTAAATAAATATTAACCGGTCAAATGGAAGTATGCCACGTGGCTGGCGGTTATGAAAATGAAAAGCCACAGCCATGGCCGAGAGTCGGCTTTTATGGTCACTAATATTGCTTGAATGCCTTGGCATCCTTTCACTCCACTTTAATGGCTGTATTCAACTCCCCTAGGGAACATGATTCTTTCCATCCGTTACCTTGCTGTTTTGAGCCATATTCATACCCCCCACACCATGGCTGAAATTGCTTTAAGGGTCCATAAATGGCCACCATCAGTTAGACCACTCCCCTTCCCCATTTTTCTGATTTAAAAGCTTCCCTAGACCACAAGCCTTCGTTTCCACACCTTGACTGAAGGAGACAAGAGATTTCTGCATGTTGTTGAAGAGTGTCGGTGATACCTCCACTGCTCATGGCCTTCCGTCGATCGGCACGACTCCAGCCCGCGAACAAGGTCCTCCCCTCCTCTCTCTCTCTCTATGGGTAGATCTTAGCCTTCTTTAGGATTAAGAATCGGGCTCAACTGAGCCCGGTCGGGAAGAGGTGGTCTTCCTGGTTATTTCTGCAAAAAAAAGACATGTTGGGTTCGCCGAAAAACACAACTCCGGCGGCTGCGCCACCGCCTGGCAATGGTCACTGCCTCAATAGAGGTGGTGGTGGCAGTGGCCGACCAGGGAGGAGGCTGGTTGGCCGATGGCAGCGTCTGGAATGCGCTCTAAGTCGGGCTAATCTCAGCCCATGGCTGGAGGAAGAAGACGATCCCAGCGCTGTTGGATCTACATCAAGATGTGTGCTGATTAAATTATTAATTCCTTTTATCCAAATTTCTGTCCCGTTTTCTGGATGATTCTTGAAATAATTATTAATAATAGGTAGGCCCCTCTACTGGAAATATGACCAACATAAATGTTGTAGGCCGTGAAGTCTAGTTTTATTTAAAATTTATTTGTACAAATTTTGGTAAGTGGTTCGACCACAGCACCCATTTATGTGGAGTCTATACATAGGCTAGACAAGATAGTATTTTGAATGCCCCCACTAATCCAGCCATCTAAATGACCTGAACTGTTGGATGGGGCTTAATATTACATATACCTAGAACATATCCATAAATGAGGATTTTTGGGAAACATTTTCCTTTAGTTTTTGGAAAAATTTAATAATCCTTATACAATTTAATTAGGGGTCTTAAATAAATCAAAAACCACCAATATTTTGGAGGGTGATCTTCGGGGATGTCATAAGGCTCTGGTAAAAATATCAGCCCAGTTGGTTTTGATATGAATAAGATTTGGGGTGACCAAAGTTTGGTCTCCTAAGGGATAAATTAGGGCAAGGAGTATTTGGGGCTTGGAAGAGCCAATTCTCACCCAAATGGGTTTAGACCTTGGCCAGAGCCCCATGGTTTGTAAACACACCCTCTCATGGAGTTTGAGATGGATTGAGGTTGGTTCGCCCTAGGACCCTAGTTCAAACCCTAAGGATGGATTTTGGGGGTTTGTGAAGGACATAGGGTGATATGTCCTTGTATGGACTTGGTATTTAGAATAAATACTTATAGGGTGGTTAAAGGCCCTAGGAAGTGATTGGGTAGTGGTTGGACCCAAATACCCCACCTAAACCACTTTATAAGTATTTAGGTCTTTACACCCTAGGAATTTTATAATGAGTCATGTGACCTTGATTCATAGTGAAACTTTGGCTGGAGTGTTTCCATAGTGATTTTCATGTCTGGAAATTTTGTTAAGCATTATAGATCAATAAATATAGTACTTAGTTTACAAACCATCAAATTATACTTTCAACTTAAGAATTTCTTATGAATTAACCACTCACTGGAATCTTATGAAATTTAGTGTGAGAACCTTTTATGATGTTATAAAGCTTTGTAGATTTTTGTGGAATTTTTGAATGTATTGTTATATGGGTTGCTTCACAAGTGATACTTTTCATGTAAAACCATTTGAATTAATTTTGGTACCTAGTAAGCTTGAAAAATTATGATATTTGCTCAGAGGTCCTATTTGGTCACCCTAAGATTTAGTAATTTTTCTATAATTATCTGATAATAAATTGTATTACTTCCTTCTTTATTCTTGATGGTTGGATTATCATTGGATTAATTAATTAGAAGCCAAAGGATTTATGGAAAATTATGGAATTTTATATTTATTTTTAACTCTCCGTTATCTAGTGTTCATAAATTTCTTGTGGCTATTACTTGAGAAAATATTGTACATCATGTTCAATTCAAGCATGGATTAGATTGGAAAGAAATTAATTAAATATCAAACAAATTAGGAAAAATGTGAATTTCTGGATTTAGCCTAATTATGTCATTATAGACTCCCAGTAAATAACTTAGGTCATTTGGATAAATATTTCAAGTACTTCCCATTATATAGATCATATAGCTTAGGATTGTCTGCGTTTAGAAAAAACTGCAGGAATCATGTTATGGTGCAAAATGATCTTAGGGAGATGGCATATTAGTGTATTGGTTTGGCAAGTGAATAGGAGGAGTAGAGTGTTGGAATGGCTAGTGTTAAGTGGTGTCCGGGATCGACGAAGGATCATCTTTTCCGTGAAGAGGAAGAGTCAAATACACTAGGTTTAGACCAAGTATAATATTTAATGGGATCGGGATAAGGGTAATAACCAATAATATTATGTGCCTTGCGAAAGGGAATGATGGGCTTCAGCTACCATCATAATTCCTAGTGCCCTTTGAGAGCCCTTCACGGTGTATGTCGGGGGTAGTCCTGGGCTAACGTAAACCGTAGGTGTAATAAACAACAAGAGCAACTAATATAACTAGGGTTTCACATTCACACACCCCGGTAGCTAGGAAGGTTGAATAGGTTTGTTTGATTGCCATCCGGACGGTAGCCTCAGAAGGTAGATGCACGAACGGGATAGTCCGGGGAGCCGGGGGCTCGAGGGTTTGGATACAAAATAAGGTGGTGGGTCTTTGGTATTTGACAGTCATTCACACCGACATCGGTACGTTGACTCGGCGGTGTGGGACACTTAGCCAAAGAAAGTCTGTTTGATAAGCCATCACTAGTACACGAATACTCTAGGTTGTGTTCTTCTAGGGGCGTACGGAAGTGAAAAAGTTCAATTGTCTACCTAAATCATCTAGAGGGGGTGAATAGGTGAGTTGTGCATATTTTTGCGGAATAAAAATTTAGAGACTATGAACACAGATCAATCAAACATTCACAGACGACAAAAGATTTGTAGTGGTTCCCCAACCTTGGGTACGTCCACTTTCCCTCACTGATCCAGCAAACCACTAAAATCGAATATTCCACTATCTCGGATTGAAAAACCAATCCTACGTCTCGGAACAACGTTCCTACAAACTCGATCCAAACAGATCTACACTCGGAAGGTAAAATTTCCTACAACTTGGAGAAAATTCTCCTACAAGAAATAAGTTGAGATAAATAAAAATACAAACAGTAATCTTCAAATCTTGAAACGATTTGCCTGGATCTTCTTCTTGTAGACGTTGAGGCTTTATCAGAAAAGTTGAAGAAGAAATCTCGGCAAAAGTTAGATCTGATAATTTCTCTTGTCTTCACCAGATCGGAGAAAGATGATGAAGAACGAACAGAATATCTCGATCTCGAAATCAAACTTGATTTGAATCTTGAAGTCGAAACCCTAGCCCTGGTGCGAAGGAGATCGTCGGCAGTGGTGGCAGCTTTCTTCTTTGAGAGAGAAACGCGATTCAGAATACTTTAGAATAATCTGACGGCTTGATTGAATATGATTATTAGCATTAGGTTTGATCGGTCTTGACAAGACCTATTTATAAGATATCCCCTTAACGGTCATAATTAATATTAATGATGTACACGTGGACCAATCACGTCAACGGATTTGAAAATCCCGTCAAATCTTGACTTAGAAAAATTTCTGAAAAACTGACTAATATACTCGAGTCATCATATACCTACTCGAGTACTTGAAGTCATTACTCGATTAAGGGAGAAAGAGACTACTCGAGTATTTACTTAGAAAAATATCCAGAATTCAAGAGGAGATACTCGAGTAAATAAAGACGTACTCGAGTGCTAAGCTGATTGCTCGAGACAAAGAAATTGGACTACTCGATTATAAGACTTGTTACTCGAGTGAGAGAGTTCAGCTACTCAAGTGAGTAGAAGAAGTACTCGAGTAAGATACTTAGAGAAATTTCTGAGAAAGGAAAACGAGATACTCGAGTACTGAAAAAGAACAACTCGAGCGAATGATATCTACTCGAGTATATGGATAAACTACTCGAGTAAAGTACTTAGAAAGTTTTTCTGAGATAGAGGGAGAGAAATACTCGAGTATAAACTCTAGACTACTCGAGTAGTATATAGACTACTCGAGTATAGGAATTTAACTACTCAAAAGGAAAGAATCTACACGGGTCCCTTACTTTTATTACTTGAGACAAATAACTTAACTAATCGAGTGTAAAAACTGACTACTCGAGTATTTAACTTAGAAAAATCATGAGAGGAGAAACTGGTGACTCGAGTAAAAGAATTCAAACACTCGAGTACCATTTCACTTACTCGAGTATGAATACATCTACTCGAGTAAATGACTTAGAGAATTTTTCTTCATTTAAATTCTTTTCTTCAATGAGGGTCACCAACACTTCTATGTCCAATCAGTCCAAGTTCTTGTAATATGAAGTGTATCCCAATAGAGAGGATACACATGGGTCAACACCATGGATCACACAATGAGGGATTACATTGTATGGTCCTGTGTTTGATGACCCATTGTAGACTGAAATTGGTCTACACTTGGCAATATAGTCCTGCAAACACATAACTAAAGTAAGAGATCAAATACAACTTAATTCATCTTAGTTCAATGGTGACTTTGTACAAATCTGAGTAATTGTGGTTCTAATAGCCAACTGGAAGGGCTAGAACCGATAAAGTGGATACCCGTCTAGGAGTGTGGGGCCCGACCCACTGTCTCAGTTTGCCACTACGGAGGTTCCTTGGAGTGAAGCTAGCTGCCTGAATAGGGGGAACTAAAGGTCTGTGCGCATAGAGTCATGTGCGTGAGTTGCACTTGTATGAATCATGGCATAGCATTTCACTACACTCATATTTGCATACAACCGATACCCTTACCTATAAATCGGTATTGGACTTTTTATATGGTGGGAATCTTGTAGAAGACCCCTTAACTTATAAGTTTGTATGGGCATTCATATAAGTTAAGGTTTCTCACTTAGTTGGTTTCTACCTTGTCTTTTATTACATTTGCTACTTATTTTACTTATTTACTTTACTGCTCACTATTGTAGAACTGCTAGATTTTACTTTTCTTACTTAGATGATATACAACATGAATAACAGCTAGATTAGTTCCACTATCATCTGCTTTGCTAACTCTCCACCTTTGTAGCTTCCCTTTCCACCTCTCTGCTTAGTGCTTAGGAGCCGTGGGGGGAGGGGTAGGGATGATAGGACTTAGTCTTTATGACTTATGGTTGTCGGACCACAACATTACAGGAGCTCCGGATGGGGGGCAGGGACCAGCAGCCCAAAAACCAGAACCAGCGGAGTACGGTGCACATGGAGGTGGGCCAGTCTAGTTCCGGAGCACCAGTGATAAGCTCAGTGAGTGTTTAGTACAATCTTGTAGCTTTCGCGAAAGAATGTAGTAAGTATTTGATGTACCGGGCTTAAGCCCGTTTATATTTCATTTGTACTGATCTTTTGCGGTACTCCCTTTTATATATATATTGACTAGCTGTGATTTTTATTTAAATGTGATTTTGTGGACATGTTTACATTCAGTGTATATTTACTTCTCTTTCTTGTGATCGAAAATGCCGGAAGAATTGGAGTTTTTTAGTGGCGGCCTTCCCGAGTGTCGGTGCCACTGCAAAACGGCAATTCTGGGCTTAAGACCCCGGTGGTTTTAAAAAACAAGGGGTCTTACAAGTGGTATCAAAGCAGACCTTGATCGAAAGAGAAGTTGTCAACAAAAACCTTAGGATACCCCCGTGCGAGCTTAGTTTGCAGACAAACTAGCAGCGGAAGCAGTGGTGTGCCCAAAAGGAAAATCACATGTAAAAGTCCAATCTTACTCTTTCTTTTATTCCATTCGTACGCTATCTAACAAATAGAATTTTCCTTTTAGCCTGCGACGGACCATACTCCACTGCAGGGGACCCCTCCGACTCCGAATATTATTCCACCTTCGCAGGCTCCTGCTCCGTTTCAGCAGACAAAGATGGGGAAAAACTGACAGCCATTCTGGAGGCCTTCAGAGCTCAGTAAGCCCCGGCTCCACAGCCAAACCCCTGGGCCAACTGGATGAGTGTCTTCCGAAGACATTCCCCTCCATCCTACCTGGGGACGGAGTCGGTAGTTCGCATTGAGGAATGGTTAGGCACCATCTATGAGATGCTTGCGGGGATTCGATGGCCCACCGAGGAGGCAGTTGCTTTAGCAGTCTCCTGCCTGGAGTCACATGGAAATAGGTGGTGGAAGTCATAGTTGGAAACCACTTTTGTGGGTATGTATTGCACAGATATTACTTGGGAGGAGTTTAGAGTAGTACTCCTAGGACATTTCGTACCTCAGTCAGCGAGGGACAAGCTGGAGGATAGGTTCCTGTGGTTGAGGCAGGGGAATATGACGGCGCTGGAGTATTATCAGGAGTTTACTCACCTAGCCCGATATGCGGACGCTTATCAGTTGGAGGACGCGCTATGGCAAGAGGTTCTACAAGGGGCTGCAAGATGACACGAGACAGGCCCTCCTCTTCGTCTTTGAGGGAAGTTTGGTCGAGGACATGTCCGAGGAAAAGGATATCAGGTCAGAGGTCGCAGGCCAGAGAGGGAGCAGGTGTATGCCTTAGACCTTGCACAGCCCCGGAACCCGGAGCAGGTTATAGCAGGTATGCCAGTACATTTAATTCTTTCCTTCCTAGGAACTAGTTTTCACAGGCATATACTAGTTAGAAATTAAGAGAAGAAAAAAAACTATAACTAGAATACTAAGACACTTAATCACTTCATGCATAGTTTTCATCAGCGGTAAGCCCGCTCACACGCTCTTCGATACCGGTGCTTCGCACTCGTTTGTGTCGGAAGATTTCGTGAAAGGACTGGCAGGCGTGGAGCAGTTCACCGGAAAGGTGATGAGGGTGCATCTACTCGATGGATCACAGCTAATGACCTCTGCTCATTGTAATATGGAGGCAGAGATCGGGGGGAAGGCGAGGCACCAGCGACTATCCTGAGTATGTCAGACTATGATCTTATCCTGGGCATGATATGGTGAAAGTGAAGGGATAGATACTACTCTAGAGGGGGGGGGGTGAATAGAGTTATCAAATTTTGCACTAGACAAAACTTGAAGGTCTACCCAACTCCCTTGGAGTGAATTGCGGAATTAAAAGATTATAGATATAGAATTAACCCTATAGCCTAACACAAGTGTTGTGCACAAACTCAAGCTAACTGTAATTACAGTTAAGGCTTGGAAATCCTAATAAGCAACAAGCAACCTAGTTATATCTAATCACAGCCACAATGCAGGAATTAAAATAAGCAAGCCAGACGACACAAGGAATTTAAGTGGTTCCCCAAACAACTTGGGTACGTCCACTCTTCTACCACCAAGGTAGGAATCCACAACAGGTTTTTGATCAGGTGCCCTGCCACCACAAGATCTGCTTCAGGTAGATCTAGATACCCTTTAGACTTTTGATCAGGTGTCTAAAAACCAACAACAGGTTTTTGATCAGGTGTCCTGCCACCAAGAGATACTTTTGAAGGGAGTAATAACCCTATACAGGAGGGGGAAAGAAAGTTAAAATGTCTTCTCTATTTTACAATAGATTAGAGAAGCACAAAAACTTGCACTGAGCTAGAAAGCTCTAAAGAATCAAGGCTCCCCCTGGCTCAAAGATGTCTAGGTGAAGTCTTGCTTCAGAGCAGAAAACTCTTCAGAAAGCTCTGAAGGAAAAACTACAAGAAGATAATAAATAATAAAATTAAAGATCTTCAAGCAGCTATGTTCTTCTTCTTCTTCTTCAAAAGAACTCTGAGTTTGAACTTCCTGAAAGCAGGAGAACTCAGGTTGAAGAAGAGTAGAAGATCTTAACACTTCTCAGTTAGATGAGTATTCCTGAGAGCAGAAGACTTGATCTTGATGAAGGCTTGAAAGCTTAAGTGAACAACTGGTTAGCTATTAGCTAGCTTGAATCCTTCTTCAAAGGGTCTTTTATATAACAACAGCAAGCAACGGCTCTCTTCAATTTGAATTACTTGTCTTCTTCTGAAACTTGAGACCTGGGCTACAAATAACACAGCAAAACAAACTCTGTAGCAAGACATCCTATAAAAGGAATAAACCTCTTTCTAAGAAGCTGCAGGATCAAATCAAATAACAGAAGGACTAAATAAAGTCACATCAGAGAAAAACTCTTTATAGCAGAAGGAAGACTTTTCAGTCTAACGGCTATAAAG
This sequence comes from Platanthera zijinensis, assembly GCA_039513925.1. Classification (NCBI taxonomy): domain Eukaryota; kingdom Viridiplantae; phylum Streptophyta; class Magnoliopsida; order Asparagales; family Orchidaceae; genus Platanthera; species Platanthera zijinensis. The sequence continues at coordinate 40,433,603 of CM077083.1, forward strand.
GACTGTCAGCAGATAAAGTAAAATACAGAGTCAGCTAATAAGACAAACAACTTTATCTGAAACGATTTGACTCAGGCAAAAAGGATGGAGCATATATATGCCTGGAAATATTATCATAAATCAACTGAAAAGATATGCCAGATAATGTATTAATTAATTAAATATAATAAATAAATACAAAATATAAAGGCAGACAAAAAGCGTCGAACGACCTTCGGAGATCGTCGACCGACGCACAGAGATCGTCGAACTATCGGACAGATAGTCGAACGATCCAGATAGTCGAACTATCAAAGGAGATAGTAGAACTATCATAGTAGATAGTCAAACTACCAGAAGATAGTCGAACTATCAGATAGTCGACCTATCAACAGATAGTCGAACTATCAGGGCAAAACAGATAGTCAAACTATCAACAGATAGTCGAGCTATCAGATAGTCGACCTATCAACAGATAGTCGAACTATCAAAAACAAATAGATAGTCGACCTATCAACAGATAGTCGAACTATCAGATAGTCGAACTATCAAAGAAGATAGTCGAACTACCAAGCGAGAACAGATAGTCGACCTATCAACAGATAGTCGAGCTATCAGATAGTCGACCTATCAACAGATAGACGAGCTATCAGATAGTCGACCTATCAACAGATAGTCGAACTATCAAAAACAAACAGATAGTCGACCTATCAACAGATAGTCGAACTATCAGATAGTCGAACTATCAAAGCAGATAGTCGAACTACCAAGCGAGAACAGATAGTCGAACTATCAACAGATAGTCGAAGTATCCACGCAGACTGAAAGTCGAACAACTGATAGACGATCATCGAACAGTTAGTCGACGATAGTCGAGCGGCGTTCGACGATAGTCGAACGAACAAACTACTTAACCAAATTCTTAATCTGGAAAAGTGAGGACTCTACAGCTAGACTACTAACCAATGACCATAGATATTTCTTGGGTCAAGGGACTAAAAGGACAAGACTAAACTCAAATCAAACTAGGGTACCAACAATCTCCCCTATTTAAGTTAAGTCTCTTAAAAAAACTAAAACACAGAGCTTGCTATAGAACACTATAATCAATACAGAAAATAGATAGCAATTAACTAGCAATTATCAAACAGATAGATAAATAACAGTCAAACAAAACTATGGATCAACAGAGTCAGGCTTAGATACAGAAGAGCTAGAAATAAAAGAAATTTTTCACAGAGGATCAATGGCCTCTAACTTAGACATCTTTAAATCTTGCAAGCCAATGATCTTTAATTCTGTAGTCCTTGGCACAACAGCTTCCGGGTGCTTTTCCATATATTTAGAAGGGTCAAAAACCTCAGGGTTAACCTGGAACTTTTCTAATTCCTTCTTTCTAAAAGTAGACATGGTGGTTAAGCCAGTAGTATCTTTTCCTTCAGCTTTTGCTTTCCTTATTTGAGCTGCTCCAACTAATTCGTGAAAACGAGCCATCCTAAAGTTAGGATCAAGCTCAGGACTTTCATAAGCAGTCTCAGAAGGAGCAACCTCTTTATCTTGATTAACTAGATAAGACATGGGAGCAGACTTAGCAAAGTTCTTGCTAGAAATTTTAAACAAAATAAACTACTTACCTTTTGAAACAATTTTTTCAGACTGCACTGGTATTGGGGAAGAAACTCTTTTCTTTGGAGAAGGAGGAGGGGAAAATGTTGGTCTTTGATACACAACCTCCTTCACTTGTCTTTGAGAACCAGAATAAGATCTGCCTTGGGAACATTGAGAGCTTTTCCTTGACTGAGGCAGAGAAGGTGCAGATTTTCCAGAAGATGCATATGGATTAGCCGAAAGGTTCCCAGAGGCTCCTGCACTGGGAGGTGGAGGAGGAGGACCTCTGGGAGTCCATCTTGAAACAGGACTATCATACCTCTTAGATCTTTTTCTCTCTTTCTGCTGGTTCTTGGAGAACCACATCCAATGTTGAAATTCTTTCGATTTGGGGTCAATTCCTTTAAGAATATAGTATGGATTATCATTGTCACGGCTGGGAGGAGGAGGAGCAATTGCTTTCCTTTTCTTTTGAGCAGCTTTCTTTTTCTTAGCATTCTCAGATAAATCAGAATCATCTTCATCATCAGAGTGAGATGATGGAGGATTATCATAAGGATCATAGGCTTCAGAAATAGCCTTTTCCTTTAACTTCAGATCAGATTTCTCTCTTTCCTCTTCTATGGCATCCTGAGCCAGAAGGAAATTTAAATCAAGTCCCGGGGAATCATCCCAAACATTTGACTTTTCAACTTGCAACACTTTTTCTTTTTCCTCTAACAAAGATTGAACTCTTTGCTTCCAAGCAGCTCTTGCTTTTTCTTCTTCCACACTCAGAACAGGAGTGTCATTTTTTATTTCATCTTGATTTCCAGACTCATCTTCTCTATCATCTAAAAATGAATCCAGTTCTGGATCTTCTTGAACCTCAGAAACATCTGGAGCAGCTTTAGAAACAACTGCTATAATCTGAGCAGCTAAATCTTCTTTAATATAATCGGTAGATTTATGAATACAAATCTGCTAAATAAGCTAGAATCATTCCTTCAAGGTATTCACAAACTATTAAATCAATTGACTCGTCAATAAAACGAATAAGTGAATTACCTTCATATTTGACCAACTCCCAAGACTCATCTAGGTAGGATGTAATAATCCCTTCTAGGAAATGGGCAATCACGGGAGAGGTGAGATCTTCTAAGCAAACTTTCACAACAAATTCAGATAACATAATAGCATCAGATATTTCCTTTTCCGATAACATAGAAACTGATTCTTTTTCAGCTGGAGCAGACACTACTTGAACTGTCATCACAGTATCTGTTACTGTTGGAAGGGAGGAAGGAGGCTCTGAGGCATCTTCACAGAACATCTCCACCTGCCTGATTTCAGTGGAAACTGAAACCAGGCCCCTTGAAGAAGAGGGCTCAGCAGATTTGGATAGTGATTTGATGGAAGCGGTTAAGGTATCAATGGAGGAGGCAAGTGGAGCGATTGCCTCTTCAATCATGGTTTTGATTGAAGGGGTAATCAACTCCATAATGCTGGAGATGAGTTCAGGAGTTATCTCAAAAGAAGATGGAACTGCAGTGGATGGAGATGCAGCAGAGATGGTTGTAGTGTTGGGATGAGCAGGGGTGTGGACTGGAGATTGAATTGGAGATGGAGCAGGAGAGTTAACAGGAGTGTTAACTGGAGAATGAATGGGAGACTGAGGAGGTGTTGGAATCCTCTCAGATCCTAACAAATCAAAACTAGGAGCAGATATCCTAGCCTGATGAGAAGGAAGAGGAGATGCTGGAGGGGAAGGAAGAACAACCGTCGTTGTTTCTCTAACAGGAGAAGGGGAAAGTCGTACTTCAGCTGAAGTTGATGGAACTTTAACTGAAGCAGACTGCATAGCAGAAGATGAGGGAAGGGAAAGAGCTGAGCCAGCTTCTACAGGGTGAGGAGCGACCGAATCAGCCCTGGTGCTCTCTGATGTCGCTGGAGCAACCCCTGTGAGAGCGGGTTTCACAAAGGTTCTCTTCCACTTGGAGAACAGGTTTGGGTCCATCTTCTTGCTTGCATTTATTGTTATTGCGGTGGAACTCAGCAGCTGGGGATACTTTTCCTTCAGGAAAATTCCAAGAACCCTGCCTAGGGTAACCTCTTTCTTACCATTCTTTTTCCTTATCAAATCAAACATTACTCCCGCCCAATCAATCTTTTTCTGATTAACAATTGCACACATCAGTGCAAATTGTTGCCTTCTTATATTGTCATGAGCAGAGTGCTTTCCGAGGAGCACTTTTCCAACTAACTCAGCGAGAAACTTAATCTTGAAAGGGAAATTGACCTTGAGCAGCTTCGTGGGAATGCCCTCTGCATGTCCCAGCTCAACTAACATTCTTCCAAATTCTTGAGCATCTTGCTCATAATCATCTTCACCATTTATCAAACCAAAAACATCAGTCAGAACGGCCGGAGTTAAATTACCTCTTCTCCGCCGATGGTGCCAGTCATTGAATCGTCGGTGGATGACGAAATGAAAGCCCATTCCTTGATCTCGGGTATATTTAGCTTAATCCTTGATGACATTAATCTCTCTAGTCCTTGATCCCGGCACAACTGAAGAACTTCCACGATCCCTGCTTCGCAGCAACTGAATGCGTCAAAATCAACGCTGAAGCCTGCATCGAACTTTACAACTGCTAACACTGCGGGAGAAATCGCCATTGATTGCTGGAGAAAGTGCGAGAAGGACGGCGAAGACGAAGGGGACGAAGCGGCAGAAAATCGCAAGCGGGAAGACAGAATGCGAAAAGTCACGCTCCGTCGACGATAGAATAAAAGATCTTTTAACCTAGGTCGACTATCGACTTTATATTAGACCGGAGATAGTCGATCTATTAAAAAGATACTAGACCTGATAGTCGAATGACCGTTCGACGATCGGCCCAGAAGCAGAGTAGTCGAGCCATCATTCGACTATTTCTGGCTTCTCAAACAACAAGCTGTCGTCGTTCAGAGATCGACGATAAGCTCGACCTGTTCGACGATCTTCGAACGCCGGTCGACGATCTTCAAGCAGATAAGTTATCATTAACCAGAGGTCGACGATAGGATTAAACTGTTCGATGATCTTCGATCATCGTTCGACGATCTTCAAGCAGGTTTCAACATAGGCAGATATAGTCACACTTAGTCTCGTCCATTAATCATGCCTAGTTGAACTAAAAAGAACAGATGCTTCAGTTCATCTAAGGGCTTGGTGAATATATCACCTCTCTGAAACTCAGTGGATATGAACTCAAGACAGATCTTGTTCTTTTCCACACAATCTCTCAGGAAATGGTGCCGAATCTCAATGTGCTTCGTTCTAGAGTGGTGCACTGGATTTTGTGCAATTGAGATAGCACTGGTACTGTCACACATGATTTTGGTATTCTTGTGTGAGTAACCATAATCCACAAGCTGGTTTTGAATCCACAGGATCTGTGAACAACAACTAGCAGCTGCTATATATTCAGCCTCTGCAGTTGAAGTTGAGACAGAAGCCTGCTTCTTACAGAACCAAGAGACCAATCTCTCTCCCAGAAACTGACAAGTTCCTGAGGTGCTCTTCCTGTCAACTCTGCAACCAGCATAATCAAAATCAGAATATCCAATTAATTCAAATTCTGACTCAGCTGGGTACCAAAGTCCTAGATCTGGACATCCCTTTAGGTATCTCAGGATTCTCTTTAGAAGAATCAGATGAGATTCCTTGGGGTTGACCTGGAATCTAGCACAAAGGCATGCAGCAAACATTATATCAGGCCTACTTGTAGTTAGATATAATAGGGAACCAACAATGGCCCTATAATTCTTTTGATCAACTGGCTTGCCGTGATCATCAGAATCAATAACTACATTAGTAGCCATGGGTGTAGGCATTGCTGAAGCATTAGCCATCCCAAATTTCTTTACCAATTCCTTGGCATATTTGGATTGGGAGATGAAGATACCATCAGCATCTTGCTTAACTTGGAGACCAAGAAAGTAAGACAGCACACCCATACTACTCATCTCAAACTTAGAGTGCATCAGGTCAGAGAACCTTTTGCAAAGTTTGGGATCAGTGGAGCCAAATATAATATCATCTACATACACCTGAACTAACAAGATTGTGTCCTTGTGATGCTTGACGAAAAGGGTTTTTATCAACTACTCCCCTAGTGAAGTTGTGCTCTAAAAGGAAACTAGCTATAGTCTCATACCAGGCTCTGGGAGCTTGCTTTAGTCCATATAGAGCTTTCTGTAACTTAAACACATGTGAGGGCTGAGTTGAAGAAACAAACCCTGGTGGTTGTTCAACAAACACCTCTTCCTTAAGCTCACAATTCAGGAATGCACTTTTGACATCCATTTGAAACACCTTAAACTTCATGAAGGCTGCATAGGCCAAGAAGATCCTTATTGCTTCTAGCCTTGCAACAGGAGCAAAGGTTTGGTCATAATCTATACCTTCCTCCTGTCTGTAGCCCTGAGCTACAAGCTTAGCTTTATTCCTTACTATAATTCCATTTGCATCCAACTTGTTTCTATACACCCACTTGGTGCCTATGATCAGTTGGCCTTTAGGTCTTGGAACCAAAATCCAAACTTTACATCTCTCAAACTGATTGAGTTCCTCTTGCATAGCAATGATCCAGTGGGGATCTAGCTCTGCATCTTTAAAGGTGAGGGGCTCAACCTGTGAGAGGAAACAAGCGTGCATCACATCCTGTCTTAATTGGTGTCTTGTTTGCACACCAGCTGATATGTCTCCAATCACTTGAGATGTGGGGTGATCTCTAAGTGTGACAATATCAGCAGGTGGGATGTGATCTTCAGCAACAGTTGGGATTAATTCCTCAGGAGGAATTTGATCTACTGTTGGTGGAACAACAATTGCTTCTGCAATGTCTTCATCACTGTCTGATTCAGAGATCTGAAGAGTTGATAGTTGAAGAATTTCTTGAGGAGCATCAGGTACCTGCAATGAATTAGAGGAAGGAGAATTTTCTTTCTCCTTGTAAAACATCTGATGCTCATCAAAAGATACATGCACAGATTCTTCTATTTTACAGGTTGATTTGTTATAAACCCTATAAGCTTTGCTTACTTAGGAATATCCAAGCATGATTCCCATTGAAGCTTTTGCTTCAAATTTCCTAAGATATTCTTTATTGTTATTATGAATATAAACAACACAACCAAATACTCTAAAATAATTAATTTTAGGTTTCTTTCCTTTAAGCAACTCATAAGGAGTTTTACACTTAAGTTTGTGTATCAAACTTCTATTTAAGACATAATTGGCTGTACTAACAGCTTCTACCCAATAGGAGAGAGGCATGTTAGCATCTGCCAACAATGTGCTAGCAGCTTCAATGAGTGTTCTATTCTTCCTTTCAACTACCCCATTTTGTTGAGGAGTTCTAGGAGCTGAGAAGCTATGTTTGATACCTTCTCTCTCACAGAATTCTTGCATGTGAAGAGAGTCAAACTCAGTACCATGATCACTTCTGATCAAGGCCACATGAGTAGAGTACTCAGTCTGCACACATAGTAGAAAGTCTGTAAGGGCTTTGAAGTTATCAGATTTAGTTCTCAAAAAGAAAACCCAACTGAACCTAGAGAAGTCATCTACAATTACTAAGGTGTAATACTTCCCTCCTAAGCTCTGTACATTTATTGGGCCAAAAAGGTCCAAGTGTAATAGATACAGGATTCTTGGAGAATCACTCTTATTTACAGATTTAAAAGAGTTTTTGGTTTGCTTGCCTAGCTGACAAGCCTTGCATAGGCTCTCCTTCTTGTAGGGGCAAGAAGGTAAACCTCTAACAAGGTTGTGTTTAGATAACCTAGATATATTTTTAAGGTTAACATGACTAAGCCTCTTATGCCACAAAGAATTATTATTAATTGTTAGTTCATTAAACAGGCAGATTTCAGAATGAGTTGAATTGAAATCTACTAGATAAATATTACCTATTCTAATGCCTACTAAAATAATATTATTGTTTAAAGTAATATTGCAAGAAGAGTTAGAAAATGAAACCTGGTAGCCAGCATCACATAGCTGGCTGACTGAGATCAAATTGTGCTTCAGTCCTGTCACATATGCAACTCTCTTGAAAGTAACATCTCCAATAGTAATCCTGCCATAGCCTTTGTCTGACCACAGCAAGAATCTCCAAAGATAACCTTTGGGCCGAGCTTAGCTTTGAATTTTGACAGATGATCTTTATTTCCTGTCATATGCTTGGAACATCCACTATCCAAATACCACTTATTTTGAGTGATTGGATAGGCCTTCACCTGCAAGACATTTATTTATACAGAGTGGACCCAGGTAACCTTGGGTCCCTTGTTTTTCACATAAGAAAAACTGGAAATATATGAAAATGCAGGCTGAGGGTGATAACCTAGTGGGTGAGATCTCCTAGGTGGGATTCTCCATGCAGATGATGGGTCAACAAACCTAGGATTTCTATTTTCATTTAGGTTTCTATGGTACTGATTATGATTTTGAAAATCATATTGAAAACGTTGATCGACGTTCGACGATGGGCGCTCAGATCGTCGAGCTTCGTTCGACCATTGAGCTTCCGATCGTCGAGCGGCGTTCGACGCTCTTTGTATTTCTTTAAAAAATTTCTTTCTCTTTTCTCTCTTAGCTTTATTTAAAGTTTTATTAACTAGGTTTACTTGCTCAGTGTTCTTCATTCCACTAGCTGAAATGAAGTTCACTGGAGTTGAAAGGTTATTTTTAAGAATAACTGGGGGTTCACTTGGAGAAACTCCTAAGCCTAGTTTGTCATTACCTGACCTAGTGTTAGTCATGCTGGTAATTTCTAACAACTTAAGGCTTCTACCATTAAGTGATTCTTCTAACCTCTTAGACTTAGCTAACTCCATTTTAAGAAATTTAATTTCTTCACTACAAGTAGTGAGATCTTCCTTTAACCTAATATTTTTTGTAGCAATTGATTCTGAGTCAGCTAACTTATTTCTAAGTTCTTTTATCTCCTTTTCTGAGCTAATCAAATCTAAGCATAAAGATTTAAAATCTAATCTAAATTCTTCAGAAGTGAAGTCATAAGAAGATAGTACCTCATCTTCTGTTGGCATCTCTTCATCTGAATCTGAACTCTCTGCAGCTGAGTGGTTGCTGCAGGCATCTATTGCCATCAGGCAAACTTCTTTTTCCTTCTTCTCTTCCTCATCCTCACTGGAGCTTGAGGAGAAAGATTCCTCTTCTGTATCACTCCAGGTTTCAGCAATGAAACCTCTCTCCTTCTTCTTGTTCTTGTAGGAGGATGACTTGGAGTGCTTCCTGTGGTATTCCTTTTCTTTTCTCTTGTCTTTATTTTTCTCCTCTGGACAATCTGGTAAGATGTGTCCAGGCTTCCTGCAACCATAGCAAATAATTTCTTTAGCAGGAGAACGGTCACACCTTGGTTTGTCTTCATAGCATGAAGACTTCTTTCTGAACTCCTTTCTCCCCATCTTGAGAAATCTCTTGGCAAACAATGCCATTAGCTCCTCATTTGATTGGCTGCCTTCAGAAGCATCAGCAGCCTTAAGAGCTAGAGATTGCTCTTTTCTTGTTGGAGTAGGGGTCTTTGCTTCTGCTTCTGCTTCCCTTGTCTTCAGCACTTGCTCAAAAGACTTGAGCTTGCCGAGAAGGGCTTCAGTTGAAATCTCATTGGTGCTTCTGGCTTCCTTGATGGGCCAGATCCTTAGATCCCATGTGCTAGGGAAGCACATAAGAATCTTATCATTGACCTCTGTCAATGATATGTCCTTGTCAAGGGTCCTCAGCTCATTGATGATTGAGCTGAGCCTGGTGTACATGGCTTCAACTGATTCAACATCAGTTTTCTTGAAGTTCTCATACTGTGAGATCAGGTTGGACCTTCTGTCCTTCCTTTCATCAGCTGAACCAGCTACAATCTGGTTCAGTGTATCCCACATAGCTTTTGCTGAAGAGCAGTCAGCTACCTTCTGGAATACCTCATCAGACATTGTCTGAGCCAGTATATTCATTGCCTTGGCATCTGCTATCTTGGCCTTCTTGTACTCGTCGTTGTAATCTGGAGGAGGCACTGCACTCATATCAGTTGATGATGAGGCAGTGGCAGCAGCAGGTGCTCTTGGGGGACCTGACAAAATAGAAGCAAAGATGCTTTCATCAATAGAATTCATATATAATTTTATCCTTGCCTTCCAGATGCTAAACTTAGCTAAGTTGCATGCTGGAGGTCTGGTGCTAGAATAATCCTTGGACTGGGCCATGATAGTGAATATCTATAAGCTTTGGTATCTATCAGGATCTTGTGACTTAGGTGTTAGCCTATTCAGTCAGTCAACCTCCCTCTGATACCAATTGAAAGTGAAGGGATAGATACTACTCTAGAGGGGGGGTGAATAGAGTTATCAAATTTTGCACTAGACAAAACTTGAAGGTCTACCCAACTCCCTTGGAGTGAATTGCGGAATTAAAAGATTATAGATATAGAATTAACCCTATAGCCTAACACAAGTGTTGTGCACAAACTCAAGCTAATTGTAATTACAGTTAAGGCTTGGAAATCCTAATCAGCAACAAGCAACCTAGTTATATCTAATCACAGCCACAATGCAGGAATTAAAATAAGCAAGCCAGACGACACAAGGAATTTAAGTGGTTCCCCAAATAACTTGGGTACGTCCACTCTTCTACCACCAAGGTAGGAATCCACTACAGGTTTTTGATCAGATGCCCTGCCTCCACAAGATCTGCTTCAGGTAGATCTAGAGACCCTTTAGACTTTTGATCAGGTGTCTAAAAACCAACAATAGGTTTTTGATCAGGTGCCCTGCCACCAAGGTATACTTTTAAAGGGAGTAATAACCCTATACAGGAGGGGGAAAGAAAGTTAAAATGTCTTCTCTATTTTACAATAAATTAGAGAAGCACAAAAACTTGCACTGAGCTAGAAAGATCCAAAGAATCAAGGCTCCCCCTGGCTCAAAGATGTCCAGGTGAAGTCTTGCTTCAGTGCAGAAAACTCTTCAGAAAGCTCTGAAGGAAAAACTACAAGAAGATAATAAATAATAAAATTAAAGATCTTCAAGCAGCTATCTTCTTCTTCTTCTTCTTCAAAAGAACTCTGAGTTTGAACTTCCTGAAAGCAGGAGAACTCAGGTTGAAGAAGAGTAGAAGATCTTAACACTTCTCAGTTAGATGAGTATTCCTGAGAGCAGAAGACTTGATCTTGATGAAGGCTTGAAAGCTTAAGTGAACAACTGGTTAGCTATTAGCTAGCTTGAATCCTTCTTCAAAGGGTCCTTTATATAACCACAGCAAGCAACGGCTCTCTTCAATTTGAATTACTTGTCTTCTTCTGAAACTTGAGACCTGGGCTGCAAATAACACACAGCAAAACAAACTCTGCAGCAAGACATCCTATAAAAGGAATAAACCTCTTTCTAAGAAGCTGCAGGATCAAATCAAATAACAGAAGGACTAAATAAAGTCACATCAGAGAAAAACTCTTTATAGCAGAAGGAAGACTTTTCAGTCTAACGGCTATAAAGGACTGTCAGCAGATAAAGTAAAATACAGAGTCAGCTAATAAGACAAACAACTTTATCTGAAACGATTTGACTCAGGCAAAAAGGATGGAGCATATATATGCCTGGAAATATTATCATAAATCAACTGAAAAAATATGCCAGATAATGTATTAATTAATTAAATATAATAAATAAATACAAAATATAAAGGCAGACAGAAAGCGTCGAACGACCTTCGGAGATCGTCGACCGACGCACAGAGATCGTCGAACTATCGGACAGATAGTCGAACGATCCAGATAGTCGAACTATCAAAGGAGATAGTCGAACTATCACAGCAGATAGTCGAACTACCAGAAGATAGTCGAACTATCAGATAGTCGACCTATCAACAGATAGTCGAACTATCAGGGCAAAACAGATAGTCGAACTATCAACAGATAGTCGAGCTATCAGATAGTCGACCTATCAACAGATAGTCGAACTATCAAAAACAAACAGATAGTCGACCTATCAACAGATAGTCGAACTATCAGATAGTCGAACTATCAAAGCAGATAGTCGAACTACCAAGCGAGAACAGATAGTCGACCTATCAACAAAGAGTCGAGCTATCAGATAGTCGACCTATCAACAGATAGTCGAGCTATCAGATAGTCAACCTATCAACAGATAGTCGAGCTATCAGATAGTCGACCTATCAACAGATAGTCGAACTATAAAAAACAAACAGATAGTCGACCTATCAACAGATAGTCGAACTATCAAATAGTCGAACTATCAAAGCAGATAGTCGAACTACCAAGCGAGAACAGATAGTCGAACTATCCACGCAGACTGAAAGTCGAACAACCGGTAGACGATCGTCGAACAGTTAGTCGACGATAGTCGAGCGGCGTTCGACGATAGTCGAACGAACAAACTACTTAACCAAATTCTCAATCTGGAAAAGTGAGGACTCTACAGCTAGACTACTAACCAATGACCATAGATATTTCTTGGGTCAAGGGACTAAAAGGACAAGACTAAACTCAAATCAAACTAGGGTACCAACATATGGCTTCACTAGAAGTATGCCCAGATTGACTGCCTTGTGAAAAGGATCACTCTGAGGCACGTGAACTCCTTTATTGTTAAAGAAAGGAATTCTACCAGCCCCCTACATGTTATTATCATCTGTTCAGGCCATCAAGGCCCACCTGCAGAGGGAGGAAGTTTATGAGGTTCTTTTTGAGGCGGTCGTGGCCAAGGATCCCATTTCAGATATTCCTGTGGTGCGAGACTTTGCCGACGTATTTCTGGAGAAGCTACCAGGGCTACCCCCGCACCGAGAGAAGGATTTCTAGATTCAGCTCGTACTAGGGGCTAAGACGGTATCCAGAGCTCCTTATCTAATGGCGCCGAAGGAGTTGGTGGACTTTAGAAGCAAGCTTCAGGAGTTAGTGGAGGCTGGGTTTGTCCGGCCTAGCTCTTCACCATGGGGAGCTCCGGTGCTATTCGTCAAGAAGAAGGACGGGACTCTTCGGCTGTGTATTGATTATCGGGCCTTTAACAGGCTGACGGTCCGAAATACATACCCCTTGCCAAGGATAGACGAGCTATTTGACCAGCTGGAGGGAGCTCATTGGTTATCAAAGCTTGATCTGAGATCGGGTTACTACCAGCTACACATTTGGTAGGAGGACATCCCGAAGACGGCCATCAGTAGTATATATGGATTGTATGAGTTTACCGTGATGCCCTTCGGGCTCACGAATGCACCCTCCGCTTTCATGACACTGATGAACCGGGTGTTCGAAGAGTATCTGGATGTATTCATTATTGTATTCATCGACGACATCCTTATCTATTCGAGGACGGAGGAGGAGAACGTGAGGTATCTAGCTTTGACTTTGGAGAAGCTCCGAGAGCATAAGATGTATGCTAAGTTTAGCAAGTGCCAATTTTGGCTAAAGGAGGTGGCCTTTTTTGGCCATATCATCAGTGGAGTAGGTTTGGCAGTAGATCCAGCGAAGGTCCAGGCAGTACAAGATTGGCCACCACTAAAGACGACCTCGGATGTTCGGAGTTTCTTAGGACTTGCCAGTTATTATCGGAAGTTCTTAAAGGGGTTCTCTCAGATTGCCCTCCCTCTTATGCCTCTGACGAAGAAGGAGTCTCCTTTTATTTGGATGCCACGATGCGAGTCTCCTTTTCAGGAGTTGAATGATCGGCTTACCTCGGCTCCCATCATTGCTCTTCCTTCAGGGAAGGAAGGATTCTAGGTGTACACAAATGCTTCCTATCAGGGGATGTGTGTCGTTCTGATGCAGAACGGGCATGTAATAGCCTACGCCTCCCTTGAGCTGAAGAAGCATGAGCAGAACTACCCAGTGCACGACTTAGAGATGGGGGCAATTATTTTTGCCCTTAAGATCTGGAGACAATACCTCTTCGTGGTTAACTGCGACATTTTCTCAAACCACAAAACTTGAGATACGTAGACACACAGAAGGAGCTGAACATCAGACAGATACGCTGGGTGGAGTTCCTGTCGGACTACCAGTATACCATGCACTATAATCTCGGGAATGCAAATATGGTCGCAGATGCTCTGAGTCGGAGAGCGAGTACGTCGGGAGTAGGCACGCAGTTGATGGACTTGGAGTTGGTTAAGTCATTTGAAGAGATGAAGATATCACTAGTGTTCGAGGATGATCCGGATTTATACATGAAGTACCTAGGATCGATGATTACCATTGATGATATTCGGGACCGCATCAGAGATGGGCAGAGGCTGGATGGAGAGCTGAGCAAAAATTTAGGGCCTTGGAGGAAGGCACGGTAGGGGATTATTCCTTGATGGATGGGCTCATATGTTTCATAGGCAGGGTTTATAAACCTGCAGGAAGCTAGATCCGGGAGGACATCATGATGGAAGCTCACTACAGCCGATACTCAGTGCACCCGGGGATCACCAATATGGTAAAAGATTTGAAGAGGATAATGTACTGGCCGGGCATGAAGAAGGACATTACGTATTTTGTGACACATTGCGAGGCTTGCCAACTCGTAAAGGCGGAGTGTAAGAATGCGGCAGGATTGCTACAGCCACTCCCGATGCCTGAGTGGAAGTTTGAGGATATAGCCATGGATTTCATACATGGGCTACCTCGATCCCGTGCGGGGAATGACCCGATTTGGGTGATAGTGGACAGGCTAACGAAGGTGGCCAGATTTATTCCAGTGGCGAAGGACGCTCTGGTTAGTGTATTAGTACGGAGGTTTATTGAGCAGTTTGTGCATTATCATAGGGTGCCCAAGACTATCATTTCAGATCAAGATAGGCGGTTTACATTTAGGTAGTGGAGGTCAGTTCAAGCCCATCTTGTTTCTCGGTTGACATTCAGCACAGCTTTCCATCCTAGGACCGATGGGCAGACGGAGCGCACCAACCGTACATTAGAAGATCTTTTGTGCCTGTGTATTTTGGACAGCGGCGAGCCTTGGGAGAGATTGCTACCGCTAATCAAGTTTTCGTACAACAACACCCATCAGTCCAGCATAGTCATGGATCCATACGAGGCATTGTATGGACGGAGGTGCAGGACCCCACTATCATGGGTGTAGGATGAGGATCCGCAGGCACTCAGCTCGAAGTTTGTGGGGGATTCTGATTCTCAAATTAGGTTTTTCCGGGACCAGATGTTGGAAGCCCAGAGCAGGCAGGCCAAATATTATGGTGCGAGGCATCGTCAGTTTGAGTTCTAAGTGGGAGATTGGGTTTTCTTGAAGATATGGTGTAACATCCCATTTCCGGCTAGACCCTTGGGAATGGTTTTGTCTTAACAGAACCCTAGAAGCCCAAGAATTGAAGTACAACGACCGACACTTCGGGTCACGGAATGGTCACGCCCGTGACCTATGTGTCATGCCCGTGACCTAGGGCGTGACTCCTTCGACGATCGTCGATTTCCGTGAGACGATCGTCAAATTTGAAACCCGGGCCTGTCACGCCCGTGACCTATATATCACGCCCATGACCTAGGGCGTGACACCTTCGATGATCGTCGATCTCCATGAGACGATCGTCGAACTTGCAAACCGGACTTGTCACGCCCGTGACCTATATGTCACGCCCGTGACTTATGGCGTGACCCCTTCGACGATCGTCGATCTCAGCGGGACGATCGTCGAAGCGCAGAATTTGCGTAATGACCATGTCATGCCCGTGACCCAGGTGTCACGCCCGTGACCTAGGGCGTGACAACCCTTCGACGATCGTCGAACTCAGTTCGACGATCGTCGAACCCAGAATTTGGTCACCCGGGCCTGTCACGCCCGTGACCAATGTGTCATGCCCGTGACTTAGGGCGTGACCACCCTTCGACGATCGTCGATCTCAGTTCGATGATCGTCGATCCCAGAATTTGCCATTCGGGCCTGTCATGCCCGTGACCTATGTGTCACGCCCGTCACCAAGGCCGAAACGTCAGCCAGACTTTAAATTTCGGTAACCGGTGTCTTAATCAATTCTGATTATGGAATGTACAGTAGGAATATTTATGGGCCGTTTCCGTCCCTAATTATTTAATAGAATGAGAGAGTGAGGTCGAATAGGAAATCGCCACTTGGATCAGCCAATTAATCTTCCACCTTTTCCTCTTCCCTGCATCATAACCGAAACGTTATTAACAGAAATATTAATTGCCACCAGCGTTAGACCTTTCCCCTCACTCCTTTTTACTGCTTTAAATAGGCCCCTTAGGCTCAAGGATGAAGTTTCCCAGCCCTTACCTGAAGTTTCGAGCCTCCTATTATGCTGTAGAAGAATTCCGACGACGCAATCGCCGCGCATATAGCATCCCGACGATCGGCTCGACTCCGAACCGCGAATAAGGTCCTCCCCTCCCTCTTCTTCTGCGGATAGATCCTAGAAATCGTTAGGAGAGATATCGGGCTCAAAAGAGCCAGATCGGGTGAGCGTTTCCATTGTTTTCCAAAAATTTCATGGTGGCGGGTTCGCCGGAAACCACCTCTCCGGCGGCCGTGCCGCCGCCCAACGGTAGCCCTCACCTCAACAGAGGTGGTGGTGGTGGTGGCCGGCCAGGGAGATGGCAGGGTGGCCGGGAAATAGCTTTGGAAAAGCTATAGGAAGAGTTGTTTTTCTGGTTCTGTTCGAGTTCGGGTAAAGAAGAAGATGAACAGTGTTATTTACATCATATTATATATTGTATAAATAGGAATTAAATTCCTTTACTGTACATTAGGTTAAAACTGAAAATTATAGCCTGTAGGTGCTGAAACATAAAAAGTGGTCAACATAGAAAATGTAGCCCTTGAAGTCTAGTTTAATTTAAAATATATTTCACTTGATTTGCAGTCCTGGTTAGACCACATCACACTTTTTGGTGAGGTCTATCCATAGGGCTGTCTGGACCTTAGAAAAATTCCCCACTCCAATCCTGTCATCAAAATGACTTGAAATTTGGATTGTGGCCTAATTTTACATATACCTAGGTGCTATCAGAATATTAAGATTTTTGGGAAATATTTTTCTATAGTTTTTAGAAAAATTCAATAATCCTAGCATAATTTAATTAGATGGCCAAATGACTTCCAAACCCTCCCAAATTTTCGTGAGTGGTCCCTGGATTTATCATAAGGTTCTGGTAAAAATTTCATCTCATTTGGAGATGTTTTGAATAGGGTTGTGTTCAACCCAAGGATGATTCTTATAGGATAATTTAGGATCAAACACCCCCTTGTTATTTGAGTGGCCATATCACCTCAACAGGGGCTGATATTTTGGTCACTGACTTTTTATGGCATGATACAGCCTCCAAGGGAGTTTGGAGTGGTTTGGTGTAGGATAGCCCTAGAACCCTAGGGTAGGTCCCTTAATGGGGATTTGTAGGGTTGTGAAGGTTATTGGGTCAAATGACCTTGGTCTGACTTGAAATTCGGTGGAGAGGACCACAGGGCCATTAAAGTCCTCTGGTAGAAATATTATGGTATTTGGAGACCTTTAGCCCACCTCAAACCCTAACCCTAGTTTAGGTCACCAACCTTAATTTGAATTATTAAGCTATCAACTGAACTACAAATCAAGTAAAATTTCGGTAGAGTGATTTTATGGTCCAAGTAGATATAATATAATTTTGTTGAGATTTTTGGGCTAATTTATACAGTACTTCATTTACAACTCTAATTGTGCCCTAGATATTTATCTTGATGATTTTGGAATTTCTATGCACTGGAATGTTATGAAATCTTGGATTAGTGCATATCATAGCATGATATTCCTTTAGTAATTTTCTTGAAAATTTTATCTGATTATTTTGGATACTTTATTCTTTAATGTACTAATTGTGATATGTATTCCAAAAATACAAATAGTGCCTAATTATCAATTGTAAAATTATAAAATTTGGTCAGTGGGTGTTTCAAGTTATGATAGTCACCCTGTAATTTTCTCTGGAGTTTTAGATGGATAAAAACAGTACCCCCTTCATTAAGTTAGGAAAATTAGTATCTTGAATTAAAATAAATTCAGAGTTCAATATTTGGAGAAAAATTATGGTACTTAGTTTATGATGGTTTTAGGTCACTATATAGCTTCTATAATTTTCTTGGTATTTTTGGATATATATTTTTAGTACTTCCTTCTTAATATAGTAAAAGTGGCCTAAAACGGTAAATTAGGAAATATAGGCCTAAACACCTCTGGAATTTCTCAAAATTTGGAATTACTGTGTAAATGCCTTTTAGGATTTTTAATGATTTTATGATGATTTATTGTTGGCTCATTAGTGCACTTCATGTTCATATTAGGGCATTTGGAATCTTAGAATAAATAAATTAAATGTCAAGTGAAATAGGAAAATTATTATTTTCTGGATTTAGACAAATTAAGTCATGGTAGACCTCCAGTAAATATTATATGAGATTCGGAAGACAGTAGCGAGTACCACCCCTTGCATACCTCATAAAGCTTAGGATGGTCTGCGTTTAGTAAAAACTGCAGAAGCTGAACTTGAGTGGGTAATCAACTTGGGAGATGGAATTTTGATAGTTTGCTGGTTTGGATAGGGTGAGTTAAATCAAGTTCATTATTGGAAGTCAGGATGGGTAGGGTGTGAGATTGATTAGCGATAAGTAGTGTCCGGGTTCGACGGAAGTTCGTCCTCCCCGAGAAGAGGAAGAGTCAAAGTCACCCTAGGATTAGCCCACTGTAATGTGAGAAGGGAATGGGTTAAGGGAACTAATCAATTATAATAAGTGCCTTGGAAAGGGAGCTTTGGGATTCACCCCATCATAGCACCTAGTACCGCTGCGAGCCCTTCACCGGGTAACCCTCGGGAAGTCCAAGGTTAACCTTAAATCTTAGGAATAAAATGATCAAGAGTAACCCTAATAATGGTTCTACCTCACACCTACACTTATATACTTAGGAAGAAGAATTGGCATGGAATGGGTAGAGTAGGTCCGCGGTCTAGGGCCTACTAGTAATGACGATGGTTTGGTTTGTAATTTGGAAGTCCAGGGAGCGGGATGCTCGGGGACTTGTATATGCTTGGTAGCCTAGAGAGCTGGAGGCTTGGTAACATGAGAACTTGTACAAATATAATTGTCATGATTGCATGTGCATGAAATTGGTGGGTCATCGGTACTGGGCGATCGATCACACCGACAACGTTACGTTGACTCGGCGGTGTGGGACACTTAGCCAAAGAAAGTCTGGTGGGTACAGCCAGCAGTAGTACGCGAATACTATAGGTTGTGTTCTTCTAGGGGCGTACGGAAGGGCTAGGCCTGGTAGTGTGGTTACTCGCCTAGGAGTGTGGGGCCCGACCCACTGTCTCTGTTTGCCACAACGGAGGTTTCTTTGAGTGAAGCTAGCTTTCCGAACAGGGGGAACTAAAGGTCTGTGCGCATAGAGTCGGTGGGTGTGTTGCACTTGCTTGTGCATTTCATATCATATTTGCGTGTCATAGCATAAACATTGCCACCTATCGTATAAGATGGTATGGTACGTTTTATACGATAGGCCCTACAAAACGACCCCTTGGTCAACAGGGGTAATCCCTATAAATCAATGGTTATATTTCTTGTGCTCTCACATACTTGCTACTCTTAACTGTTTGACAACCGACACCCCAACATATAAGTGGTATGGGACACTTTATACGATGGGAGCCCTGCAAAAGATCCCTTGGCTTATGTGCTTCCGCATAAGTTAAGGTTATATTTCCTACTTTCTGCTTCTGTCGTATTTACTATGCACTTTCTAGCTTAGGTCCGCTGTCACCTGTTTTTGACTTATTCTCCACCTTCATGTCCTTCCCATTCTTCCTCTCCGCTCGGTACCTAAGAGCCATGGCAGAAGGGGTAGGGGATGATAGGGCTTAGTCTTTATGACTAACGGTTTTCGAACCACAACATTTTAGGTGTACCATATGGAAGGGTCACAGGTGTTGCAGTTTCTGTCAGAGTTGACCCCGCGACCGTGTTACCATTGTCACCAGCCGGGACATACACGGGTCAAATGCCCCTTGATGGGTAGGATCCCACCAGCTCAGCAGCCAGGAGGCCGAAGACGTAGACGCAGACGTGGATTGCGAGGCTGAGACGGCAGGCCAAAAAGGAAGAAGCACCCAGAGATACAGCACCAGCAGAGCACGGAGTCGGTGGAGATGGGCCAGTCTAGCTTGGGTGCTCTCGGTTCAGTGACAGTTACGGTGACGCTTAGTTTTAGTTTTGCTTCCGCGAGTGACTTGTAGTGAGGATATGATGTACCGGGCATAAGCCCTCCTTTTGTACTCTGATATATTACTATTGTGGACACTCCCTTCGTGGAGATTTATTTATATACATGTGATTATTGTGGACTTGCTTTTACTTCTTTATGCTACTGTTCTGCGATCGAAAAGGGCCGGCAGAATTGCCGTTTTGTAGTGGCGGCCTTCCCATGAGTCGGTGCCACCGCAAAGCGGCAGTTCTGGGCTAAGACCCCGGTGTTTAAACAGAAAAAAGGGGGGGGGGGGGTCTTACAAGTGGTATCAGAGCGAAACCTTGATCGGAAAAGTAACAGTCCACTAACCCTGGGTCACCCCCGCTCGAGTTTAGTTTGGGGACAAACCAAGCAGTGGAAGCAGTGGTGTGCCCATAAGGGAAATCACATGTAGAAGTCCACTTCATCATTAATTGGAATCCTTCTTTATAGCCTGTGACCTACCCTGCCCCTATCAGGGAACATCTCCGGCTGCGAAGATCTCATCTTACCATCCTCTAACCAATGATTTAGACTCAACCAACTAGGACTCGTGATTAACCATGACGACTTTTAGTATGTCCTAGTCCAAAATAGACCTTGGGTATGAATTTGGTTAAGGTAAGGAGATACCCAAAGAGAATAAAGGAGGATTTTAGCACGAGAATGACTACCTAAGACGTAAACTTAGGTGTCTCTACTATCCCAATCAACGATTATTCAAAGCGGTAGACTACTTTAAGGAGAATTGAGACCAATAATATATTAGCAGAATGGTAAAAGACAAGTAGTCTTAACCCTCAATACCGGTAATAAAATTACCTTGAGGCAACCACCGAGACAAACACTAAGGTTCGGATAGGAATTCGAGTTCGGAAGATACCCATTTGGGATTGGGAACATTTTGACCCGGATAAGGTTGTCGTAGATGTGACTCAGAGAGTTTAAAGTATGGAGTATATTAACGAGTTTCAGGGTGGAACCCCAAGTCGAAAATTGATGCCCTAGGGATTGTGCACCCAGCTAGGACAGATGTAACAGGGTAATGTCAAGATACTTAGCCCAAGATAGGTAGGGGCTGATCTTTTGTTTATTGGGGGCTAAACTTTTGTTTATTGGGCAAACTAGTATTGGCTTGGGTTCCCTTGGACCTAGTTTAGGGAAAGTGGCATCACAAACATGGTTGGAATGATGATCCGTAACGTTACCAAGACAATGACATGGAAATAAGACGGAATAATTACGAGAATTAACTATTTTCACGTGAAATTAGGTGACGGATAACAAGATTCGGGATATCTGAGAAGGTAAAGATTTAATCTCTAGGTTGTATCATCAGAAGGTTGATGTATCACAGAACATGTACCCCCGGAATGGAAATTTGAGGACATCGCGATGGATTTTATTCATGGACTTCCCCGATCACGGACGGGAATCGACTCGACTTGGGTCATCGTCGATCGGTTGACGAAGGTGGCCAGATTCATTCCGATCAAGAAGGATGAATCTGTGGGGGTGCTAGTGCGGAGATTTGTGGAGCAGTTTGTTTGATTACACGGGGTGCCCAAGACAACCATATCGGATCGGGATGGCTGGTTCACTTCCAAGGAGTGGAGATCCGTGCATGCTCACTTAGACACGCGATTGACCTTCAGCACCGTATTCCATCCCCAGACGGATGGGCAGATAGAACGCACCGATCAGACGCTGGAAGTTCTTCTGAGGCTATACATTTTGGGCCACGGGGAACCATGGGAGAAGCTCCTACCCTTGATCAAGTCCTCCTATAACAACAGCTACCAGTCCAGCATCAGGATGGCGCCTTACGAAGCCTTGTATGGAAGGAGATGAAGGACCCCGCTTTCTTGGATTCAGGACGAGGATCCGAAGGCGTTGGGATCGGATTTTGTCGAAGACGCCGAGGCTCAGGTTAGACTAATCCGTGACAGGATGTTAGAAGCGCAGAGCAGACAGACTAAGTATTATGACGCCCGACATCGTCAGGTGGAGTTTCAGGAGGGGGACCGAGTGTTTTGTTTGAGGATCCGACCGATGCATGGAGTTTCACGGGTGCGTGGTCGGAGCAAGAAGATCAGTACTAGGTATATGGGACCTTAGAGGATCCTTGAGCGAATCGGGGCCCTAGCTTACAGGCTAGAGATTGCCACCAGAGCACTCCACTTTTCGGTCAGGTATACCTCATAACCCCTCTGGACAATCAATTGGCATTCCTATTTTAAACCAATAAGACTGAAATTTCAAGAATAGGGGCTAATCCTTTGTTTATTGGGGTATATCCCTTGCCGGTTGGACGAATTGGTCTTAGAATCAAAACTGCACACTGCAAACGTAACGCAGAAATGTAGATCTTTCAACTCTCAAGGGTTGTTACAAGCTACTTTTTCCCGATTAGAGTCCCGTAGGCTTAACCTTGATTTCGGGGACGAAATCTTTGTTTTGTTTATTGGGATTTGTAACATCCCATTTCCGGCTAGACCCCTGGGAATGGTTTTGTTTTAACAGAACCCTAGAAGCCCAAGAATTGAAGTACAACGACCGACACTTTGGGTCATGGGTTGGTCACGCCCATGACCTATGTGTCACGCCCGTGACCTAGGGCATGACTCCTTCGACGATCGTCGATTTCCGTGAGACGATCGTCAAATTTGAAACCCGGGCCCGTCACGCCCGTGACCTATATGTCACGCCCGTGACCTAGGGCGTGACTCCTTCGACGATCTCCGATCTCCGTGAGATGATCGTCGAACTTGCAACCCAGACTTGTCACGCCCGTGACTTATGTGTCACGCCCGTGACCTAGGGCATGACCCCTTCGACGATCGTCGATCTCAGCGGGACGATCGTCGAAGCGCAGAATTTGCGTAATGGCCATGTCACGCCCGTGACCCAGGTGTCACGCCCGTGACCTAGGGCTTGACAACAATTCGACGATCGTCGATCTCAGTTCGACGATCGTCGAACCCAGAATTTGGTCACCTGGGCCTGTCACGCCTGTGACCCATGTGTCACGCCCGTGACCTAGGGTGTGACAACCCTTCGACGATCGTCGACCTCAGTTCGACGATCGTCGATCCCAGAATTTGCCATTCGGGCCTGTCATGCCCGTGACCTATGTGCCACGCCCGTGACCAAGGCTGAAACGTCAGCCAGACTTTAAATTTCGGTAACCGACGTCTTAATCAATTCTGATTATGGAATGTTCAGCAGGAATATTTATGGGCCGTTACCGTCCCTAATTATTTAATAGAATGAGAGAGTGAGGTCCAATAGGAAATCGCCACTTGGATCAGCCAATTCATCTTCCACCTTTTCCTCTTCCCTGCATCATAACTGAAACGTTATTAACAGAAAAATTAATGGCCACTAGCGTTAGACCTTTCCCCTCCCTCCTTTTTACTGCTTTAAAAAAGGCCCTTAGGCTCAAGGATGAAGTTTCCCAGCCCTTACCTGAAGTTTCGAGCCTCCTACTGTGCTGTAGAAGAATTCTGACGACGCCACCGCCGCGCATATAGCATCCCGACGATCGGCTCGACTCCAAACCGCGAATAAGGTCCTCCCCTCCCTCTTCTTCTGCGGATAGATCCTAGAAATCATTAGGAGAGATATCGGGCTCAAAATAGCCAGATCGGGTGAGCGTTTCCATTGTTTTCCAAAAATTTCATGGTGGCGGGTTCACCGGAAACCGCTTCTCCGGCGGCCATGCCGCCGCCCGACGGTAGCCCTCACCTCAACAGAGGTGATGGTGGTGGTGGCCGGCCAGGGAGATGGCAGGGTGGCCGGGAAATAGCTTTGGAAAAGCTATAGGAAGAGTTGTTTTTCTGGTTCTGTTCGGGTTCGGGTAAAGAAGAAGATGAACAGTGTTATTTACATCATATTATATATTGTATAAATAGGAATTAAATTCCTTTAATGTACATTAGGTTAAAACTGAAAATTATAGCCCGTAGGGGCTGAAACATAAAAAGTGGTCAACATAGAAAATGTAGCCCTAGAAGTCTAGTTTAATTTTAAATTGATTTCACTCGATTTGGAGTCATGGTTATACCACAACACACTTTTTGGTGAGGTCTATCCATAGGGCTGTCCGGACATTAGAAAAATTCCCCACTCCAATCCTGTCATCAAAATGACTTGAAATTTGGAGTGTGGCCTAATCTTACATGCACCTAGGTGCTGTCCAAAAATTAGGATTTTTAGGAAATATTTTTCTATAGTTTTTAGAAAAATTCAATAATCCTAGCATAATTTAATTAGATGGCCAAATGACTTCCAAACCACCCCAAATTTTGGTGAGTGGTCCCTGGGTTTATCATAATGTTATGGTAAAAATTTCATCTCATTTGGAGATGTTTTGAATAGGTTTGTGTTCAACCCAAGGATGATCCTTATAGGATAATTTAGGATCAAACACCCCCTTATTATTTGAGTGGCCATATCGCCTCAACAGGGGCTGATATTTTGGTCACTGACTTTTTAGGGCATGATACACCCTACAAGGGAGTTTGGAGTGGTTTGGTGTAGGGTAGCCCTAGAACCCTAGGGTAGGTCCCTTAATGGGGATTTGTTGGGTTGTGAAGGTCATGGGGTCAAATGACCTTGGTCTGACTTGAAATTCGGTGGAGAGGACCATAGAGCCATTAAAGTCCTCTGGTAAAAATATTATGGTATTTGGAGACCTTTAGCCCACCTCAAACCCTAACCCTAGTTTAGGTCACCAACCTTAATTTGAATTATTAAGCTATCAACTAAACTACAAATCAAGTAAAATTTGGGTAGAGTGATTTTATGGTCCAAGTAGACATAATAAAATTTTGTTGAGATTTTTGGGCTAATTTATACAGTACTTCATTTACAACTCTAATTGTGCCCTAAATATTTATCTTGATAATTTTGGAATTTCTATGCTCTAGCATGTTATGAAATCTTTGATTAGTGAATATTATAGCATGATATTCCTTCTGTAATTTTCTTGGAAATTTTATCAGATTATTTTGGGTACTTTATTCTTTAATGTACTAATTGTGATATGTAGTCCAAAAATACAAATAGTGCCTAATTATTAATTGGAAAATTATGAAATTTGGTCAGTGGGTGTTTCAAATTATGATAGTTACCCTGTAATTTTCTATGGAATTTTAGATGGATAAAAATAGTATCTCCTTCATTAAGTTAGGAAAATTATTATCGAATTAAAATAAATTCAGAGTTCAATTGTTGGAGAAAAATTATGGTACTTGGTTTATGATGGTTTTAGGTCACTATATAGCTTCTATAATTTTCTTGGGATTTTTGGATATATATTTACAGTACTTCCTTCATAATATAGTAAAAGTGGCCTAAAACGGTAAATTAGGAAATATAGGACTAAACACCTCTTGAATTTCTCAAAATTTGGAATTACTGTGTAAATGCTTTATAGGATTTTTACTTATTTTTTGATGATTTATTGTTGGCTCATTAGTGCACTTCATGTTCATATTAGGGCATTTGGAATCTTAGAATAAATAAATTAAATGTCAAGTGAAATAGGAAAATTATTATTTTCTTGATTTAGACAAATTATGTCATGGTAGACCTCCAGTAAATATTATATGAGATTCGGAAGACAGTAGGGAGTACCACCCCTTGCATACCTCATAAAGCTTAGGATGGTCTGCGTTTAGTAAAAACTGCAGAAGCTGAACTAGAGTGGGTAATGAACTTGGGAGATGGAATTTTGATAGTTTGCTGGTTTGGATAGGTTGAGTTAAATCAAGTTCATTATTGGAAGTCAGGATGGGTAGGGTGTGAGATTGACTAGCGATAAGTAGTGTCCGGGTTCGACGGAAGATCGTCCTCCCCGAGAAGAGGAAGAGTCAAAGTCACCCAAGGATTAGCCCACTGTAATTTTAGAAGGGAATGGGTTAAGGGAACTAATCAATTATAATAAGTGCCTTGGAAAGGGAGCTTTGGGATTCACCCCATCATAGCTCCTAGTACCGCTGCGAGCCCTTCACCGGGTAACCCTCGGGAAGTCCAAGGTTAACCTTAAATCTTAGGAATAAAATGATCAAGAGTAACCCTAATAATTGTTCTACCTCACACCTACACTTGTATGCTTAGGAAGAAGAATTGGCATGGAATGGGAAGAGTAGGTCCGCGGTCTAGGGCCTACTAGCAATGACGATGGTTTGGTTTGTAATTTGGAAGTCCAGGGAGCGGGATGCTCGGGGACTTGGTATATGCTTGGTAGCCTAGAGAGCTGGAGGCTCGGTAACATGAGAACTTGTACAAATATAATTGTCATGATTGCATGTGCATGAAAGTGGTGGGTCATCGGTACTGGGCGATCGATCACACCGACAGCGGTACGTTGACTCGGCGGTGTGGGACACTTAGCCAAAGAAAGTCTAGTGGGTACAGCCAGCAGTAGTACGCGGATACTCTAGGTTGTGTTCTTCTAAGGGCGTACGGAAGGGCTAGGCCTGGTACTGTGGTTACCAGCCTAGGAGTGGGGAGCCCGACCCACTGTCTCCGTTTGCCACAACGGAGGTTCCTGGGAGTGAAGCTAGCTTTCCAAACAGGGGGAACTAAAGGTCTGTGCGCATAGATTTGGTGGGTGTGTTGCACTTGCTTGTGCATTTCATAGCATATTTGTGTGTCATAGCATAAACATTGCCACCTATCGTATAAGATGGTATGGGACGTTTTATACGATAGGCCCTGCAAAACGACCCCTTGGACTATAGGGGTAATCCCTATAAATCAATGGTTATATTTCTTATGCTTTCACATACTTGCTACTCTTAACTGTTTGACAACCGACACCCCAACGTATAAGTGGTATGGGACACTTTATACGATGGGAGCCCTGCAAAAGATCCCTTGGCTTATGTGCTTCCGCATAAGTTAAGGTTATATTTCCTACTTTCTGCTTCTGTCGTATTTACTATGCACTTTCTAACTTAGGCCCCCTGTCACCTGTTTTTGACTTATTCTTCACCTTCATGTCTTTCCCTTTCTTCCTCTCCGCTCGGTACCTAGAAGCCATGGGGGAAGGGGTAGGGGATGATATGGCTTAGTCTTTATGACTAACGGATTTCGAACCACAACATTTTAGGTGTACCATATAGAAGGTTCACAGGTGTTCAGTTTCTGTCAGAGTTGACCCCGCGACCGTGTTACCATTGTCACCAGCCGGGACATACACTGGTCAAATGCCCCTTGATGGGTAGGATCCCACCAGCTCAGCAGCCAGGAGGCCGAAGACGTAGTCGTAGACGTGGATTGCGAGGCGGCGACGGCAGGCCAAAAAGGAAGAAGCACCCAGAGATGCAGCACCAGCAGAGCACGGAGTCGGTGGAGATGGGCTAGTCTAGCTTGGGTGCTCTCGGTTCAGTGACAGTTACGGTGACGCTTAGTTTTAGTTTTGCTTCCGCGAGTGACTTGTATTGAGGATATGATGTACCGGGCATAAGCCCTCCTTTTGTACTCTAATATATTACTATTGTGGACACTCCCTTCGTGGAGATTTATTTATATACATGTGATTATTGTGGACTTGCTTTTACTTCTTTATGCTAATGTTCTGCGATCGAAAAGGGCCGGCAGAATTGGCGTTTTGTAGTGGCGGCCTTCCCGTGACTTGGTGCCACCGCAAAGCGGCAGTTCTGGGCTAAGACCCCGGTGTTAAACAGAAAAAAGGGGGGTCTTACATATGGCCGATGCACGGAGTATCGCGAGTTCGCGGGCTGAAGAAGCTCAGTCCGAGGTATATGGGGCCTTACAGGATCCTGGAGCGGATCGGCTCCTTGGCTTATAGAATGGAGCTACTGCCGGAGTTAGCGGGATTGCATTAAGTCTTCCATGTCTCCTCGCTATGGAGAGCTCTACTACACCCAGAGCAGCTGATTTCCACAGCAGACGGCTCGGTGGCCTCGGATCGATCAGTAAACTTTGGGCCGATCAAGATCGATGACATGGAAATGCGTGTCTTACGATATAAGATGGTTTTGTTAGTCAAGGTTCTGTGGAGCAATCATGGGTAGGAGGAGCATACATGGGAGCCAGAGGACTTCATGCAGCAAAAGTACCCAGAACTCTTCGAGTCAGGTATACCTTAAACCGTAGGGATGTTATAATTTCTCCTATTTCAAAACAAACCCCCGTAGGCTTTACCTTTATTTCGGGGACAAAATTTTTATTTTTTTATATTGGGATTTGTAACATCCCATTTTCGACCAGACCCCTAGGAGTGGTTTTGTCATGACCAAGTCATGACAAAGTCATGACAAAACTCTAGAAAGCCCAAGGAGGCCAAGTGACCCGGGCTCAAGGTGAAAATCACCTTGGTCTACAAATAGTAGATCAAAAATTTACTTAAAATAGGATTTGGGCTCGAGCATTGAGTGCGTTGAGTGCACTCAATACCATGGGCCGAATGGCGTTGAGTGCGTTGAGTGCACTCAACGCCATCTTATTCAGGCAGGCTTTGGGCTTGGGCGTTGAGTGCGTCGAGTGCACTCAACGCCATAGGACGAATGGCGTTGAGTGCGTCGAGTGCACTCAATGCCATCATATTTAGGGAGTATTTTGGGGCAGGCGTTGAGTGCGTCGAGTGCACTCAACGCCAAAGGCTGGATGGCATTGAGTGCGTCGAGTGCACTCAACGCCATATGTTGAATGGCGTTGAGTGCACTAACTACACTCAACGCCATCTTACTTGGCCTGAATGGCATTGAGCGCATCGAGTGAACTCAACGCCATAAGATGAAGGGTGTTGAGTGTGCTGACTGCACTCAATTCCATCTTACTTGGGCTGAATGGCATTGAGTGCATAAGTGCACTCAATGCCATAAGCTGAATGGCGTTGAGTGCACTGACTGCACTCAACGCCATCTTGCTTAGGCTAAATGGAGTTCAGTGTGCTGATCTCACTCAACGCCATAGGCTGGATGGCATTAAGTGAGCTGAGCTCATTTAATGCCATTTTACTTAGAATTTTCCTGGCACTTTTGGTCTGTTTGCTGGTTCGGCTGAACCGGGCCGTTTCGGGAGGTGGGCCAACCGATCAAATGGAAGTATGCCACGTGGCCGGCAGTTATGAAAATGAAAAGCCACAACCATGGCCGAGAGTCGGATTTCATGGCCACTAATATTGCTTGAATGCCTTGGCATTCTTTCACTTCACTTTAATGGCTGGATTCAACTCCCTTAGGGAAGAGGATTCTTTCCAGCCATTACCTTGCTAGTTTGAGCCATATTCATTCCCCCCACAACCATGGCCGAAATTGCTTTAAGGAACCATTAATGGCCACCCTCAGTTAGACCTCTCCCCTCCCCCATTTTACTGATTTAAAAGCTTCCCTAGACCTTAAGATTTCATTTCCACACCTTGACTGATAGAGACGAGAGATTTCTGTGTGCTTTTGAAGAGCGTCGGCGACACATCCACCGCTCATGGCCTTCCATCGATCGGTACGACTCCAGCCCGTGAACAAGGTCCTCCCCTCCTCTCTCTCTCTCTATACGGGTAGATCTTAGCCCTCTTTAGGATTAAGAATCGAGCTAAACTGAGCCCGATCAGGAATAGGTTGTCTTCCTTGTTATTTCCGCAAAAAAAAGACATGTCAGGTTCGCCGGAAAATTCCCCTCCGGTGACTGCGCCGCTGCCCGGCGATGGCCACGTCCTCAATAGAGGTGCTGGCGGTGGTCGGCCAGGGAGGAGGCTGGTTCGCCAGTGGCAGCGTCTGGAATGTGCTCCAGGACAGGCTAATCTCAGCACTTGGATGGTGGAAGAAGACGATCCCAGCACTGTTTGATCTGCATTAAGATGTGTGCTGATTAAATTATTAATTCCTATTATCCAAATTTTTGTCTCGTTTTCTGGATGAATCTTGAAATAATTATTAAAAATAGGTAGGATCCTCTACGTGAAAAATAACCAACATGAATGTTTTAGGCTGTGAAGTCTAATTTTATTCAAAATTTATTTGGACTCATTTTGGTAAGTGCTTCGACCACAACACCCATTTTGGTCGAGTCTATACCTAGTCTAGACCAGATAGTAATTTGAATGCCCATACCAATCCAGCCATCCAAATAACCTGAAATTTTTGATGGCGCTCACTATTACCTATACCTAGAACATATCAAAAAATAATGATTTTTGGGAAACAATTTCCTATAGGGATTTTAAAAATTTAATAATCCTTATACAATTAAATTAGCTGTCTTATATAGCTTAAAAACCCCCAATATTTTGGAGGGTGATGTTGGAAGATGTCATAAGGATCTGGTAAATATCTCAGCCCAATTGGGTTTGATTTGAATAAGTTTTGGTGTGACCAAAGATTGGTGTCCTAATGGATAAATTAGGCCAAGGAGTATTTCGGGCTTGGAAGAGCCAATTCTCACCCAAATGGGTTGGGATAATGGCCAGAGCACCATGGTCAGCAAACACACCCTCTTGTGGAGTTTGAGATGGATTGGGGTGGGTTAGCCCTAGGACCCTAGTTCAAACCCTAAGATTGGACTTTGGGGGTTTGTGAAGGACATAGGGTGATATGTCCTTGTATGGACTTGGTATTTATAATAAATACTTGTAGGGTGGTTAATGGCCCTAGGAAGTGATTGGGTAGTGGTTGGAAATAAATACACCACATAAACCACTTAATAAGTATTTAGGTCTTTACAACTTGGGAATTTTATAATGAGTCATGTGACGTTGATTCATAGTGAAACTTTGACAGGAGTGTTTCCATAGTGATTTTCATGTCTGGGAATTTTGTTATGAATTATAGTTGAATAAATATAGTACTTCATTTACAAACCATCAAAATGTACTTTCAACTTAGGAATTTCTTATGAATTAAACACTCACTGGAATCTTATGAAATTTAGTCAGTGGATATTTTATAATGTTATAAAGCTTTGTAGATTTTTGTGGAATTTTTGGAAGTCTTGTTATATGGGTTGCTTCACAAGTGATACTAATCATGTAAAACCATTTGAATTAATTTTGGTACTTAGTAAGCTTGAAAAAATTTGATATTTTCTCAGAGCTCCTATTTGGTCACTCTTAATATTTAGTAATTTTTCTATAATTATCTGATGATAAATTTTATTACTTCCTTCTTTATTCATGATGGTTGGATTTTCTTTTGATTAAATAATTAGAAGCAAAAGCTTTTATGGAAAATTATGGAATTTGATATTTATTGTTAACTTTCTATTATCTAGTGTTCATAAATTTCTGGTGGCTATTACATGAGAAAATATTGTACATCATGTTCAACTCAAGCATGGATTAGATTGGAAAGAAATTAATTAAATATCAAACAAATTAGGGAAAATGTGAATTTATGGATTTAGCCTAATTATGTCATGATAGACTCCAAGTAAATAACTTAGATCATTTGGATAAATATTTTGAGTACTTCCCATTATATGCATCATATAGCTTAGGATGGTCTGCGTTTAGTAAAAACTGCAGAAATCATATTTTGGTGCAAAATGATCTTAGGGAGATGGCATATTAGTGTATTGGTTTGGCAAGTGAATAGGAGGAGTAGAGTGTTGGAATTGCTAGTGTTAAGTGGTGTCCGGGATCGACGAAGGATCGTCTTTTCCGTGAAGAGGAAGAGTCAAATACACTAGTGTTAGACCCAGTATAATATTAAAAGGGATCGGGATAAGGGTAATAACCGATAATATTAAGTTCCATATGAAAGGGAAAGATGGGCTTCAGCTACCATAATAGTTCCTAGTGCCCTTTGAGAGCCCTTCACGGGGTATGTCGGGGGCAGTCCTGGGCTAACGTAAACCGTAGGAGTAATAAACTATAAGAGTAACTAGTATAACTAGGGTTTCACATTAACACACCCCAGTAGCTAGGGAGATTGAATAGGTTAGTTTGATTGTCATCCGGACGGTAGCTTTGGAAGGTAGATGAACGGACGGGATAGTCCGGGGAGCCAGGTGCTCGAGGGTTTGGATACAGAACAAGGTGGTGGGTCTTCGGTATTTGACAGTCGTTCACACCGACGTCGGTACGTTGACTCGGTGGTGTGGGACACTTAGACAAAGAAAGTCTGGTTGATATAGCCAACACTAGTACGCGGATACTCTAGGTTGTGTTCTTCTAGGGGCGTACGAAAGGGCTAGGATAGGTAGTATGGATACCCATCTAGGAGTGGGGGCCAGACCCACTGTCTCCGTTTGCCACTACAGAGGTTCCTGGGAGTGAAGGTAGCTGCCCAAACATGGGGAACTAAAGGTTTGTGGGCATAGAGTCATGAGTGTGAGTTACACTTGCATAAATCATGGCATAGCATTTCACTACACTCATATTTTCATACAACCAACACCCCAACGTATAAATCGGTATGAGACTTTTTATACGAAGGGAACCTTACAAAAGACCCCTTAACTTATAAGTTTGTATGGGCATTCATATAAGTTAAGGTTACTAACTTACATGGTTTCTTCTTTGTCTTCTATTACATTTGTGGCTTATTTTACTTGTTTACTTTAATGCTTACTATTGTAGAACTGCTAGGTTGTACATTTCTTACTTAGCTGATATACAACATGAATAACTGCTAGATTAGTTCCACCGTCATCTGCTTTGCTTACTCTCCACCTTTGTAGCATCCCTTTCCTCCACTCTGCTCGGTGCTTAGGAGCCGTGGGGGGATGGGTAGGGGATGATAAAACTTAGTCTTTATGACTAATGGTTTTCGGACCACAACATTACAGGAGCTCCGGATGGGGGACAGGGACCAGCAGCCCAGGGACCAGCACCAACAGAGTACGGTGCATATGGAGGTTGGCAAGTCTAGTTTCGGAGCACCAGTGAGCAGCTCATTGAGTGTTTAGTACTATCTTATAGCTTCCGCGAGAGATTGTATTGAGGATTTGATGTACCGGGCTTAAGCCCATCGATATTTCATTTGTACTGATCTTTTGTGGTACTCCCTTTTATATATCTATGGACTTACTGTGATTTATATTTAAACGTGATTATGTGGACATGTTTACATTCATTGTATAATTACTTCTTTTTCTTGTGATCGAAAAGGCCGACAGAATTGGCGTTTTGTAGTGGTGGCCTTCCCGAGTGTCGCTGCCACCGCAAAACGGTAATTCTGGGCAAAAGACCCCGGTGGTTTAAAAAAAAATGGGGTCTTACAGTATCAGAGCTCTCAGACCATTTGCTCTAATTTCTGGTTTTTTGGTGTGTGGTTGATTAGGCGGTTTCTTATTTTTTCAACTACTTGTTCCTCTCTTTTTTGCGGTTTATCCTTTCTTGCAGGTGTGAATTCTTACCGGCTTCTTCTCTTTTGGTGGAGATTTTCGCGGGATTCTTTCTTAACCGCACTCTTCTCTTCTCTCTTTTCTTAACCGCGCTCTTCTCCTTCTTTCTTTTCTTTTCACAATCTCTCCTTTAGGCGATCTCTCTCTTCTTTCCGTGGTTTTCCTTTTTTGCGGTCTCTTTTTTTTCTTGTCGCCCTTCTGCCCTCCCTTTTTACGTCCTCTCTTTTCTCCTATCACATTCCTGCAGTTAGATTCCTTCTAGCGGTTGTTGTTCTGTTCACGCGGGTTGTCTTTGGACCCTCTGACCTCTTCTTCCTCCACTCTTCTTCGTACTATTTCGACTTCTATTTACACTTCTTCTGGGAATCTTGGAACTGCTTCCAAGCTTAGTGGTCTTAATTATTCGGACTGGAGTGTTTCCTTCAACTTTTTTTACGGTCTCAACACAAACGTCATCATCGTACTAATGACCCTCCTCCTCATGGCCCTTCTGCATTTGATGAATGGGATGCAAGTGATTCTCTACTCAGTACGTGGCTTGCAAATAGCCTTTCTGATGAATGCCTTCTTATCATTCGACATTATGAAACAGTTAAGGCTGGTTGGACGCATCTTGCTACTTTATACTCCAAGGACGCTCAGGCTTCACACATATACACACTATATAATGATCTAATTTCTTATCCCACGATGACTCCTACTTCTTCTTACTAGGACTTGCAAGCTCTTGGTGCTAAACCTCTTTAGCATCATCCTTTCTCTGGTAATCTTGTTGAACAACAAAAGAACTTCCAAAAATTAGTAGTGTATTATATGCTTCATTTGCTAGAATCTTATGATATTTTTCAACAACTAATTATTGGAGAGACTGACAATCGTACTTTGCATGCCACCACTACGTACATTTTGGTGGTTACTACTCTTCTTCAATATCATTTTCATGCCTCTCCACCTTGTCTTGACACTATTTCTCATCCTGCTCGTAAAAACGTTCTTAGTAGCCATGGAAGCCGCTCTGGTAGGCGTGCTTACATAAGATATCTCTGCTCTCACTGTGGCAATACTGGTCACCTTGTTGATCATTGTTCGGTCAAACAACCTCATCTTCAACCTGTTGTGAGTGAAACTACCTCAAAGAAGTCCACTTCTATTGCCACCTCTTTGGATGCAGCTCATGCGACCACTATAGTTAGGTGGCTTATTGAATCTGGTGCTACTAGTCATATGATAAGCAATCCCGACCTTTTCTCTTTTCTAGACAAACATAATCGGTAATCTCTAGTTTTTATTACAGTTAGTTCTTCGTCCCCTGTATGTGGATCTGGAATAGTATATGTCACTCCATCTCTCCATCTTGTGGACACTCTTTGCATCCCAACATTTTTGTGCAACTTACTTTTTGTTACCTCTTTATGTATACAATTTAATTACACGGCTATATTTACTCCAGCTACTTATTCTTTTCAGGATCCTCACTCCAAGGAGACGATTACTATTAGGGCTTAAAGTTGTGGCTCATTCTACCGTGAAAATGTGACTGCCTTTTTTTGCTTCTTCTTCCCTTCAACTGTGGCATCTTCACCTTAGGCATCCTCCTCCTCTCATTCTTTACCAGTTTCTACCTGTTCTAGCTCGAGCAGATTCTTCTCTCAACTTTGAAGCTTTCCAAATTGGCAAACACTTCCGTTCGACTTTTCTAGCAAAACAAGAACATAGTTATTCTCATCCTTTTGAACTTGTTCATTCTGATATTTGGTGTCCTGCTCCAACTAAAACTATTGGCAGAGGTAGTCTATATTTTGTCACGTTTATTGATTATTTTTCAAGAAGTACTTGGTTGTACTTTCTAAAAGAACGTTCTGAATATTTATTTATTTTTCACTATATTTTATAATAAGATCTGTACTTAATTTAATGTTCCTATTAAATTACTTCACACTGTTAATGCCAAAGAGTACATTAGTCATCAATTATTAATCTTTTGTATGAATTGCGATATTATACATCCAACTAGTTGTCCTTATACATCTCAACAGAATGGGGTTGGTGAATGCAAGAACCGTCATCTCCTTGATGTGGCTCGGACTCTTCTAACTTAAATGAGTGTTTCGTGGACCTATTGGCTTCATATCATTCTTCTTTCTTGAAACCTTATCAACTGAGTTCCTTCTTCGATCCTCAATGGATAAATACATTTCTCCATTATGTATCCTGATGTAACACCATTTCTAATACCTCCATGTATCTTTTTTTGGGATTCTATTCGACATAAAAAGGATATCGGTGCTATGATCCTCTTATTTGGAAATAGTTTGTTTCCACGAATGTCAAATTATTTTAAGATGCTCCTTACTTTTTTCACACTTCTACCCTCCTACCTTCTCATAAACCCTCTTCTCTACCTATTATCTCCATACCTCTACCCAAACCTGTGTTTCTTCCTTCTACAACAGTCTCTGATTCTGCTTCTCTACCTAAGCTGCTGCAAATAGTTCCCGGTCTAGCAGTCTCTCTGATGAATGGATCTGATACTACAAACAAGTCAGACCTTGATCTTATGATTGCCCTTCGGAAGGGAGTTCGGGCATGCACTCAGCATCCTATTTATGATGTGGTTTACTATGCTTGGTTTTCCTCTTTTTGCAAGATCTTTTCTCTCGCACTCTCGACTAGTGTTATCCCGACAACCTTCAAGAAGCTCTTATATTCCTCTTTGGAAAGCTACCATGGATGAAGAGATGAAAACTCTAACTTAATGGGATACTTGGCCTCTTGTCCCTACCCCTCTAGGAGCTGATGTGGTTGGCTATCACTGGGTCTTAGTGATCACATTTCTTCTTAATGGTACCATTGATCACTATAAGGCTCAGATTATTGCCAAAGTTGTTACTCAGACCTATAGTGTGGACTTCATTGGCACCTTATCTATAGTTTCTCAGATTATGATGATCTATGTTCTCTTTTCTATGGCTGTTAAGAGAGACTGGGATATGTCTCAGTTGGATATCAAGAATGCCTACCTTTATGGAGATCTATAAGTGGTGGTCTATATAGAGCAACCTCCTGGTATGTTGCCTAGGGGAAGTCTTAGGTGTATAGGTTGAGGAAGGCAGTCTATGTTCTTAAGAAAAACCTGCAGGACTGGTTTATGTGGTTAGACAAAGTTATCTCTATTATTAGGTTTGCTCAAAATGTTGCAGATCACTCTCTATTCATATGCATGACTTCTACAGGGCTAGTTGTTATAGGTTTTTATGTGGATTACATTCGTCTTATGGGGGACGATAAGAAGGAAATTGATCTAATAAAGAAGCATCATCTTCAAAATTTTGTTACAAAAGATACGGGGACTCTGATGGAGACGTTGCTGATGCGGCCGTTGATCCCTGACATAGCGAGTTCCTGGATTGGGATGGTCGTTGCCGCAAGCTTGAAGATGGGAGTCTACCACGACGTTTTTTCGCCAACGCCGCGACATTCTTCGCCAACACCGCTACATATTTTGCACGACGTCTGCTGCCGCCATTTTAAATAAAATATATAATTATAAATTAAATAATTATAATTATATATTTTATTATTTCATCATTTATTGTTATTTCCTATTTTATTATTTCATTTCATATATGATGGGTGCCCATAGCCATCATGAGTATCTTTTATTTCATGCAAGTTTATTTTATTCTTATTTTATGCATTATTTGTTTAGATTGTTTTCTTATTTTATGAATGATGGAGATTGAGTGGTGTAGCCTAAATAAGGCCTATAGTATTTTCCTATTTCATGTATGGTGGAGGTTGAGTTGTGTAAGGCTATAAATAGCCATGTTTGTTGTTGATTTCATTAGTGAAGAATGAAATTTGAAAACCAGAAAAAATCTTGAGAGATTTCCCCCCCTAAGGCAATTTTCGGCCAACCATTCTCCCTCCCTCTTCCTCCTCTCCTTGGCCATCGGCCTCTCTTCTCTCCCTCCCTCTCTATTTCTCTCAGCCCCTCTTCCCTTTCCTACAAACCGCCAGCCACCCTAGCTCCATTCAAACCGCCACTTGCCCTCTTTCTCCAAGAACAAACTGAAGAACAACCACACCTCCTCCCTATATAACTATTGGATTTTTCAAGGAACTCCCTCTTCAAGGGTTTTTGTGAAGGGAGAAGGCTTGCGTTTTCATCGTCCGGCGCGTAACCGTTGATTTGCGTGGGAATAGAATCAACCACAGTCTTGTGCGCATCCTCCACCAATCTTGTTGACGGAATTCTCGTGGGATTTTGGGTAACGATTTCCTATACCATCTCTCGTGTGATTCTTTCTAACTATTGTGAGTTTTGGTGGAAACAGAAGGCTAGTATTTGGTCCTGATTTATATTGAAAATCGTGCTTGATCTAAATTTAAATTTCAAGGGTTATTTTATCCGGAATTTCTGGTATAAATTGGAGTGTTAGGCTTACCCTCGAATTAATTATTTTTGGGAACCGATTTTTAGACTTTATTTCAAAATCGAAATCTTAGTCAGGATTTTCTCTATTTGGAAATATGAATGTTTGTGCATAATTAAATTTTGAATTGTTAATTGTTCGTCGAAACCATGTGCATGCATCAATTTGGTATCAGAGGGAGGTTCTCGTAAATTTCCTAATTGGCCCCACCCCCTCTTATTTGGCACGTTAACAAGCACTCACTCGTTCCATGGTATTTCATAAAAAAATCAATTTTTAAAAATTTGGTCTGCAAATAGCGGCCTAAAATTTTTAATTTTTCTCAAAATCTAAAAAATAAAATTCTGGAAATTCTCTATCTTATTTTAAATAAGAAATCTAAAAAAAAAATTATTTTTCATTAAGTCATTATTTTTATTAAGTTATTTTAAAATTTAGTATTTGGTGTGCCAATAGCGGCCTATATTTTTATTTTCTCAGAAAAAAAAATTATTTAATAATCTACCTATTTTTTACAGCAAGAGAATAAAAAATAATTATTATTTTATGTAATTAGCAGGAATAATTCCATCTTTGAAAATTAAATAGGGTCAGGTTATGCAGTCATTGCATGTGCACCAGTTCTGGGTGAATATTTTCTCTCCGGTTCTCACTAAATGGCATATGACGTATATGCTGCCAAGTTAGACTATTCCTATGCTAATGATATGGCTAAACACACCCTTAGGGCACACCACATTTATCCTACTTATGACGGTTTAGGGTATCCCCAAAATTTTAGAGACTAGCTTAAGGGATTAGAAAATTTTTTTAAGTGTCACGTATGGGACGATCACCAAAAGGTTAACATATCCCGAGATCGATTAGTAGGTCGAGCCCGCGTGTTTTGGCTAAATGAAGAGCGTCGTGTAAGTAGTTATAAACATGTTTGGCCGGCAATGCATAGCCCACTCTCGGATCAATTTGATCCTGTCTACCTCCGCACTGATGACAAAAAGCCTGTGAGTGAGTATCGTTGTGGAGCTAGACCCATAGCTATTCATAGGAGTTACCCTATGCCTCAGGTTAGATCATTTCCCCACAATGATAGGACTACACTTAGTGTGACTAATTCTACTCCTAGGGAAAATTCGCAGTCTAGACCCTATGTTTTGGAATCGAAAAATGTTACTACTAGGGTTATTCCTCCTTTAGCCTCAATGTCTAAGCCCCCTGAAATAGTGACTGAAACCAATGAGGAATCTGATATAGATGTAGTATCCCTTGATGACCCTGTAGGTGAGATTATTCCATTATGTATGTTAGTGCCCGACGATACTGATGAGTCTGAAATTAAGATCGGATACCCTAGTGATTTAGAAGACGATGTATGGGATGATTATGTTCCGACCTGTGAGAGTATTACATTGCATATTATGTGCCCTACTAGCATTGTGTCTGTTCACCCTAGTATTGAGTGCTCTCTCCATGATATGATCCCCATTGTGTTAGATCCTACGATCGCACCCACTGAGAAGTTATCTGACTTACCTGAGGAGCCTGAGAGTGAGGATGTCCCCACTATTATTGTGGATGAGTTACCACGTGAGGGAAGGGTAATTTTTGACGATTCTTTTGTTGTGCACCAGGATGAGAGTACTTAGATGTCATCACTGTTGGGTGAAATTACTACTGATTTTAATTTTATCCCTGGTTTGATTTTACCGACCCTTCCTCCTATTTATTTGCCTATCTTAGATGACTTTTTAGGATGTAGAACTTGTATTCCTACTCTGAGTTGTTGTGTCATGCCGACATTATTAGTTCCTACTTTGACGTTGACTCAGCATGTAGATATTACTATGTTGAGCGCACTAGTATTTGGACTATTCACCACACCTCATAGATATGACTATACGTTACTTTTGACAGTTCATTTTTCTACGTGTCCGTCTACGGTTCAATTCCCTTCTATGACTGACTCTGTTTCTTTGGCAATTGTGCCTCTGGATGTGGTGTCCCCTATATATACTTATATACCACACCCGGTGGCACGCATTTATTCTCCGCCATTTGATGACCCTCATTTCCCCACGTTAGTGACTTTAGTTGGGTCCCTTGAGTTGTTTTGCTCGCACATCTTTTCACATTCGGGAGCGTCCAATTCAATTGTTTATGATGAGCATTTCACCTTCGCATATCTTCATGCCATGCATGAAAATTTCAAAATTGAAATTAAGACTACGGTTCTTGTTGGGTTTTCTATAGAGGTTGGCACAACACTTGTGCACGCAGCAGAAGGAATAAAACAAGAAAAACCCAAAGAGAAATGGATCGGGCCATGAATGTTGAATCAAGAAGTTATCAAAAATAACAAGACAAAATTACCTCTTCGGTGTTGAGTCACAACTCAACAAAGATACTCCAAGATCTGAGTCCTATTGGTGGGGAGTTCCACGTAGAATAATGTCCACATCTCTGCAGAAATCCACACGAGCGGGAAAACACCTACCTTCGTCGCACGAAGGGTCGGGAAGGAGATCGACCGCACCTTGCGATTCCACAGACTACTAGGTCCGCACCAGGAAAGGCAATACCGATGACGATCGTCGGATAGGAGGAGGTCGGCAGAGCACACACGGCGGCGGAACACTTCCATCCGGCGGGGTTCGGGATTCGGCGGATCGGTAGAACGACGGAATAGTTCCGTCGGTTTCGATTCGATCAAAAAAGAAAAGCCCGATCAATCCGATTTTTTTTCTTCCCAAAACCCTAAGTGTCTATTTATACTCAAAGCATAAAAAAACCTAGGCAAAATCGCTATCCGCAAACCAAACAAAATAGGGTTTCAGAATCGATCGTCGAGAATCACCTTGCAGAAACATCTTTGAGAGCATTGAGTCATACTCGACGATTCTTGACGAATCTGCCTTGGCGTTGAGAGCGTTTAGTCATACTCGACAATTCTCGACGAATCTACCTTGGCGTTGAGAGCGTTGAGTCATACTCGACAATTCTCGGCAACTCTGCCTTGGCGTTGAGAGAGTTGAGTCATACTCGACGATTCTCGACGAATCTGCCTTGGTGTTTAGAGCATTGAGTCATACTCGACGAATCTCGACGAATCTCGACAAATTTGCCTTAGTCTCTAAGAACCTTCTTTGGCAACGTTGCCCAACCCCATTCTGTGCGGTGATTGGTAACCCTTACCAACACAGTCGGTCTTCCAACTTCTCCACATGCTCTTATGTGCGACCCTGCAGGCTCATATAGCGTTGGCAGTGAGATTACATGTTTGACCACTTCTAGATCACCATGGTAACTCCAACAGTCTCCCACTTGATCTTGAAAGTATCAAACCAAAAACATAAAAAACAATGAGCGGCATCTAGCAATGCATCATTGCTCCCCAAGCAATAAGAGTTCGGAACTCATAAGCCTTTATGACCAATGTACCAGCGTTGTCTTTGTTCCTTTATCCCTTACATCCGGAAAGAACTAGAGGCATGGACCGTGTCACCCTCATAATAGCTCAATCCAAGTTTCCTGATCGAGAACGGACTTCAAGAGAATGGTGAGTCCAATATCACATATTGACTCAACCAAGCATGGCCATGCATTTCTCAGTCCAGTTCCATCAAGGGGCCCATGGATGCAACTCCTGTCATATAGGAGGACAAATCCCATATCTGCTCACACACAAACACCCAAATGATTCGTAACGTTCCCAACAACCACCCTTATCATCAACCTTTCTCAAGGAAGACTTTAGATGGCATCAAAGCACGCTCTTCCTCATTTGATGAATACTGCGACGTCAGGTCAAAGGACCACAACACAATTGCAAATAGAGACCTACTTGTGACACGATTAGATAACAATCCACAAAGTAGTCTCAGAATTGGTCTGTCCAGTACAACTTGTTCATTAACAAGTACCCACGTGATGACTTGATATCCCAATATCGTGACCTGTGAGAACTGGTCATCAGTCAACGCACGTGCTAGTCTTTAGGTATCATCATCACACTTAGCTTCTATGATGATACAACGACCAGGGACCTTTTAAGAA
The DNA here is from genome assembly GCA_039513925.1 of Platanthera zijinensis. NCBI lineage: Eukaryota > Viridiplantae > Streptophyta > Magnoliopsida > Asparagales > Orchidaceae > Platanthera > Platanthera zijinensis. Next base: position 40,475,255 of record CM077083.1, read on the forward strand.
TGAAGCTTCAAATAAATCATAGGCTCTCACATTCAAGTCACGTACTTGATGTCCTATGGAAGCGAACACTCTAAGGGTATTCATTATGTTACAATTTAACTATCACATAGGAAAATCATAATAAAAGAACTTGCCATTAATTGTAAAAAGAAACATTTGGTACATAATTCATCATATGAATAAACAATAAACAGCCAACAGAATATATGTTTACATGCAACCCACAAGACTCCACTAGAGTTGAACACATAGGTATCGCATACCCATTGATCTAGTATGACCATCATGCTTTCTCTACGCAAGAGGATTTGTCAGTGGATCCACAATATTCTCCTCAGTCGGCACTCTGCAAATGTTCACATCTCCTCGTTCAACAATCTCACGAATAAGATGGAACCGCCGAAGTATGTTCTTGGAGCGCTGATGGGATCTAGGTTCCTAAGATTGTGCAATTGCACCATTCTTATCACAGTAGAGAACTACGGGACCAACAATGCTAGGAACTACATCAAGCTCGCCGATTAATTTTCTAATCCATACAGCCTCCTTCGCTGCATTAGCTGCAGCGATATACTTGGCCTCTGTTGTAGAATCAACAACTGTCTCTTGCTTGGAACTCTTCCAGCTCACAGCTCCTCCATTAAGGCAAAACACAAATCCTGACTGAGACTTTGAATCGTCCCTATAAGTTTATAAGCTAGCATCCATGTAATAACTTACAACAAGCTCTTCCTCCCCACCATACACCAAGAACACATCCTTAGTTATTCTCAAGTACTTCAGGATATTCGTGACTGCAATCCAGTGACACTCACCGGGGTGTGACTGATACCTGTTAGTCATGCTCAAAGAAAAGGAGACATCGGGTCGAGTACATAACATTGCATACATGATTGATCCAATTGTCGAAGCATATGGAATCAACTTCATGCGGTCCTTATCTTCACAAGATTTTGGACACTGGTCCTTAGAGAGATTCACACCATGAGACATGGGTAAAAATCCTTTCTTGGACTAAAGCATGTTGAACCGCTTCAACACCTTCTCAATGTATGTACTCTGGGTCAAACCCAGCAACTTCTTCGATCTATCTATATAGATCTTAATACCGAGTATGTAAGTCGCTTCACCCAAGTCCTTCATAGAAAAGCAGTTCCCTAGGTTTTTCTTAGCAACTTCCAGGGTAGGAATGTCATTCCCAATCAAAAGTATGTCATCAACACACAATATCAGGAAGACAACAATGCTCCCAATGATTCGCTTGTAAACACGAGTCTTATCTTCATTCTTGATGAAACCAAACTCTTTGATTTTCTCATCAAAACGAAGATTCTAACTTCGAGAGGCCTGTTTCAGTCCATAGATGGACTTATTCAGCTTGCATACTCTAGTGGCTTCATTTGGGGATACAAAACCCTCGGGTTGTGTCATGTACACTTCCTCAAAGAAGTTTCCATTAAGGAAAGCCATTTTGACATCCATCTGCCAGATCTCGTAGTCATAATACGCACTAATAGCAAGCAATATCCTTATGGACTTTACCATGGACACAGGGGAAAAGGTCTCATCATAGTCAATACCATGAATTTTCTTGAAACCCTTAGCCACCAGTCGCCCTTTGAATGTCTGTACATTCCCATCCATTTCGGTCTTCTTCTTGAAGACCCATTTGCACCCTATGGGTCATACCCCTTCAGGTGGTTCCACCAAGTTCCAAACTTGGTTTGCATACATGGAGTCCATTTCGGATTTCATATCCTCAAGCATTTTGTCGGAGTCCGGTCCATTCATAGCCTCTTGGTAGGTTGCTAGTTCATCATCAAGATCCATAAGCAACACATTACTTATTTAAGACACGAGAAATCCATATCTCTCATGTTCAAATCTTGGTCTACCAGATCTACGTAGGACCTGTGTTTCTTGAGTAGGTTCTCTAGCTACAACATCTTGTAGTCCTGTCTCAGAATCCAATTCTGGTTCATTCACTATTGGTGGTTCTTGAACTTCTTCAAGTTCTACCTTTTCAGTCTTTCTTGATAAGAACTCTTTCTCCAAGAAGACACCAGTCCTTGCGACAAACACTTTTCCCTCATACGGTAGGTAAAAGTAAATACCCTTTCATTTCCTTAGGATATCCCACCAGATAACATTTATCCGATTTGGGTTCTAGCTTGTCAGGCATTTGACGTCGCACTTATGCCTCAAAGCCCCAAATTTTAATAAACGACATACTAGGTCGCTTCCCAGTCCATATCTCATATGGTGTCTTCAGAACCGTTTTCGTCGGAGCGCGATTCAGTGGCATTGCAGCAGTCTCTAAAGCAAATCCCCCAAAAGAAAACAGGCAAGTCTGCATGACTCATCATCGAACGTACCATGTCTAACAAAGTACGATTTTTCCTCTCAGACACTCCATTATGCCGTGGTGTTCTAGGTGGAGTGAGCTGTGATACAATACTACACTCTTCCAGATGATCACGGAACTCATGACTCAGGTATTCGCCACCTCGATCAGATCGGAGTGCTTAAACCCTTTTTCCCAATGGTTTTCTACTTGATTTTTGAACTCTTTGAACTTTTCAAAGGTCTCGGATTTGCACTTCATAAGATACACATATCTGTATCTACTGAAATCATCAGTAAATGTAACGAAGTAGAAATACCCACCTCTAGCCATGGAGCTCATGGGTCCATATACATCACTCTGTACAACACCCAATAGATCATCAGCCCTCTCAGTATAACCAGTGAAATAGGCTTTAGTCATTTTGCTTAACAAACAAGATTCACATCGCTCAAATTTTTCATAATCAAATGAGTCCAAAAGTCCATCTTTATGGAGCTTGGATATGCGCTTCTCGTTTATATGGCCCAAACGACAATGCCAGAGCTATGTAGGGTTTGAGTCATTTGTTCTTAGTCTTTTATTATTTTCTACATTATAGATCTGATTGTCCAAGTTCAAAACGTAAAGACCATTAAACAAAAGGGCAACAGCATAACAAACATCATTCTTAAATATAGAACAACAGTTGTTCTTAATTATAAAAGAAAATCCAATCATGTCCAAGCATGAAAGGGATATAATGTTTCTAGTTATTGCCGGAACAAAATAACAGTTATCTAGTTTTATTACAAGCCCACTGGGCAAAGAAAGACGGTAAACCCCTACGGCTACAACAACAACTCTTGCTCTATTGCTGACGCGTAGGTCCACCTCCCCTTTACTCAGCAATCTTCTCCTTTCCAGTTGCTGCACATTTATAAAAATGTGAGAACCACATCCGGTATCAAATACCCAAGATGAAGGAGCAGAAAGGTTTATTTCTATAATGTAAATATTTGAAGCGGAAGTCATACCTCCCTTCATTTTCTTCAGACCCTCAATGTACGAAGGACAGTTCCTCCTCCAATGACCAGCCTTGCCACAGTGTTGGCATTTCCCTTCCTTCACCGTGCTCTTCTTTTTCATCAGTGCAGAAGACTTGGGCTCGAGATGTGACTTGGGTCCCACCTTCGTCTTCTTAGAGCCCTTGGCCTTGCCCTTGCCCTTATGCACCATCAGTATGGGGCTGACAGGTTTGGCCTTCTTCATATTGATCTCGGCAGTTCTCAACATGCCTAAGAGCACGGGGAGTGTCTTGTCTATTTCATTCATGTTGTAGTTCAAGACAAACTGCTCGTAACTCTCCGGCAATGATTGCAGGATCAGATCTGTGGCCAACTCTTGACCCAGAGGAAAACCCAGCCATTCAAGGTTCTCTATATACCCAATCATCTTGAGTACGTGAGTCCCTACTAAGTATCGAACTCCCATCTTGCACTTAAACAACGCTTTTGTGACATCAAACCTCTCTTGACAAGCTTGCGCTTGAAAAATTTTCTTGAGATGCTCGTCAATCTCCTTGCACCCCATGTTCTCATGTTGCTTCTGAAGCTCAGAGTTCATGGTGGCAAGCATAAGGCATTCTACGTCCAAGGCGTCATCAGTATACTTCTTATAAGTATCTTTATCAGCACGGGAAGAATTCCCGGTTGGTACCTCGGGGGCTTCTTCTTCCAAGACATAGAGCTTTCGCTCTTGCCTGAGAACAATTCTCAGGTTTTTGTACCAGTCCATGTAGTTAGTCCCACTGAGCTTATCCTTCTCAAGGATGGGTCTCAGAGAAAGAGTAGAGTGTGAACTACTTGCCATGGAATTCTACAAGAATTCATGCATAATAAATCAGTACCAGAATTTCAAAATACAATTATTTTCTTAATTTGGACTTCAATTAAAACTCCCACTATTTTATTCGAAATAATATCCCTCACTATCAATTCGGAGAGTTCATGCGAGCTACTCTCTTAGTGGACAAGATCCGTATTTCACCAACACAATGAGTCAGCTTTGGCTTTCCTCTCACGATGTGGTTATTTAGGTAGGCAACGCTTGCCAATTGCATCCTCATGCAATTTTTGTATGGTTGGTGAATAACTCATTATTCGCATCCATCATATGGTGCATGCAAACCCTATGCCTCTAGGTATTCAACTTTTGAGGTCACTTAGTTAAGCTTGACCCGATATTAACAGTGGGATATCACAATTATCCGCTCGCACCCTTACCAAGATAGATTAATGCACCTTGCTTTTTGCAAGCCCACACTTCATCGATCGAGGCAGGAAGAGTGTCATCCATAGGAAGGCATCCGAACACTTAATATTAGAGAAAGGGATTTTAATTATAGGTTAACAATTAACCACGATCAACATTTGATCAATCTGCACATCCGCAGAAGAACAATTCTAAAATCCACATGCATCCCTTATGTACACAACCTGACATTATCAACATTTGATAGAAAGGAAGGGCTAAATCTGAACATCCGGATTCTTCCAAATATTCATATTTACATGCATTGGACAAAAACAAAGACAACTCAACTTAAAGCAGTAGACAAGCTCGTCTCTAATTATTTGATGCAAAATCCAAAACAATACATTGGTTCACTAGCCATTCGAGGGACGGTTACTGCTAAGGAGACAATAATTTCTAATAATTAGAAATAACCATGAAATTCCAGACGTTCCTAGCAGGGTTCCAAGGGGCAGAGCCCCTAACCTGTGGGTTATGGACCCACCGATCTCCCTTGGAAAAACCATCAACAATTGATGTACCAGGAATAAATCTAGACATTTAGAACACTTCTAAATCCCTAGGTTTACATGCACTAAAATAACCTAACTTCCAAAACAACAATCATGGTCGAAACCTCCCTCTGATACCACTGTTGGGTTTCCTATAGAGGTAGGCACAACACTTATGCACGCAGCGGAAGGAATAAAACAAGAACAACCCAAAGAGAAATGGATCGGGCCATGAATGTTGAATCAAGAAGTTATCATAAATAACAAGACAAAATTACCTCTTCGTTGTTGAGTAACAACTCAACAAAGATGCTCCAAGATCTGAGTCCTGTCGGTGGGGAGTTCCACATAGAATAATGTCCACGTCTCTGCAGAAATCCACACGAGCGGGAGAACACCTAGCTTCGTCGCACGAAGGGTCGGGAAGGAGATCGACCGCACCTTGCGATTCCACGGACTACTAGGTCCGCGCCAGGAAAGGCAATACTGACGATGATCATCGGAGAGGAGGAGTTTGGTGGAGCACACACGGCGGCGGTACACTTCCGTCCGGCGGGGTTTGGGATTCGGCGGATCGGTAGAACGGCGGAACAGTTCCGGCGGTTTCGATTCGGTCAAAAGAGAAAAGCTCGATCAATCCGATTTTTTTTCTTCCCAAAACCCTAAGTGTCTATTTATCCTCAAAGCATAAATAAACCTAGGAAAAATCGCTATCCGCAGACCACAGCAAAATAGGGTTTCAGAATCGATCGTCGAGAATCACCTTGCAGAAATGGCGTTTAGAGCGTTGAGTCATACTCGACGATTCTAGACGAATCTGCCTTGGCGTTGAGAGCGTTGAGTCATACTCGACGATTCTCGACGAATCTACCTTGGCGTTGAGAGTATTGAGTCATACTCGACGATTCTTGATGAATCTGCCTTGGCGTTGAGAGCGTTGAGTCATACTCGATGATTCTCGATGAATCTGCCTTGGCATTGAGAGCGTTGTGTCATACTCGACGATTCTCGATGAATCTGCCTTGACGTTGAGAGCGTTGAGTCATACTCGACGAATCTCGATGAATTTGCCTTAGTCTCTAAGAACCTTCTTTGGAAACGTTTGCCCAACCCCATTCTGTGCGGTGATTGGTAACCCTTACCAACACAGTCGGTCTGCCAACTTCTCCACATGCTCTTATGTGCGACCCTACAGGCTCATATCGCGTTGGTAGTAATATTACATGTTTGACCACTTTTAGATCACCATGATAACTCCAACAGTTCTGGATCCCGTTAAAATCATCCCTGATTATAAGGCTCCCGTGCCTCCTGACTTAACCCCATTATCCTCCATGTTTGGGTCTAGTCATGTAGCAAATGGATTCTCTCCTCATGTGTCTTGGACGTTAGTATTTCTTCTTAAGTTATGTCGCACGCACTTCCACGCCTTTTCGAGACCGTCCGACGCTAGAGGTAGTGATTTGGGTTTTGTCTGGTCAGTCCCCGAGTGGATGCCTTCTTGCTCCGTTGATAAATTAATACGTAGGAATGCCGACCAATCCATGATTATGAAGAACGTCGGATTTTATGCTTTTATTTTAGATTTTTATATAGCACAAGGTGTTTCACTTTATTTAAAGTTTCCAGACTTTTTACTGTACATCTCTGTTCCACCTGAGTGGCTTTCTCCATCGTTTCTTCCTCCCACTACATATTCTCTTGGGTTGGGGAGTGTTAGTTATGTCGTGTCTATTTTCCACATTGACTCCATGGCTCTTGAATCGGATGGTAAGATTCTAGTTTTATTTCTTTTGCTTGACACCCTTTCGAGTTTCCTCGAAAGTCTTGTTGTTTCTATGCCTGACAGGTTCACCGTACCGATGGATGTCCATGCTACTACGACATGGATTACGGGGAAAGATTTGCCCTATGTTGGTGCTCCTTTTGACTGTTCCCCCCTCATGGTCCACTCATCGGAGATGATTAATTTGTAGTGGGGGAGGATTGATGGCGACATTGCTGATGCGGCCGTTGATCCCCGACATAGAGAGTTCGTGGATTTGTATGGTCGTTGCTGCAAGCTTGAAGATGGGAGTCTACCACGACGTTTTTTCGCAACCGCCGCGACATTCTACGCCAACACCGCTACATATTTTGCACGACATCCGCTGCCGCCATTTTAAATAAAATATATAATTATAAATTAAATAATTATAATTATATATTTTATTATTTCATCATTTATTGTTATTTCCTATTTTATTATTTCATTTCATAAATGATGGGTGCCCATAGCCATCATGAGTATCTTTTATTTCATGCAAGTTTATTTTATTCTTATTTTATGCATTATTTGTTTAGATTGTTTTCCTATTTTATGAATGGTGGAGATTGAGTGGTGTGCCTAAATAAGGCCTATATTATTTTCCTATTTCATGTATGGTGGAGATTGAGTGGTGTAAGGCTATAAATAGCCATGTTTGTTCTTGATTTCATTAGTGAAGAATGAAATTTGAAAACAAGAAAAAATCTTGAGAGATTTTCCCCCCCTAAGGCAATTTTCGCCAAACCCTTCTCCCTCCCTCTTCCTCCACTCCTTGGCCGTCGGCCTCTCTTCTCTCCCTCCCTCTCTATTTCTCTCAGCCCCTCTTCCCTTTCCTACAAAGTGCCGGCCACTCTAGCTCCATTTAAACCGCCACTTGCCCTCTTTCTCCAAGAACAAACCGAAAAACAACCACACCTCCTCCCTATATAACTATTGGATTTTTCAAGGAACTCCCTCTTCTAGGGTTTTTACGAAGGGAGTGCTTGCGTTTTCATCGTCTGGCGCGAAACCGTGGAGTTGCGTGGGAATAGAATCAACCACCATCGTGTCCGCATCCTCCACCCATCTCGTGGATGGAATTCTCGTGGGATTTTGGGTAATGATTTTCTATACCATCTCTTGTGTGATTCTTTCTAACTATTGGGAGTTTTGGTGGAAACAGAAGGCTAGTATTTGGTCCTGATTTATATTGAAAATCATGCTTGATCTAAATCTAAATTTAAAGGGTTATTTTATCCGGAATTTATCGTATAAATTGGAGTGTTAGGATTACCCTCGAATTAATTATTTTTGGGAACCGATTTTTAGACTTTATTTCAAAATCGAAATCTTAGTCAGGATTTTCTCTATTTGGAAATATGAATGTTTGCGCATAATTATATTTTGAATTGCTAATTGTCCGTCGAAACCATGGGCCTGCATCAGTCTCCCAAGTACTTCTTGGGAATTGAGATCTCCTGTAAGCCTTATTTTGTTGTGCTCTCACAGTGGAAGTATGCATTGGTTATTTTAAAAAAGGAAAGTCTTCTTAGGGCCAAACATGAAAGGTGTCCAAAGGCTCTTGGTTATAATAAGTGTTGGAATGAGGATTCACCTCTCCTTATAGATTCACCGGGTATAGACGGCTCGTTGCATAACTCATTTATTTGACAGACACAAGACCGGATATATTTTATATATTTTGTAAGGGTAAGCCAGTTTATGCAAGCTACCAAGGTTTGTAATCATTAATCTGCTATAAAGATCTTAGAATATATAGAAGGATCTTCGAGAAAGGGACTTCTGTTTCAGAAGTATAGTCATTTGAGGAGTAAAGCCTATTATTATACCAGCTATGCAGATGATAAATAGGATACAAAATCTACGTATGGTTTTTGCACCTTTTTAGGACGAAATCTGATCAGCTGGAAGAGAAAGAAATAATATGTAGTCTCTAGGTAAAGTGTTGAAGCTGAATACAGGAACATGACTTTTGCTACGTATGAGCTGAAGTGGTTACGAGCACTGATGCTTGTTTTGTGAGAAGTTTATGATCATCTCATACCAATTTTCTGTCATAACAAGGCAGCTATATACATTTCAAAGAATCCAGTATTTCATGAAAGGACAAAGCATATTGAAGTAGATTGCCACTTTATCAGAGAAGAGGTGTTCAAGATTCAAATCTGCATTCTGTTTATCACCACTAACAAAGAGCTAGCTAATGTTTTTACTAAACTAGTGTCCTCCTTTTCGGATGTTTATGACAAGCTGGGCATGATTGACATATACGCTCCATCTAGAGAGGGAGTGTCAGAACCTATGAAGTCTTGGCGGTCTGGCAAATAGGATTGACAGATAGGTTAGGCTGTTTGGCAGATAGCAAAGACGGACATGTTTGGTGGTTTGCCAGTTTTACCCTTACGGTCTTTTTAGGATGTCTGGTTATATTATGGCATGGGTAATGGAGGTTGTCAAGATATATGGAGCCCAGGAAATATGGTTGCTTGAATAGATGGACAGATCTGGCGGAATGGCAACTAAGTCATGGTAGTCCGATAGATCTTGTCATGGTAGTATGGCGGACTGGAAACTTGGACTTGTAGTCGGGTGACTTTCCAAGGTTGACCACTAGTATTTGTTAAGTCCAAGATGTGGCGATAAGCAAAGGAGGCCTAGTTGCGAATTGGCAGTTAGTATCTTCCTAACTGCTATATGAGGACTTATGTGCTTACCATGACTGATTTTTGCGATCAGCAGGTGGTAGTAATTGCAGTATGTAAGTTAAACTCTATCTTAACAACCACTATTACTTAGGAGTAAGCTGCCTCGTTGAAGAAGGATAAAGACCCGAGCAAGTTTGTTCATATCTTAAGTTGTAATCATGTGGTTAGGTTTGTCTAACTGCGTAGTCTGCACAGTCTATTTTTTATGTTGAGAGGTCTAAGTTGTTAGCCTAAATCACCTAGAGGGGGGTGAATAGGTGAGTTGCGTGTCAAATGCGGAATTAAAAACTAACACAGCAAATATCAAGCAATCACAGAAGACAAGAGATTTATAGTGGTTCCCCAATCTTGGGTACGTCCACTTTCCTCACCGATCTAGCAAATTACTAGACTCGGCTACTCCACTATCTCGGATTGAAAACAATCCTACACCTCGGAACCACGTTCCTACAAATCTCGATCCCAAAACGGATCTACAAAAACTCGGAAGACAAAACTTCCTACAAGTCTCGGAGAAGAATCTCCTACAATGAAATTTGGTTTGAAAATAAAAATCAAAACAACAATCTCAGATCTGGATCTGTCTTCTTCTTTAGGAACTTTGGCTTGGTCAGAGAATGTAGAAGTCGACTAGAGAAATATCCACGAATCTGAGATCTAGAACCACCTCGATCAAGAAAGTAGATCTGGAATCTTCAAGGCTTGGCAAGATCGAGTGATTCTCTTTCTTCTGGATCGCTGGAGAAAAGATCGATGAAAACGAAGGTGGCGATCCAAACTTTTCTTCTTCTTCCGTGAACGGCAATGGCGGCGGCGTGAGATTAGGGTTCACGGAATTTCTCTTTCTTAAAAAGAATATTTCTGTAATAACGCTTGAAAAGTCATTTCTGAAAAGACCTATTTATAGGTGGGTTCCAACGGTCATAACGTTGATTAATGATGACACGTGGACCAATCAGAATTGACAGATTCAAAGTACTTATGATGAAAAAAGGACTTAGAATAATTCTGGAGAACTTGACTGCGATACTCGAGTAATGAAGGATATACACGAGTATGGAGAGATGGATTACTCGAGTAGCAAGAAGCAGTATACTCGAGTATAGAAAGAGAGAATTACAGGAGAGAAGAAAGAATTACTCGAGTATCAAAAATGGTATACTCGAGTATCAGAAGTGTATACTCGAGTAATAGAAAAGTATACTCGAGTATCAAGACGATATACTCGAGTATCAAAAAGGCTAAACTCGAGTATAGAAAATATAACTGAGAAATGTTTATATCAGAGTCAATTACTCGAGTATGGAAGAAATTACTCGAGTATCAGAAGATATACTCGAGTATCAACAGACTTACTCGAGTATCAGAAAACACTTACTCGAGTATAGACAGACTTACTCGAGTATCAGAAGATATACTCGAGTATCAACAGACTTACTCGAGTATCAGAAAATATTTACTCGAGTATAGACAGACTTACTCGAGTATCAGAAGATATACTCGAGTATCAACAGACTTACTCGAGTATCAGAAAATACTTACTCGTGTATTACAAGGAAATACTCGAGTATAAAAGACTTAGGAAAATTCTAAGAGGAAATTTGCTCCAATGCTTCTGTCCATCAATCCAAGTGCATGAAGGAAGTGTATCCCAATAGAGAGGCTATACATGGGCCAACACTTTGGATCACACAATGAGGAATTACATTGTATGGTCCTGTGTTTGGTGACCCATTATAGACTGACATTGGTCTACACTTGGCAATTAGAACCTGCACACATACAACTTAAACACAGCATCAAATACACCTTAATTCATCTTAGTTCAAGGTCTGACCTCCTACAAATCTGAGGCATTGTGGAGACAAATCCCAACAATCTCCCCCTATTTGTAGATGTCAGCACTCTCTATACTAAGGTGAATTACTTAAGAGTAAAAGAACAGCAAGCATATAACAGGAGAATAAGCTTAACTAAAGCAGAGTAAACAAAATATGGCCATAATCAGAATTAAAGATATATATATATATATAAGGCAATGTTTTTAAAGCACATAAGCAAAATAGTCCAAGTCCACTTTCTCAGATCCACTCAAGAAGGAGCATCCTTGTGCATCCTTTCCCTTTTGAGCTGTTGCCTCTCCAGGTAGCTGTAAGGCTTTGGAAAATAGGTCCTGGGCCTGGGAGGAGCAGCAGGGTTGTTGTGTCCCCAGTTTCTGTCATGGAGTCTGATTTTAATCTGAGAAGCTTCATATGCTTTCCACTCTGAATAGCTGTAATGATTGTCTCTGTTTTCCCCAAGATCTGTCACTAATTTCAGGGTATCAAGAATAAGGGATTTGGAGGTTGGACTCCAGACCTCTGAGTGAACAACTGCTGGATCTCTTCTGGGTTCAGAACGACTTGCAGAAGCACCTTCACCATACTTTCTTTTCCTTTTAGATGGACCTTGAGAACTGGAAACAAAATCATCTTGCCACAAGTCAGAGTAGTTGAGAGGAGGCTCAGTCAGATCACCTTCAGGTCTAGGAGAGAAGACTGGCACACCACTTTCTGGAATGGTAGCTTGGACAGGGGCATCTGCAGAGGGTTGCTCTTCAAGAGGATTTAGGTGATGAGGAATGATGGCTGGGTTGAGCTGAGCATTGGGAAAGTTCATATTATGCAGCCACACAGCAGTATCATATGTATAAAACTTTACAGATTGAAGTTGAGAGAGAATGTCTGCTTTCATTTCCTTTACAATTCCATCCACTGTTGTTTGAGCTTGTTTAGAGAGAGTTTCAACTTGTTCCTTTACAGCTATTTGAGCTTGCTCATGAAGTTTTTCCACTTGTTCTTTTACAACTTTCTCCCCCTTGCTGATATCTATGTTTAGCTTTGCAATGGCTTCATCTTTGAAGGTGCCCACTTCATTACACACTTTCACAACATTCAGTTCAGCTCTCTCATCTAGCTTGAGCTGGTTATGAGCTACTGTCTCAGCCTGATTTCTTAGCTCACCAATGCTTGTAATGGTGTGGTCTATGGCCTTGCCTCCAATTTGAAACAGCCTTTTTAACTCATCAGTATTTGCTTGAATCTCAGCAAAGCCTCTGCTCATCTCTGTTTCAAGAGCAGAGACCTTGGATGTTACTGATTGCAGAGAAGCATCAAAGTAAATTCTCTGTTCTTTGAGCATAAGCTCAATCTTGCTTATTATGTCTGAAGAGGAGGGAGCTGAGGTTGGTTCAGGAGCTGAAGCAGCAGGAGTAGGAGCAGGGGCAGTCCAAGGAAGGATTTCTGTGATTACCACTGAGCTGACTGCTCTCTTGAATGGAACTGGTTCAACATCTGCTTCTGAGGGTAGGAGAGAGGGCATGGAGAAATCCAAGTTCTTCAGAGGTGCCTCCACAGGATCTGGAGACATCTCATCATCAGACAGGAGAATATGAGCTGATTTACTAGGCTCACTCTCAGGAGAATGGACTGGAGATCTTGCAGGAGATGGAGCTGGGGTTCTAGCAGGAGACTGAACTGGAGACTTAGCAGCTGAGTCATTCTGGAAGAGAGGGGCATCTGAGCTGAGCTCATCAATGAATTTGTTGATATCCTCAGCTGTAGACAGAAGTGCTGCTGAGTCTGGAATCTCTGAGTCTGCATTTGCTGATTGAATATCTGCTGGAGGAGGAGAGATTGGAGGAGTGGGAATTCTTACTTCTTCTGTTTCTGGAATTACTGATGCTGAAGAGACCTGATTCTGAGGAAGAGAAGAGGCAGGCTCCCCCTCAATTGCTGCACCCAGAGTGTCAGCAGTTTGATGTTGAGGAGGAGATGGGGTCCTGATGACAGCTTGCTGTCTGGAGGTTTGGGCAGGGTTCATGATCTTGAGGTCATACCTCTGAATGGATGAAATTGAGACTTTCTTCATGTGGTGAAGAGGAGTCCCTTTAGAGAAGTCAAATACTATAGGATTTATCTCATGGAGGAGGAGGGAGATAATCCTGGCAAAGCTGGGATGTTTGACGCTTTCTTTGATCTTATCTAGTATCATCATTCCAAACTGAAACTTCTTCCTGCAGACAATAGCTTGCATAACATCAAAAAGATTTTGTGATACATCTCGAATGGAGTAAGTCTTGCACCAGAGGATTTTGGCAATGATGTCAACTAGAAACTTCCCTTCTGGATTGAACAGAGAGCGGTTCAGGGTTTCACCTCCACCTTCTGGATCTCGACCACAGAATAAGGAGGTGCGGTCGGCATCTGCCTTGTCTAAATCATCTTCTTCGTCGACCACTGGCATCCGAAGCAGAGTGGCGACAGAGGTTTTATCTAACCGAACATCAATTCCCCTTACCTTTGATTTTAGAACTGTACCATTGTGTTTAATCTTCAAGTTTTTGTAGAACTCTTCGACATCGGGAAGCAGAAGGCGGCAAGGTTCTTGAAGAACGAAGGTTAATCCGGCCGTATCCAGGAGAATCAGAAGGTTCTTGAAATCATCGGAGATATCTTCTATGCCATCAGTCACTAATTCCGAGCCGATTCCAAACTTGGAGGAGGGAGGAGCCATCAGCGAATCTTCAATGAGGACGACGGAAATCTGCGGCGACGGAAGATGAAGAACAGGGTTTCGGGAATACGAACAGCCGGCGGCTACTCGAGTGAATGAGAAGTGGAAAGGACTTTGTCGTTTTGAATATATATATATAAATAATTCTAATTAGGTTTAAAACGAATTAAGTATAAAGACATACCTGAAGAGGCGGCAATTTAGTTGTGCGAATAGAGAGTTTGAAAAATTCCAGAGAAATCCGATTACACGAGAGAAGTTTACGGCATACACGAGTAATCCTTAACGTATACTCGAGTATGGACTGAGTATACACGAGTATTAAGTCTAGACGGATTTTTCCATACTCGAGTATAAGAAATTTATACTCGAGTATCAATCTGATTACTCGAGTATATGAAGTTCAATACACGAGTATTAAATTCTGAAGACTTTTCATACTCGAGTATAAGGAGTGCATACACGAGTATTGATTTGTTTACTCGAGTATATTTGTCTTGTTACTCGAGTATTCACTATTTCACTCGTGTAAATGTAACTATTCTCGAGTCTCAAATTTCTTGAAGGAATTTTCACTAAACAAAAGAAAAACAATGTACCTCAGAGTATCCAACATGTCTGACCTCTTCTAAATTTCTGAGTCCATCATTGGTCTTCTTTGTTAAGCAGTCCAAGCTCAGTTTTGAAGAATGAAAACTTGGACTCATCCAGCGGCTTGGTGAAGATATCTGCAACTTGCCTGTCTGTGGAGACATACTGTAGATCTATATCTCCATTTTCCACATGCTCCCGGATGAAATGGTAGCGAAGCTCTATGTGCTTGGTCATGCTGTGGGAGACTGGGTTGTTGGCTATTGCAATTGCGCTGGAAGAGTCACAGAACAGTGGAATGTTCTGGAACTTCATGTTGTAATCTTCAAACTGATTCTTGATCCACAAAAGCTGTGCACAACAGCTCCCTGCAGAGATGTACTCTGATTCAGCCGTTGAGATGGCTACACAGTTTTGCTTCTTACTGCTCCAGGAAATGAGTCTCCTTCCGAGGAATTGGCAAGTCCCGGAGGTGCTTTTCCTGTCGTCTTTGCTTCCTGCAAAATCTGCATCTGAAAATCCAATTAGCTCACTATCATTACTTCTTGGGTACCATAAGCCAAGATTTGGTGTTCCTTTGAGGTATCTCAAGATTCGCTTTGCAGCGATGTAGTGAGATTCCTTAGAGTTCACCTGAAATCTAGCACATACACATGTCGAGAACATGATGTCTGGCCTACTTGCAGTAAGGTAGAGCAAGGACCCAATTATGCTTCTGTACCTGGTTTCATCAAAAGGTTTCCCTTTCTCGTCCTTGTCCAGAGACATAGCTGAGGCCATTGGAGTCCTCATAGAGGTTGCATTCTCCATTCCGAATTTCTTAAGCAGCTCTTTGGTGAACTTGGTCTGAGAGATGAAGATTCCATCCTCAGATTGTTTCACTTGTAGCCCTAAGAAATACTTCAGCTCTCCCATACTGCTCATTTCAAACTTCCCTTGCATAAGTTTAGAAAACTTCTTGCAGAGGTTGTTATCTGTAGAGCCAAAAATGATGTCGTCGACATAGATTTGCACTAGCAAAATCTTGCCTTTTATTTCCCTAAGAAATAATGTCTTGTCTATCTTTCCTCTTGTGAACTTGTTCTCAAGAAGAAAGGTAGACAGCGTCTCATACCAAGCCCGAGGGGCTTGCTTGAGACCATATAGTGCTTTTTGTAATAAATACACATAGTTAGGAAGGGTTGGATCAACAAAACCTGGGGGTTGCTCTACGTACACTTCTTCCTTAATGTTACCATTTAGGAAGGCGGACTTCACGTCCATTTGATAGACGGTAAAGCCCTTAAGTGCAGCGTAGGCAAGAAATAACTTGATTGCCTCCAGTCTTGCTACTGGAGCATAAGTTTGGTCGAAGTCGATCCCTTCCTCTTGACGATATCCCTTGGCGACAAGTCTGGCTTTATTCTTTATAATTGTTCCGTCTTCATCCATCTTGTTCCGGTAGACCCACTTTGTCCCGATGACGTTCTTATGCTTGGGTCTAGGAACAAGTGTCCAGACTTTGCATCTTTTGAACTGATTTAATTCTTCTTCCATGGCTAGAATCCAGGATGCGTCGGAGTTGGCTTCCTCAAATTTCTTTGGTTCAACCTGTGAGAGAAAGCTTAAGTGTAAATTCTCGTTAGTTGTACCTCGACGAGTTCTGACACCATCCCGAGGATCTCCTATGATTTGGTCAGCAGGATGATCCTTCAAGTGTCTGAACTCTAAAGTCCTTGCATCTGGGATCTCTTCAGCCACTGGAGTTATATCTTCAGCTGGGATGTCTTCTTCATCTTGATCATCTCCCTCTCCAAAGGTGGTTGTAGAGGGGATCTTGATGAACGTCTCATCTTTATCTTTAATAGGTTCATCCAAGCCGAGTTCTTTCAACTTTGTACCTGCATCTACAATAGGCACACTAGACGAGTTGCTTTGCAACAGACTCGTCTCATCAAATACAAGATGTATCGACTCTTCCACAACCAGAGTTTTTCTATTGAAAACTCTATAGGCCTTACTATGGCTACTATAACCTACGAAAATACCTTCAAAGCTTTTCTCGCTAAACTTTGTAGTGTGATACTTGCCATTGTTAAGTACGAAGCACTTACAACCAAAGATTCTAAAGTATGAAATGGTTGGTTGCCTGCCTTTTAGAAGTTCGTAAGGAGTCTTATCATGGTCTTTGTTGATGAGTGCTCGATTTTGCACGTGACAAGAGGTGTTGACGGCTTCAGCCCAGAAATACTCCGGAAGTGAGGCATCACTCAACATGGTCCGACAAGCCTCTATGAGTGTTCTGTTCCTTCTCTCAGCCACTCCATTTTGCTGTGGAGTGCGGGGAGAGGAAAACTCATGAAAGATACCTTGACTTTCACAAAATTCTGTCATGGCTCCAGACTTGAATTCCGTTCCATTGTCACTTCTGATTTTGACTACGGAACAGTTGTATTCATTCTGGATTTGCCTGACAAAGTTAGTGAAAATACCGAAGGTATCTGACTTGTGTTTCAGAAAGAACACCCACGCAAAGCGCGAGTAATCATCCACAATAACCAACGTATATTCCTTACCTCCCAAACTTCTAACCTGCAGTGGACCAAACAAGTCCATATGAAGAAGCTGTAAACTTCTATTGGAATCCTTGCCTATTATGCTTTTGAACGAGCTTCTTGTTTGCTTGCCTTTGATACAAGCGTGACAAGGACTGTCCGTAACGCACTTGACCTTGGGTGCATCACGCACTAAGTTTTGAGAGAATAATTTATTAATAGTTTTGAAATTAATATGTGCTAGTCTCTTGTGCCATTGGTCAGCGAGAGATGCACTACTTTTTGCCAAAAGACACACTGGTGTCGAAGAGTCTATACAAATAAAATTTAAACAGAAAATATTTCTGCTTCGAGTGCCTGATAAAATAGTTTCCATATTGTTAACCGATTTTATCAAACACTTGTCAGCATGAAATTCAACTACGTATCCTTTGTCGCATAGTTGGCTTATGCTGATGAGATTGTGCTCCAATCCTTCAACATAGGCTACATTCGAGAAGGATACGCTACCGTTAGAAATCATACCATAGCCTTTAGTGATTCCTCGATCTGAACCTCCAAAGATGACCTTTGGTCCGTCGCAGACTGAGGTGTAGTTCAGTAGTAGGCTCCTTGTCCCGGTCATATGCCGAGAACATCCACTGTCCAAGTACCAGATTGGCATTTTGGTGGCCTTTGGACATACCTGCAATTACAATCATTTAGCCTTAGGAACCCAAACAAGTTTGGGTCCTTGGTCTCGAGTTAGAATACTCCCCCTACGAGTATTAGCCTTATGAGTGGTCACTCTCACGTTGCTAACCTTAGGGGTTGCAGCATTTTCAGGATTGAACCAACAATCACTGGCAAAATGACCAATTCTGCCACAACACCAACAGTTGAACCTGTTGTATCTTTGCCTTGTGTAGTCCTGCTTGACTTTCTGGAATGAAGGTCTGGCAGGACCCTTACTTTTGGAGGAAGAGGCTTCATGATGATTGCAGTTGCATGAAGTCTTCTCTTTCATAGGCTTTTCTACAACGGGTTTTACTTTTGGTGTCTTCTTAAAGTTATGACCATGAGCATAAGGTCCATAGCTTTGAAGCTGAATCTCCTCATAAGGTGCCTTGAAGACACTCTCGCCAAAGTTACGAGGACGAGTCCAACCTTGGTATCTTGACTTAGGCTTCTCAGGGATCGGCCTAGAAAAGTGTCCATAGGTGGACTCATAATCGAGTTCGTTCGTGGGAAAGATAACTTTCTTGAACACAACAGGTTCCAAGGGAGCTTTCCCTTTTTCCTCAGCTAGAGCCTTCCGGGCAGCCTTATTCTTCCTCTTGGCCTTGTTTCTCCTAGAGGATTTACTAGAAGACCCAATGTGGCCTAAACCAGCACCCTTGGCCTTAGCAGAGAATTCAGCAACGATTGGAAGAACTGTCTTAGGCTTAGAGAAGCTCTCAACAAGCTTCTTTTCAGCCTCGAGCTGTTTTTCCAGTTCTTTGATGATTTCCTCTTTAAGGTCGAGGTGCTTGAGAGCTTTATTGTATTCCTCCATAGCTTCATTTAGGTTCTCTTGAAGAGAGTTAGTCCTACTGACTTCCTCTCTCAAGTTGCTCTCACTGGCCTGTAGAGAATTGATCTCTTTGGCTTGACTTCTCACCATTCTACGACATTTCTCGTAAGCGGTGAGTAATTCCTTATACTGTCCCATGAGTTCAGATTCATCTTCAGAGGAGTATCCCTCTTGCTCATTGTCATTTTCAGAATCAGAGAGAGGAGTGTGAGATTTTACCTCCCCAGTAAACTGGGGGACTTGTTCATCATCCGAATGAGCCATGAGCCCAAAGTAAGCTTCCTCTTCTTCACTCGACTCAGATGAGTCAGAGTCGCTGAGAGTTTTGCTCTTCTTGGCTACTAGGCTTCTCTCTGTCCTTTTCTTGGGGTGTGAGGATTTCTTTTCCTCTCTTCTTCCACCCTCTTTCTTTTTGTGAGGGCAATCGGCGATGACGTGACCTGGCTTATTGCAACAGTAACAAATGATGTCAGTAGAAACCTGTTTGTTCGGTTTAGGATTATACCTGTCATGGCTACTTGAGCCTTTCTTCCGATGATCACTGTCATGTCGTGATCTTCTATATGAGGCATCCTTGCCTCTCCATTGCTTCTTCTTGTTCAAGAATTTCTTGAACTGCCTTGAGAGTAGGGAGAACTCTCCATCAGATAGTTCTGAGCCAGATGAGCTAGGCTCAGATGATTCTTCTTCATCAGCTTCAGGAACTGGGGCAGGAGAGCTAGCCTTTATCTTCCTTGAGCTATCTGCCTTTAGAGCGACAGATTTCTCCTTGGATGCAGACCTGCTCGTCTCTTCTTCAGCTTTTCTTGAGTTGATTTGCAGCTCGTAAGACATAAGCTTTCCGAACAGATTCTGCGGGTCTGTCTCAGCTAACCTTCCAAACTCCCGAATGGCACATACCTTATTATCCCATTCCTTGGTTAGGGATCTTAAGAATTTGTCATTGAGTTCCCCGTTGGTGAAGACACGGCCATACACTCTTAGGCCATTTACTATTTTGAAGAAGTTCTCAAAGGTGTCAGCTATGGCTTCCTTATGACCTTGCCGGAAGGCTTCATACTTTTGATTCAGAAGGGATCTCCGATCATCCCTCACTTCTTCTGTACCTTCCATTAGAGTCACAAGGGATTGCCACATCTCCTTGGCAGACTGGCAATGAATTAGATTCTGCAGCATTGAATCGTCGACTGCACTTGCTATAATATTTTTAGCCTTCTTGTCCAGAGAGACAAGTGCAATCTCATCCTTGTCTAGATCCATCAGCTTCTTGGGAACTTGCTTGGTGGGATCTATGGTGGATGCAGTCATAGGAATGTGGGGACCTTCTTCAACAATCATGAAGATCCGGGGATCTACTGCTTCCATGAAGAACTTTACTCTTTCCTTCCACATAGGAAAGTTGTTCTTGGTGCAGATAGGGAGTTTAGCAAAATCTTTGGTCTTACTCATGCTTGATACTTTACAAGAAACAACTTAGAAGGATAAGATCAAGGTGTTAACCTTTTAACGATCAACCTCCCTCTGATACCAATTGAGAGGTCTAAGTTGTTAGCCTAAATCACCTAGAGGGGGGTGAATAGGTGAGTTGCGTGTCAAATGCGGAATTAAAAACTAACACAGCAAATATCAAGCAATCACAGAAGACAAGAGATTTATAGTGGTTCCCCAATCTTGGGTACGTCCACTTTCCTCACCGATCTAGCAAATTACTAGACTCGGCTACTCCACTATCTCGGATTGAAAACAATCCTACACCTCGGAACCACGTTCCTACAAATCTCGATCCCAAAACGGATCTACAAAAACTCGGAAGACAAAACTTCCTACAAGTCTCGGAGAAGAATCTCCTACAATGAAATTTGGTTTGAAAATAAAAATCAAAACAACAATCTCAGATCTGGATCTGTCTTCTTCTTTAGGAACTTTGGCTTGGTCAGAGAATGTAGAAGTCGACTAGAGAAATATCCACGAATCTGAGATCTAGAACCACCTCGATCAAGAAAGTAGATCTGGAATCTTCAAGGCTTGGCAAGATCGAGTGATTCTCTTTCTTCTGGATCGCTGGAGAAAAGATCGATGAAAACGAAGGTGGCGATCCAAACTTTTCTTCTTCTTCCGTGAACGGCAATGGCGGCGGCGTGAGATTAGGGTTCACGGAATTTCTCTTTCTTAAAAAGAATATTTCTGTAATAACGCTTGAAAAGTCATTTCTGAAAAGACCTATTTATAGGTGGGTTCCAACGGTCATAACGTTGATTAATGATGACACGTGGACCAATCAGAATTGACAGATTCAAAGTACTTATGATGAAAAAAGGACTTAGAATAATTCTGGAGAACTTGACTGCGATACTCGAGTAATGAAGGATATACACGAGTATGGAGAGATGGATTACTCGAGTAGCAAGAAGCAGTATACTCGAGTATAGAAAGAGAGAATTACAGGAGAGAAGAAAGAATTACTCGAGTATCAAAAATGGTATACTCGAGTATCAGAAGTGTATACTCGAGTAATAGAAAAGTATACTCGAGTATCAAGACGATATACTCGAGTATCAAAAAGGCTAAACTCGAGTATAGAAAATATAACTGAGAAATGTTTATATCAGAGTCAATTACTCGAGTATGGAAGAAATTACTCGAGTATCAGAAGATATACTCGAGTATCAACAGACTTACTCGAGTATCAGAAAACACTTACTCGAGTATAGACAGACTTACTCGAGTATCAGAAGATATACTCGAGTATCAACAGACTTACTCGAGTATCAGAAAATATTTACTCGAGTATAGACAGACTTACTCGAGTATCAGAAGATATACTCGAGTATCAACAGACTTACTCGAGTATCAGAAAATACTTACTCGTGTATTACAAGGAAATACTCGAGTATAAAAGACTTAGGAAAATTCTAAGAGGAAATTTGCTCCAATGCTTCTGTCCATCAATCCAAGTGCATGAAGGAAGTGTATCCCAATAGAGAGGCTATACATGGGCCAACACTTTGGATCACACAATGAGGAATTACATTGTATGGTCCTGTGTTTGGTGACCCATTATAGACTGACATTGGTCTACACTTGGCAATTAGAACCTGCACACATACAACTTAAACACAGCATCAAATACACCTTAATTCATCTTAGTTCAAGGTCTGACCTCCTACAAATCTGAGGCATTGTGGAGACAAATCCCAACATATGTATCCGCCTAGTCATATGTGACAGGCATTGTGTATTCTGTCACTTGTTTTTCTCTCTCTTCCCCTTGTTTTCGATAAATAGATGGCATACCCTTGTATTATTTAACTTTTTAAAATAATAAAGTTCTGATTATTAAGGCTCTTTTCAGACAACCGCATTCGACATTTATTTAAAAGGAATGGAAAATTGTGCAGGCTTATCTTGGTACATGGAAACTCTATTTGTATATATATTTTTATTTAATTTTTGTAATATGTAATTGATTTTTATTTATAATTTATTAATAAAGTCTCTAATTCACTTCTTTTTATATTTTAGGTGATTTTGGGCAACTAATAGAAGTTTTGAGCCTACATGCATTGTCAGGTGAGTTTTTATAGTATTCTTGGAAAAATTACAGGTACACGCCCCCAGGTCATAAGCATGACTAGGGGGTGACCATAGTCATGATTGTGCACGTCTCTAGCACTCCAGATCACCCATGCCATATTAATTAAAATTACACACCCCTGTCACAAGAATGACCAGAGGCATGACCTCCAGGACATGGGTAAGATTCAGCAGTTAAATCCAGCAGTTCATGTTACCTTCCATTTTATCTTACACGTCTTTAGTGACAGGCAAAACCTAGGGGTGTGACTTCTTCATCAAGCACCAGATTTACTCCAGATCCTGCAGTTCCCACTATTTTGACCTAGTCAAGACATGCCCTAAGTCACTGGAATGACCACGGGGCATGACCTACCGAGTTATCAATTTTGGCAGTTTTTCTAACCAATGTTCTAAGGCTTTTTGGTTGGCAGTTCCATACCTTACATGCCCTAGGTCACGGGCAAGACATAGGGGTGTGACTTCTGAACTTTTTCTACTATAAAATCCACTAGAGTCCTGAAGCCCGGGAGTGGGATATTTAAATTTTTTTTGTTTTATTGCATGGTTTTGCTGTTAGTTCCATTCCTAGTTGCATGCTTCAGGTTTTTGTAATTTTCATTTCGAAGTACTTTTCCTTTTTTCAATCATGTCTCTCCCTACTCTTTTGTGTATTTCCTCCATCATGATGAGTGGCTAAATTCTAATTAGCACTTGATTATGATGAACTTTAGAATAAAATGAACTTTGTTTTACCTTTCTAAAATTAGCAAGCACTCTACTTTATTAGCTTTAATTTATCTTTGAATTATTTTCCTTCAATTTCATATGTTATGAGTATGAGTTTCTATCTAAGATTTGTATGCTAGTATATCGAGATATTCGTGCAAATGAGGAGATCACTTGAAGATAAAAGGAGTTGCATTCACTCCTTAAGGGAGGATGACATAAATCTTCTTGATTGGAGAAAAATCCAATAGTGGGGTTCACTGCCTAAAACATGTTTAGGGGTTTTGAATGGTCGAGGCGTCCTAAACTTATCAACCCAATGTTAGTTGTTAGCGATTCTTGAGAGAGGCACTTTCATATTTTTGAAACCTCCATGATCGAAGTAAGTAAAGTAGATGCTTGTAGTTTAATATTTAAGATAGATTATTTTTATTGCGAAGGGATTCTAGATCAAGTGCTAGCATTTAATCATCGAATTGCTTCTAGGTTTAATAACTCTTTCTTTAGTTTTCTGAAAACTAAACCAATTTTTGGCCGATAAATAAAATAGTTTTTTTAGTGAGTCGAAGTACTCGACAAGCCCAGAAAATATGTCACTTGATACTATACTATAAAACAATAGTATACTTGCCTTATCGGTTAATTTTTTGAATTGCACACTAGTGATTTTAGCCATCAAGTTTTTGACGTCGTTGTCAAGGATTATCTTGTTGATATTTCGAAAGCAAGGTTCTATTACTTCTATCATTTTTTGGCTTTAAAAAAATCCAAACAATATTTTTCTTGTTTTATAGAATTTATTTCTTGAATTTGTAGAATTAAAATTTCTTGCGAAAGCCTGTGTTGGGTTTTCTTCCCACATGACCGCCTAATACCTTGCGAGCTCATCATTGGGTATCCCTTGGGAAATCTGGGAAATTTAATTTTAAAATTTTTATTTTCTTTTATTTGGTGTATGGCCCGAGGGAATCCGTCAAATTTACTTGATTTGGATTCGAAAATCGAGCAAACCATTCGGCGACGCTTAAGATTCTGTGACCTTAACTCTCAAGGTTTGATTAAGGAATCCATAGGGGACACCTCTTTTCCTTTTTATCTAAAGGCTTTACCTTCTTCTACTTCTTTTATTTCTTCTTTTATGCGGGATCAAAATCCCTTTCAGAATATGGCCGAACAATACACTATATACTATTATGCTCGGCCAAATTTAGATGAGGCTCAATAGAGTAGTGTTCGACCCGCTATTGGGATCAATAACTTTTAATTAAAGACTAGATTCATTCAAATAGTAAAACAGTATGTAAAATTGGATGGGCTTCAAGATGAGGATCCTAACGCGCATATTTCTAACTTTTAGAAATATGCAGCACTTTATAAATTAATGGGGTTTATGATGATGTTATCCGGCTTAGGCGTGTTCCTATCACTTTATGCACGAAGTCTATGAAGTGTTTGAGTTCTCTACAAGGAGGATCCATTAGCAGTTGGGCTCATATGTTGGAAAAATTTCTCACAAAGAATTTTTCACCCACTAAAATGGCCAAATTGCGCAATGATATCACATATTTCTCCAAATTTAATTCAAAAACATTATTTGATACTTGGGACTAATTTAAGGAATTGCTTTATCGTTTCCCTCATCATGCAATCCCCAATTAATTAAGAGTATAAATCTTCTATAACAGTCTCAATTTACAAATGATATAACATATCTATGTCACCACAGATGGAACGCTAAACAAAAAAATACCGGCGGTCACCCAAGAGCTTATAGAAGGTACGATCATGAATATGTATCAGTGGTGTACAACTCAATCTAGCCCAAATAAACAAGTCGTGATGTATTAAGATGATACGGTTTCAAATTTGTCTCTCCAGGTTTAGATTTCAAACAAAAAATAGAAGAGGTGTCTGCTTCTTCTTCTACACCTGCCTGGGAACCTTTATCTATTATTGAACATGTGGATTACATGGGTAATCTGAATCAGCCGTCCTTTAATTCGTGCAATATAAATTATAGTAACATATCACCTAGATTTTAGGAATCACCCAAACTTCTCTTGGAGTAATCCGGGGAATACGCACCCAACGCAAATCCTCCTGGATTTTTACAATCACAAGCTCTAAAACCTCCCACTATCGAGGAAGTTTTCACCAAATTTGTGGCAAGTAATGATGCCAATATCAGGAATCTCACTAGATCCGTTCGGAATTTTGAGAATCAAATTAGCCAAATTGCAATGATGCTCTCTGAACACCAACACGGAGCATTATCAGGCAATACAGAGCCCAACTCAAAGGAGCAAGCGAAGGCAATCACACTACAGAGCGGGAAGGAGGTAACTACTCCTAAAAACTCGGTTGAATTGGAATTAATAATTTCTTCATCTTCTCCTCCTCCTCAAATTCCATTTCAAAATAAAATTAAGGAATTTCAATGGCCTCTTCCCTACCATCTAAATTGAAGAAATGTTAGATGGATAAGCATTATGGTAAATTCTTAGAAATATTTAAACAAATTCATATTAATTTACCATTTATTGAAGCCTTTTCTAAAATGTCGAAGTATGCTAAATACCTCAAGGAGCTTTTATCAAATAAAAAAGAAACTCGAGTATATCTCTACCATTCAATTGAACGCAAAATGTTCGACAGTTTTACTTAATAAATTGCCAAAATATTTAACTGATCCGAGTAGTTTTCCTATCCCTTTCCTTCTTTGCAAATTATTAGTCAAACATGCTTTGGCCAATTTAGGTGATTCTATAAATTTGATGGCTTATTCTCTCTTTAAAAAATTAGGATTACTGGAACCTAATCCCATGAGAATGACATCCAATTGGCGGATCGGTCCATAAAATACCTAATGGGTATTATTGAGGATATTATTGTTGAGGTAGACAAAATTATCTTTCTGATATATTTTGTCATTCTCGACATAGAAGAGGATGTCGAGGTACTACTTATTCTCTGGCCCACCCCCTTCCTTTCCACCTTGGGCGTCATAATAGATGTTAGTAATGGAAAACTTCTCCTTAGAGTCCGAGACGATGAACTTACCTTTACTATTAATTATTCTTTGAAAAAAACAATCTCAAATAACAACTCATGTATCTTCTTGGAGGCTTCAAAGGATGACGACTTCATTTTATTTTCTTACTTTATTTTGTCATCTTCTTTTCATGAAGAGGATTTTTAAACTCTTAATATTATATCTCATGAAAATAATGATAATACGATCACTCGCACACCTTTATTCGTAATTTTATAAATAGGTAGTGATCATCTCAAAACTTCTTATGAAGAACCTCCTATTTTAGAATTGAAACTCTTACCATATCATTCAGGATATTTATTTTTAGAGGATAATTCTAAGCATCCCATTATTGTGTCAGTAATTCTGTCAGATGAAGAAAAATTTAAATTATTAAATGTCTTATAACTTCATTTATGCACAATTGCGTGGAAGATTTCAGATTTAAAAAGGATTATCCCTCATTTTATACATATAAAATTTTATTAGAGGAAAATTCTCATTAAACTATTTAAACCTCAATGCTGCCTAAATCCTAATATTAAAGATGCAGTTAAGGTAGAGATAATTAAATTATTAGATGCGGGGATTATCTATCAAATTTGGATAGCAGTGGGGTTAGTCTGGTCCAAGACGTGCCTAAAAAGGAGGATTTAGGGTAGTGCAAAATGATAAAAATGAGTTAATCCCTACTAGAATCATTACTGGATGGAGGGTATGCATCGATTATCGCAAATTAAATGATTCTATCTATTAGGATCATTTTCCTTTGACGTTCATCGACCAAATCCTTACAAGGTTATCCGGGCTCTGCTTTTATTATTTTGTTGATGGTCCCTCAGGATATTTCCAAATCCCGATTGCACCCGAGGACCAAGAGAAAACATCCTTCACTTGTCCATTTGGCACCTTCTCTTATCGAAGGATGTGATGAGTCTGATATTTATACGATTTTTCAGGCTCAACTAGGCTAGATTTCACTCATGTGCACTAAAGTTTTAGTCTTTGTTTTCTTATATTTCACTTGTACAAACTTTCACTCTAAGTGCACTAGTTAGGCAAATTGTGGTGTGCAATTGCATGTTGCATTGTTGGGTGTAACCACTTAGTGCTCCCTAGTCTTTATTTTCTAATATTTCACTTGTACACACTTTCACGCTAAGTGCACTAGTTAGCCCTATGGATGTAACAAACATTAGAAGATTTTGGGGTAGTTCAACAAACTGTAAAATTAAGGTGTTATAATAAAAGTGCAATAGATCTAACCTACAATCCAATACATCATTCTCGGTCTAAACACATAGACAGTCGACATCATTTTATTAGAGACCATGTTAAAAAGAATAATATGAAAATAAGCTTTATAGGAACTGATTCACAAATAGCTTATATTTTTACTAAGCCGCTTCATGATTCACATTTTTTTATTTTAAGATTAAAATTAGGAATTTTAGATATTACAAACTGAATTAATTAATTTATAATACTAAAATAAAAAAATGAAATAAAGAAAAAATGCTAACATAAAAAATTATTAATTAAAATAAAAAATGCTACTTCATTGACACCAAGTTAAAAATTCACAAACCATGATAAATAACTAGATAAAATATGAAAGTCTTAGAATCATTAATCGTCACCCAGAAGTCTTAACATATAGCACATAATACTAAAAAAAATCACTATCGCAAGCAATAGTGATTGTTGCCAAGCGATATCTCCAAGAAATCTTCACTTGCATACACCTCTAGATCAGGACTCCCAATCTTCACTAGTAGTAGGTTGGTCTTCATTTGATCTCTAGCCATGATCCCGTAGTGGTCTCATATGTTGAATTGAATGGTGTAGAGGATCCACCACTAGACTCTCCCATTCCTTCTCTTCAGCAGGAGTTGGTTTCATATTCAGTCCTCTAGCTATAAAGTTCATAAACTTCTTCATTCCAGTAAGTCTTGCTTTCATATAAGCTTTGTGCTCTTCCAATGAGTCTTATATGTCCACAACCATTTATCGAAGAGATCCTCCTCGAGGAGTTAGAGGTCTAGTAGAAGAAGAGGTTTCCCCTTGAGTCGGTCTTGGTGAAGAAGAAGTTTCACCTCGACTAGATGGGAAACTTGTTGACTCTATGTTGTAAACTACCGGAATACAGTCATCCACAGAGATATTCTGATGAATATATCTATACTTATAATATAGAATACGCTAAATGACACTTACAAATTGAAGTGTTTTTATCTTCTTCCTCAAGGGATCTTTTATTTTGAATGAATACAAATCATAAAAAAAACACTAAATTAGCCTCAAAAAACTGTTCTTCTTTCCAAAATAAGATAAGTGACAAAATTAAGCTAAGCAGTGATCTTCCTCGTATCTCCTGCTTTTAACAACACAATGTTTATCAAAATATTTGGACCATATAAGCATTAGGCTTGAGAGTGGTCGTTAATTAAATAAGAGTCTTAATAGACATTTCATGAAGGACCTGATTAAGCTGAGTCCAGTCCCTATCCTTTCTATAGTTCTCTACCATATTAAGGACATTTTCACTATCTATAAGGCTAAACTCATCTCTCAAATTATTGTGGGTTACCTCCACCAATCCTCCTTAAACTCGTTAACTCACCCCATAATTCAATCCATTATAGGTAGGGCCCTCCAAATGATTATAAAACTCTCTAACCAATACTGAGCTAAACATATTAGGAATAATAAGTGAAAGTTATTATTTCAAGAGTAGTTATACACCTAGAGGGGTGAATAGGTTTTCAATTCAATATGACTACTTTTTGCTTTGGTGTGTTGAGAGTTAGATTATTTTTTTAGCTTTCAAGAACTAAGATCAACACACCAGTATTTATAGTGGTTCCCCGAGGTATGGGTACATCCACTTTCCCTCCCATCTTCCTAACAGTGTGTTAGATAAGGCAATCCTCTCCGAACATAGCCCAAGATCTTACAACACAGATCCCTCAGGATCTCTCAGGCTTCCTCCAAGCCCTACCTCAGGCCATAGCCTTACCCACTCAGAGTACACTTTACTCCAACAACTCAGTGATCCTCCAGATCACCTACCTCAGGCTTAACAAGAAGCCCTATAACTTAGGCAAGAAGGATAGACCTACACTCAGAGAAAATAAATCTCTTACCTCGGATCTAACTCAGATCCTGCCTTAGGAACACAGACCCTACCTCAGATTCTAAACAAAATCCTACCACTTAGCCTTTATGTTTTAGGCTTACAACTCAAATAAAAAATGATCCTATTGATGGAATCAAGGTTTGAGTATGATTGACTCCAAAAAAATTCTCTCAGTCTTCTTCTTCTTGATTTGAGAAACCTTAGTTTAATCTTCTTCATAACACCAAGATAATAGATCTTAAAGAAGCTTCTACTTGTGCTAAGAAGAAAATTGCAGAGCTCTGCTTCTTCAAGACTTTAATGTAATATTGTTGAGTGTAGTGGACTTTAAGATGAACAACAACTTAAGTTTGCTCAACTTCTTCTTCTTACTCAAAAAGTGAGCTTTATGATCTTGATGTTAAAGATAATGATTCTTCAATTCTTTATTTCTTCAACCAACCTACTTCTATCTGTGGTTCACAGACTTTCTTAAAGATTGAGTTCCAGGAAATCTTCTGCTTGATCGAGAGAAAGAAGATGACCAAAAAACTTCCTTTTGATTTCTAGGAAAGTTCCTTTTATTACTCGTCGTCAACTGACTCTATGTGTAGTATGGACCAGTCGGAATTGGTAACTCCAACATATCTTTTGCATTTACTGTTGTACTAAAGGCATACGACATCTTTTGTCATCTAGCGCGCAATTCACGCAACATTTGAATTATTGATGACGTCAGCATGACACAGCGCTTATGGACTTGGCAATTTCCAGACAATCTACATAGGTGTTGAGTGAGGTCTTGTCACTCAACGTAGAAATACGTAGCAGATATTCTGCTTCTTGAGGCATTGAGTGAACCTTTAACACTCAACGCATTTGACATTTGTAGTCTAACTTTTAAGGCGTTGAGTGACCCTTCATCACTCGACCCATTTGGACTTGGTAGAATTTTCCTGCATGAAGGCGTTGAGTTATGCTTCTACACTCAACGCTTCTAGACTTTTCCTAACTTCTTGATGAGGCGTTGAGTGGCCTGTTTTCAGTCAATGATTCTATACA
The DNA here is from genome assembly GCA_039513925.1 of Platanthera zijinensis. Lineage (NCBI taxonomy): Eukaryota > Viridiplantae > Streptophyta > Magnoliopsida > Asparagales > Orchidaceae > Platanthera > Platanthera zijinensis. Next base: position 40,505,644 of record CM077083.1, read on the forward strand.
TAATCAAAAATCTTGTTGAGTAGGTGTTGAGTGAACTGTCTTCACTCAACGCTTCTATCCTTAGACATATTTATCTTCAGCAACATTGTGGCTTTGACTGCTTGAAGTTCTTTCAACGCTTCTAGTCTCTTGGCGTTAAGTGAACTGCCCTTACTCAATGCTCTTAGACTTAGCCAGTTTTTTGATTTTCTAACATCATGTCTTGAGTCCAACCACCAATATGACCCTGACAACCAGTCTAATCAAAGAGCAATGAATAACCTATATATAATGATCTTAGATATACATCAGATACAATCATGTGTATACCATTGACATGTGGGCCTACTTCAAATATAGGACATTATGATCAATGGACCCAATAATCTACCCCTATTTGAAGAAGTCAGAACCCTAGTCAATGATATACACTACTATATATTGAAGATAAAAATTCACAGTAATCAATAGCAATAGATGACACATAATAAAAAATGTGATTATCAATTAAACAGATAATTAAAAATACACAAAGTGCTTATGATAATGTTCACAATCCTAAAGACCTTACGGAATACAAAAACATTTTATGTTCCAGGTTCCTTGATAACAATGCCTCTACTCGGTTTTTTACAGTCTTTTCATCAACATCAGTCTTCTTCTGCTTTTGTCTTTAGAAAAAACTGTTAGGCTTTGGGTAGTATTTGTTGGGCTCAAGAGCATCTGGTGGCACTGCACCTGTCTTCTTGTCTCTCATGAATTTCGTCACGACCATTTCAATTGTCTCTAGCTTTGACCATTCTAGGGAACTATAAAGCTTTCCCCTATCAGTCTGGTGATATTTTATTTGATCCTAGAAAGATAAGATGATAGTCCTTGATTGAGGACTCCATTTTTCAAAGTTTGGTCTGGTTTCAATTTCTTCTTTGTACCTCTTCTTACTAATCCTAACCTCATCCTCTTCCTCAGCAGCAGAATTGACCCAGGATCTAGATATTTTTTTTTGCAGTGGGGCTGAAGGTGTGAATATTAGTAGTAGTAGATGGTTCAGCTACCTGATCATTATACTTGTAGTCATACTGATCATCTTCCAGATACCCATAATGATCATCACTATATTGTTCATCTTGCTAATTATCATACTGGTTTCCATCTGTCTGTCCTTCATAGAATAGGAGCAGGAATAACTTTATCATATGAATATTGTTCAAGACACAATTGTAAGACCCCATTTTATTTGCAAAACTAACAGGGTCTTATGCCCAGAACTGCCACTTTGCGGTGATACCAATACTCCTGAGAGGGTCATCACTACAAAACGTGGATCATGCCGTCCATACCGATCACATAAGAGAAGAGTAAGTATAAGAGTAATGTTAAAACCCAAATACTAATCCATCAAAAATCACATGAATATAATATAAATCTCCACGAAGGTAGGTTCCACAATAATAATAACCAGAGTACCAAATAAGGTCTTCATGCCCAGTACATCAAAGCCTCACTATATATCACTCAAACACGGAAGCAATTCAATAAAGCTACAAATGATCGAGACTCACTTTCCCAGTTGCATGAACTCCCGTGCTAGACTGTCCCATTTGCAAGTGCACCGGCCTCTGGTGCTGCATGTCCGGGTTCGGCTCCACGGTCCCGAAAAATTATTTAGTCAAATGACTGTTAGTCTAAAATACTAAGTCCCATCATCCTCCACCCCTCTCCCAATGGATCTTAGGCACCGAACAGGGAGAAGGAAAGGGAAGGTATTTAAGGTAGAGAGTAACAAAAGTAAGAAGTGACGGCGGAACTAGCCTAACATGAGTATAAATAAGAGAGTCATAACTAGAAGCAGTAAAGTAAACAAGTAGGCAACATACAATAAATAAGTAATGAGTGTATTTATTATCTACACAGATAAAGTAAATTAAATTAAGTAACCATGATCTATAGGAATGCCTGTACAAACCTATAGACCAAGGGGTCGTTTTGCAAGGCCTATTTTATAAAGTGTCACATACAAACTTATACAATAGGTGTCAAGGGTTATATGTAATGATTATGTTATGTCATGCAAGTATGCTATGGTATCAACATGCAAGTGCAACTCAAACACCCGACTCCGTGCACATAAACCTTTAGTTCCCCCCTTTTTGGAGCCTAACTTCTCAAGATACCTATGTAGTGGAAAACAGAAGCGATGGGTTGGGCCTCGCCATCCTCTAGACCGGTATCAGAACTACCAATTAGACCTATCATACGCCTCAACTTTGGTGCACTAAGAAGAGCTCATGCGTACTCTTGTCGGCTAGCGCACCGGACTTTATTTGGCTAAGTGCTAAACCACACTTGTCGAGTCAACATATTGGTGTCTGTGCGACAACCGTCCAATACTGAAGACCCACCACCTTATATTTTATGCACATGCAACATGACAAAATTTTTCCACCGAGCCAATGCTCCCCGGACAATCTCGTCCGTCACAAAACCATCTGAGCCATTGGCTCGCCAGGCTAACTCGCTCATCACTGTAACCACCAAGCCTACCGCCCAAGTGAATAAACCAGACTGACCTATAATATACATGGGGTGAGTGAAAGATAAATCCAATAATATTTCTAATTACTCTTGTATTCATTTTAGTCTTACAGTTTGAGTTAACCTTGGACTGCCTAAGGCATTCCCTAATAGGGCTCTCGAGGGCACTAGGAACTACGATGGGTTGAATCCCAAAGCTCCCTTTTGCAAGGTACTAATTATTATTGGTATCTACCCACAAACAACCCATTTAATGTTATGCTTACTCCAGCCTTAGTGTATTTTGACTCTCTCTCACTCCATAGGAAAGATGATCTTTCATCGATCACGAGAACTGCTTAACACAAGTCAACCCAACACTTTTCACATCATGACTCCTAATGATGAACTCATTTTCACATCACCAAAATCAGTAAACTATTAACAACAACTCTCTATGTCCATTCCACATGCTTTCGTAATTTCTGTAGTTTTACTATATGTAGACCAATCAAAGCTATATGATATACATGATAGGAGGTACTCCAACTTTTCATCAAAAAGCCCTAAGATAATTATTGGGGGTCTATTTTGACATATTTAGCCTAAATACAGAAACTTGTAATTTGCCTAATTAATTTTGCATTTATTAAATTTCCCAAAAATTAGTCCATGGGTAATTTTGAACATGAAGTACTATAATTACTCAAGTTATGGCCACCCAAAAATTATGAACACTATATGATGCCAAAATATCAGAGAATACCAAATATCACAAATTTTCATAAATGTATTAACCTCTAAATAATTAATTCAAGAAAGTACCAATAAATAGAGGTAAAGAAGGAAGCACCACAAAACTTTATCCAAATATTATACATAAATTACCAGAGATTTAATATAATCTTAAAACTTTACTGACTAAGTTTCATGTAATTCCAAGGTAAGTAAGTTATATAGAAAAATACTCCAAATAAATCCACATTAGGGCACTTTGTGAAGAAACATGTTTGTAACCTCTTCCAAACTACATGTAATAATTTCAAAAGCTTCAATATGTCCTAAAAGGTTTTATGGCCAAGCAAGATAATTTTCCAACAAGATATGGTATTTAATATATATTTATCAAAATAAGGTGCACTAGTTCACTTTACACATGAAGTACTAAGAGGAAATATCCAATTATTTCAAATAATTTATCAGTGCATACAAATGGTATTTGATTAACTCTTCCAGAGAATTATATCATTCTAAGATAATTAAACCATAGTTACTTCAATATCATCAAAAAGGGCAAGGTGAATGTTATATCTACAAGTATAAGCTATTGTTATCAAAACATCCTATAATAAATTTCATATGTTAATATTACTATAAAATTACCCCTAACAAAATCTCATGAAGATTCATGATCATAGGACCCCTTAATTATTCCATAAGGTTTATAGGCCTAAATAATTTCAAAGTGATTAAGGTGGGGTGCATGTGCCCAAATACCACCAACTTCCTTCCTAGGGAATTTCACCACCCTAAGATCACATACACTAAACACCAAGTCCATACAAAGACATATCACCCTATGTCCTTCACAAACCCCCAAAGTTCAACCTTAGGTTTTAACCTAGGGTCCTAGCGTAAATCCAGCCTAATCCCCCCCAAACTCCATGTGAAGTTGATTATTGTCATAACAAATCAGTGGCCCAAGTTTAAACCTCTATATAGGTGATTTGGTGACTCAATACCCACAAGGGACACTTCGACCTAAATAACCCTTTTAGGCCAAGGCTAGGGTCTAATAAATTCAAAACCAAATCATCTCTAAATGGGATTAAATTTTATGTAGAGTCGTATATTGACCCCAAGGACAACTCACCAAAATTTTGTAGGATTTGGAGGTCATTAAACCCTTTAATTAAACCTTACATGAAAAATAAAATGATTTCCAAAACATTAGAAAAAATGTTTTCCAAAAAATCACATTTTTAGTTATGTTATAGATCTAGATATGAATGGCACATGCTCCAAATTTCAAGTCACTTGGAGGTCGGGATTGATGGGGGCACCCCAAATAATCTTTTATCAACTCTAAGTATAGACCTCACCAAAATTAATGTTGCGGTCTGACATGAACTCCAAATTAGTTCAAATTAATTTCATAATAAACTAGGATCATAGGAATACAAGTTTCATGTTGACCACTTTTTCTTAAAAGGACACTAAGTATTTTCAATTTAAATCTTAAGGAAGCTGATTTTCTGTGACAGAAATACATATACCCTAAAGTTTATTTCTTCAATATCTGCACAGATCTTAAAGCATGATCGGGCAGAGGCTGACTTTCTTCTTCCTCCCGCCAACGGTCTCGATCCACCCGACCTTGATCAAACTCCAGCCCCAATTCCAAGACCTCCAGCCACCCCCCCCCTCCCCCGGCCAACCACCGGAACCACCACCTCCGTCGAGGTAAGGTCTATGGACCATCGGTGGTTTGGCCGCCAAAGACGGCGGATTCCGGCGAACCTGACACCTCTTTTTTCACGGAAAACAAGTGTAAAAACTCCACCCGATCAGGCTCAATTGAGCCCGATTAATTTCTCTAAGATTCCTAGGATCTAATCCATGAAAATGGAGTAGAGGAGGACCTGCTTTGCAGCTTAAACGCGAGTACTTTGCCTCCTAAACATTTCCGGCCACCGAGCTTGGGCTCTCTACAACTCCTACACAAACCTCAATGAAATTGAGAAAGGATTGTGGGAAATGTTTGCCCTTGCTCCGGTGAAGATCCTTAAAGAGGGGATTTAGGAGAGGAGGCTTGTAACTCCCCAATTTCATAAACACCATTAATGGACAAAAACATAGTTTTTCGGTTTCAGCCAAATTAATGGAGCTGAGCCACCCCAATGGACAGCCACCCAATGGAAACTCTTCCTCTCCCTCAGAGTAGTAAAAGCACCATAAAAGTGGGGGGGGGGGGGGTTATAGAGCCTCCTTGGTCATGATGGCCATTAAGCTCACATTTTCTCTCTCCTCCAAATTAGGGAAACTCCCATTCTCTCTATCCTAGTCACCAATCTCTGAAATTGGTGGGCCCCAAAGGTGTCTCTCCACCTCTTAGACCAACGGGCCACACAGGTTTTGGCTTAGCTAACTTGGATTGGGCTAGGTTAGCCCAAATTGACCAAATTGAACTATGGATTTACTTTGTCCAAATTAGCCACTTGGGTGACTTAGGCATGGGAATTTTGGGACCATTGGGTCCCCCATTACGCTAAGAGACTAAGGGTGAGGTCAATTTGACACGTAGGTGGTCAATTTACCCAAATTGAGCAAAGTTGTCTTTCTTAGTCTTAGGGTAAACCTTGGTCAACTTGGCCTCTTTTGTTGACTCCAATGGGTTTCTGTTGCTCTAATGGACCCTCTAATGGGTTAGAGATGTTGTGGTAGGGTCAACCCTAAGCTAGTGTTTAAAGTTCTGTTATCTGCAGCTCAAGGTAGTTCACACTCTAATACCCATGTTCACCCATGACTTTAGTGCTTCCTAGGGTTTTGTCATGACCTAATCTTGACAAAACCATCCTAGGGGTCTAGTTGCTTAAGGGATGATAAAAATCCTAATACATAAAAAACAAATTTCACCACTGAAATTGTAACACCCCTATCCGTCATATAGCATATAGCAGTAGGTCCGGCCGGGGCCCGACGCCATATACTACGGACAGACCTGTTGGTTACGCGTTGAAACCATTCAACCAATCAAAACGTCCTACACAACACCTAGCGGAAGCAATTTATTAGGTTGCAAAAGAAGTAAGAACCCAGACACAGAGCATGAATGTCCACTACAAACCCAGGAATGTAAACATACACAAAAGATAAATGTCCTTAAGGCCTTACACTGTTCTCTTAACAAAAAGTAGTGTTTTCCAAACTTCGGCACGCAGGCCGTCCATACATGATAAACGGGAAAGCATAAACAATTAGGCCTTCAAGGGCCGGCGCAGCAACATGGGCTTTAGCCCGCTATTTTCCGCTCGGCTCCGCAGCACCTGCACGCAACAAACCACCGCCCGGTGGCAAACAATAGCAACGGTCAGCAATGCTGACCAAATTATAACGATCCCGCCCCCAAAGTCGGGGCGGCGATGCTCTTTCCCTGCACTTTATTAGTAGACAACAACAATAGTGTAAACACACTTCAACACAGGCGTAGGCTCGCACGGCCATACACCCCATGCACTCAGGGCACATTCGCGACGAACCGTCAACGTCACATCAATTCAAGCCATAGACGTTCCCGTTCCACCACCGCCTCTTGGACGGCCAACCAAATGAGCATTTTGCCTTCCTGGCCTTGGTCACGACAATTTAAGCCATAGACCGCCGAAGACCCTCATCCATGCCAACGGTCCGACCGAACGACATAGACCGGGTACGGTTCCGCATGACCCGTGCTCATATCGCAACGGTAATTTAAGCCATATGCGCAGGTCAAGACTCACCGAGTCCCATTTCCGCCACAACAATCACATAACCCGGCTATGTTCACGTTGGCTCCCTGTCCATCGTGTTGGCAAAACTCGCTTTTCCCAGTTTTCCGGGTGCACCTTGGAGTTAATCTCCAAGGCTCCCTATTGCAATCTACCACGTAGAAAACCCGAAAAACGCCCAAACACCCGGAGTCTTCCCCGGTTCATATGCAATGCAACATCACTGATCCGGCTCTACTTGTCCGGATAGGCTTCACACACAATGCCTATGTCCGTTTTCGCATACGGACTCTACACAAGGGGGACTTTACATATCTACCCCAAGGAACGCTCAAACTATTCGCTCACTCGCGAGAGAGGGCTTCCTATGCAAAGTGAAAAAGGGCTTCACATGCCCAAGGATGAGAAATCGTTACCCTTGCGTTTTTCCGCGGCGCCATCGAAAACTATGCGGTTGGAAAGCACCGCAACGGCGTCACCTCCGCGGATCTGGACTCGGATCGCGATTCGGAGCTCCGAAGCTCCTCCGGCGGCCGGATCTTGGATTCCTCCTTCCTCCTTGCTCTCCCTCCTCTCTAAACTCTTAGAGAGAGAATGGCTAAAGGAAATGAGGATTCCCAACCCTAAATCCCGGCTAAAACCACCCAGGAGCAGCCCCCCACCGTCGGATCCAAAGTCAAGGAAACGAACGGCCAAGATTAGATCTGAAATCATAAAATCTGGGCCGAACACGGGTTGAAACACGGCCGTGTGCCTGGCCGTGTCACCCATTCGCCGTCTCGCCCGATACGAAAAACCAGCACACGGCCTTTGACACGGCCTTCGACACGCCCGTGTCGAGACCCGTGTCACGCCCCCCCCCCCCCCCCCCCCCCCCCCCCCCGTGTGCAATCGGCCAGTTTTCCCAACCTGAGAAGGACACGACCTGCGACACAGCACCCGACACGCCCGTGTCGAAATTGACACGCCCGTGTCAGTGCCCGTGTCATGGCCCGTGTGCCTTCCTCAAAAAACAGCCCAAAGTGACATGCCCTGGGACACGTCCGTGTCCCAGGCCGTGTGCCTGACACGCCCTGGGACACGCCCGTGTCCCAGGCCGTGTTCCAGCCTTCTACGATCGTCGACCGCTAAAGCGTCGACCGCACGACCCATTGTCGAACATGCCCTGACACGGTCTCCGACACGCCCGAGTCGAGACCCGTGTCACCTGCTTCAAAACACCGTCTTGGCTTAAAAACGCCACCCGTCTCTCTTTTGAGTTTCGGGGTGTTACAACTCTCTCCCCCTTAAAAGAATTTCGCCCACGAAATTACTAAAGGAAAGTAAACATAAAACCAAGAGCAGTACCTGAGCGAAATAACTCTGGGTACTCCTCCAGCATGGTCTGCTCCCGTTCCCAAGAGAGCTCCTCCCGACCGCAATTATCCCACCGGACTTTAACCATCCGGATCTCCTTGTTACGGAGCCTCTTGACCTCTGCATCTTCAATACAAGCGGGCTTGACCTTAGTCGTCAACCCTTCGTCCACCGGCACTTGATCAACTGCGATCGCCTGCGAAGGCTCCTGCACCGCCTTCCGCAACACGGAAATGTGGAACACATCGTGTAGCCCACTCAACTCCACCGATAGCTTCAAACGGTACGCAGCTTCGCCGACTTGCTCCAGAACCTCAAAAGGTCCAAGGTACCTTGCGCTCAGCTTCTTCAAGCGTCTCACCCGCGAAACCCCCTTGAACGGCTTTACTTTCAAGTATACCCAATCGCCTACCGCGAAACTCCACGTTCCGGATGCTTGGCATTGTAATACTTCGCCTGCCTGTCCTGAGCGATCAACAAGCGCTCTCTCGAATGATCCGCACCAATGAGGTTAGCACTCTCCACCTCCTCCTGCTTCTCCTTTACTCACTGACCCGTTTCCTAACCAAGACAACGACGTGCGACACCTCCTACCCAATAGGGCCTCAAAGGGCGCCATCCTGGATACTCCGCCTGGTAGCTGTTGTTTGTACGCAACTCCACCAAATACAGGTGGTCCTCCCATGCTTACCGAAGTCCAGAACACACATGCGTAGCATGTCCTCCATCGTCCTATTGACTCTCTCGGTTCTGCCCATCCGTCTGCGGATGGAAGGCTGTGCTGAACTTTAACTTTGTTCCCAGCATCTGCTCCACCAATCTCCAATCATTTGACGTGAACCGCCCATCATGATCACTCACAATGCTACGGGGCACGCCATGCAGCCTAACAATGTTGTCAACATACAACTTCGCCAATTTCTCCACTGGATCGTCCTTCCTATGCGGAATGAAGTGCGACACCTTTGTTAACCGATCTACGATCACCCAGATGGCGTCGTTCCCCTTCTGCGACCTTGGCACCCATGCACAAAATCCATAGATATGTCGTCGAATTTCCACTCCGGTATAGGCAAGGACTTCAGAAATCCTCCCGGCTTTAGGCACTCCGCCTTCACGAAGGCGCACGTTTGGCATTTAGGCACGTACAACGCCACGTCTTTCTTGATCCCCGGCCACCAAAACAACTTTTTGAGATCACGATACATCTTCGTGCTCCCTGGGTGGATTGAGTACTTGGTATGATGAGCCTCGTACATCAACTCCGCCCGGAGGTTACCCCCACTTGGGACGCACAACCGATGATCCTTCCTTAACAAACCATCTACTACCGAGAACTGGGAATTTGACCCATCCAGAGCAGCCTCCATAAGCTCCTTCATGGAGTCATCTAACTCCAATGCCTGCCGAACCCGGTCAGCCAGGTCATACTGAACTTCTGTCCAGTTTAACATTGCTTTGGCGCTTGTCTGCCTGTCAACGCAATAGATCTCAAGCTCCTCCAACTCCCGTATCAGCTGCTCATCATGCACCGATAACCAGTTGGCTTGGGCGGGAGCGCTGCGACTCAGCGCATCCGTAACTGCGTTGCCCTTCCCGGGTACATAACGTATTTTGAAGGTGTAGTCCCCCAGGAACTCCATCCACCTCCTCTGCCTCATGTTAAGGTCCTTTTGATCCAACAAGTACTTTAGGCTCTTGTGATCGGTATATATATCGACTCTTACGCCGTATAGGTAGTTCCTCCACAACTTGAGTGCAAATATCACGGCCGCCAACTCCAAGTCATGCACCGGATAATTTCTTTCATGCACCTTCAGCTGAAACAATCCATACGCAATCACACTTCCATGCTGCAACAGCACGCAGCCCAAACCACTACCTGAAGCGTCGCTATACACCTCAAAGCCCTCGGTCCCACTCGGCGAGCTAAGCACTAGCGCAGTGGTCAACCGTCTATTCAGCTCCTCAAACGCTTGCACGCACTCCTGCGTCCACAAGAATCACTGATCTTTCCTTATCAACTTCGTGAGAGGTAGCGCTATCCGCGAGAAGTTCTCTACGAAGCATCTGTAGTATCCGGCAAGCCCGAGAAAACAACGGACTTCCGCGACAGAAGACAACGCAGGCCAATCCCGTATCGCAATGATCTTCACCGGATCCACCGATATACCTTCCCCACTAACAATGTGACCAAGGAACGCTACTGAGGGTAGCCAGAACTCGCACTTGGAGAATTTCGCATACAGCTCATTCCTCCTCAAAGTCTCCAACATTAGATGCAAGTGCTTGAAGTGATCTTCTTCGCACTGCGAGTACACAAATATATCGTCAATAAAGACGATCACAATGCGATCCAGGAAGTCTCGGAACGTCCTGTTCATCACGTCCATAAACACTGATGCGCATTTGTCAGTCCAAACGGCATGACCGTGAACTCGAAATGCCCATACCTTGTGCTGAACGCCGTCTTCGGGATATCACATTCCCTTATCCTCAACTGATAGTACCCCGACTTCAAGTCCAACTTAGAATATACCGACGATCCGACTAACTGATCAAAGAGATCATCAATCCTCGGGATCGGGTACTTGTTCTTTTCCGTCAGCTTGTTCAACTCTCTGTAGTCGATACACAACCGCATACTACCATCCTTCTTCTTACGAAGAGGACCGGTGCGCTCCAAGGCGACGAGCTTGGACGCACATAACCTTGTTCCATCAGCTCCTCTAGCTGAACTTTCAACTCTACCATCTCCTTAGGAGCCAACCTATACGGAGCACGTGACACTGGTTTGGCCCCCGGTACGAGCTCGATGGTGAAATCAATCTCTCACCGCGGTGGGGCCCCAGGAAGCCTATCCGGGAACACATCGGGGTATTCATAAACCACGGGGATGCTATCCAATGTGGACTTTGGCTCCACAGCCCCCACTATTGCGAAGAACAGCTCTGCACTAGCACAAACTGCCTTTACCACCAAAAAAGCAGACATCAGCGTCTTGCTCGACCCCTTGAGTCCCTCGAATGTTGTCCCCCGCCCAACACCCAGCTTGACCTCCTTCCGGTCACAGTCAATCCAAGCCTTCTGCTCCGAAAGCCAATCCATCCCAAAGATAAACGCCGAACTCTACTAGCGGCAGCAATGACGCTAGCAAGTCGAACTCTTGGCTCCCAATGTGAACCTTTACGGCGCACACTCTGTCCGCACGCATCGAGCGCCCATTCGGTAGTAGCACATCCAACTTGTCCTTCGCCATCGAAGAAGGGACTCCGATGCGCGATATAAACTTTTCGGACAAGATGGAGTGTGACGCTCACGTATCGAACAGTGCCCGTGCCGGACTATCGCTAATCACCATAAAGCCTGTCTCCACATCTGCTTGCTTGATGGCCTCCTGCTGGCCCAAGTTATAGACTCAAGGCTGAGTCGGAGCATAGTGGGACGCGGTTGACTCCACCGCCTTGCCCTTCTCTTCATAAGTAGCTCCTTGTTTCCTTTCGGACTTTGAGCATCCACTCCAGCAGTCACGGGCAAAGTGCCCCGTATTTCCACACGTGAAACAAGTGCCCGGGGTTCGGTTGGTAGTTGCCCCCGAGGCACCCGTAGAAGAAGTTGGACCTGACGTCCTAGTCTTCTTGAAGAATTTTCGATAGCACGACTTCGACTTAGTCGACGCTTTGAACTCCGATTTCTTCCCACCAGATTCCTTCTTAGCTTGCACATTTCTCATGTCCTTCTCCAAGGACCGGGCCGGTTGACCAAGGTTAGGAACCCTGCGTCATGGGCCCTGACAGTAGCAACCTTAGCTCATCTCTTAACCCTTCGTAAAGCGGTTAGTCTTTCGCTCCTCGTCGGTAAAAGTAGCGCTAGCATATCTCCCCAACCGAGTAAACTCGTGGAGGTACTCGTCTACAGTGCTATCTCCTTGCACCAACTTTTGGAACTCGTTCTCCAATGCGATCCTCTGCGCTGAGGGGAGGTATCGAGCCATGAACAATCTTGCAAACTCCGCCATAGAAACTTCGGCCAATGGCCTTCCCCTCAACTGGTGTAGTTCTAGGCCTTCCCACCAAACCTTGCGTCCCCATCCAAAAGGAACGTCGCTATCGTGGTCTTCTGCCACTCTTCTGTTCAGTAGCTGTCATCACCCTATTGACTCTTGCTGCGAGCAATCTTCAGCCTGGGTCGGGGTTCTCGTTCCCGAGAACACCGGTGGGTGAAGCCCATCACATGCTTCAACTGTCTTTCAGTTGCGATCCGAGGCAACTCTGGCTCCACCGCCACCTGCTCAACCCTTCTAGCTCCGCCGCTTGGAGCGGCACTTGCTCCCCCGCAGGAGCAGGCTGCTGCACCTGTCTTGCAGGTTGCGCATTAAATCATAGCAAAGACATCTTCTGCCACCAATCTAATGGTTTCGGCAGACGGAGGTGTTGCAGGCGCTTCACTTGGCGCACTGCTTGCCTCAGAACCTGTCCGTTCTGACGGCCCAGCACCACTCCTGGTCACCTTAATCGTGCAAACACCGATAAGCGACAAAAAATTTACTGCAAACAGCAATTATAGGAACACGCAGGTTCCTCAAACATGTGTATTTTCATTCTAAGTGGACATTCATGGGTTTTTTTCATGATATAACGATGACGCAAACATGTGCTAACCACCCTTAAAGTGAATTCATCCACGAATCATTTAAGTTTGACCGAAACCAGTAGTCTGATACCAATTTGTAACACCCCTATCCGTCGTATAACATATAGCAGTAGGTCCGGCCGGGGACCGACGCCATATACTACGGACAGACCAGTTGGTTACGCGTTGAAACCATTCACAATCAAAACGTCCTACACAACACCTAGCGGAAGCAATTTATTAGGTTGCAAAAGAAGTAAGACCCCACACAGAGCATGAATGTCCACTACAAACCCAGGATGTAAACATACACAAAAGATAAATGGCCTTAAGGCCTTACACTGTTCTCTTAACAAAAAGTAGTGTTTTCCAAACTTCGGCACGCAGGCCGCAATACATGATAACGGGAAAGCATAAACAATTAGGCCTTCAAGGGCCGGCGCAGCAACATGGGCTTTATCCCGCTATTTTCCGCTCGGCTCCGCAGCACCTGCAAGCAACAAACCACGCCGGTGGCAAAACAATAACAACGGTCAGCAATGCTGACCAAATTATAACGATCCCGCCCCAAAGTCGGGGCGGCGATGCTCCTTCCCTGCACTTTATTAGTAGGCAACAACAATAGTGTAAACACACTTCAACACAGGCGTAGGCTCGCACGGCCATACACCCCATGAACTCAGGGCACATTCGCGGTGAACCGGCCAACGTCACATCAATTCAAGCCATAGACGTTCCCGTTCCACCACCGCCTCTTGGACGGCCAACCAAATGAGCATTTTGCCTTCCTGGCCTTGGTCACGGCATTTAAGCCATAGACCGCCGAAGACCCTCATCCATGCCACCGGTCCGACCGAATGACATAGCCGGGTACGGTTCCGCCTGACCCGTGCTCATATCGCAACGGAAATTTAGGCCATTTGCGCAGATCAAGACTCACCGAGTCCCGTTTCCCCTTCCCGCACAACAATCACATAACCCGGTAGGTTCACGTTGGCTCCCCGCCATCGTGTTGGCAAAACTCGCTTTTGCCCAGTTTTCGGGGTGCACCTTGGAGTTAATCTCCAAGGCTCCCTGTTGCAATCTACCACGTAGAAAACCGAAAAATGCCCAAACACCCGGAGTCTTCCCAGGTTCATATGCAATGCAACATCACCGATCCGGCTCCGAAGCTCCGATGCTCCGCGGATCTGGACTCGGATCTGGACTCGGATCGCGATTCGGAGCTCCGAAGCTCCTCCGGCGGCCGGATCTTGGATTCCTCCTTCCTCCTTGCTCTCCCTTCTCTCTAAACTCTTAGAGAGAGAATGGCTAAGGAAATGAGGATTCCCAACCCTAAATCCCGGCTAAAAACCACCAGGAGCAGCCCCCCTCCGTAATGAACGGCCAAGATTAGATCTGAAATCATAAAATCTGGACGAACACGGGTTGCAACACGGCCGTGTGCCTGGCCGTGTCACCCATTCGCCGTCTCGACCGATACGAAAAACCAGCACACGCCTTTGACACGGCCTTCGACACGCCCGTGTCACCTGTGACACGCCCGTGGTTAGACCCGTATCACGCCCCCCCCCCCCCCCCCCCCGTGTGCAATCGGCCAGTTTTTCCAACCCGAGAAGGACACGGCCTGGGACACAGGCACCCGACACGCCCGTGTCGAAATTGACACGCCCGTGTCAGGGCCCGTGTCATGGCCCGTGTGCCTTCCTCAGAAAAACAGCCCAAAGTGACACGCCCTGGGACACGCCCGTGTCCCAGGCGTGTGCCTGACACGCCCTGGGACATGCCCGTGTCCCAGGCCGTGTTCCAGCCTTCTACGATCGTCGACCGCCAAAGCGTCGACCGCACGACCCGTGGTCGAACACGCCCTGAAACGGCCTCTGACACACCCGTGTCGAGACTCGTGTCACCTGCTTCAAAAACCTGTCTTGGCTTAAAAACGCCACCCGTCTCTCTTTTGAGTTTCGGGGTGTTACAGAAATTCAGTTTAGGCCTACGGGGCTTCAAGTAAGAGAAATTAAATGTAACATCCCGAGAGGTTACCGGGGATACCTGATTTAAAAGTTTCAGGTACCTTTAGTGCATTAAGACCTGCGGTTCCCTAGTGTGCTCCAATTGTCCATGATTCCTGTAACACCCCTAAACGTCACACAGTATTGTAAGCCAGGAGGTCCGGCTGGGCCCGACGCCATATAACCCGACGACCGACGGGTTACTCATTGAAACCATTCAGCCAAACACAACGCCCTACACAGAGCATCTAGCCAGAAGCAATTTATTATTTGCAAAAGCAAGAACCCAGCAACAAGCCCGAATGTCCACTACAAAAACCAGCCAACAGGAATGAAACACAAAGTAATACAAAAGTACCAGCCTTATGGGGCCTTAGTTGAGTTCACAATATATAAAGCAGTGTCTTACAAAATGCATCTCGCAGGCCTGCCACACCTACTTTAAACAAGAAAACAAACAAGGCCTTCGAGG